>JAABKJ010075445.1:55351056-55431066 GCA_011634705.1 Andricus grossulariae
GTTGAATTTCCCGTCAAAAAAAAAATTAACAAAAAAAAATCGAATTTTCAACAAAATAGTTACATTTTTAATCAAAGAGATGAATTTTCAATAAAAGAGTTTAAATTTCAGGCTAAAAAGTCGAATGTTTTAGAGAATAGTTGAGTTTTAAACCAAATGGGCGAATTTTCCAAAAAAGATTAAACTTCAACCATAAACAGTAGCAGTTTGAACAAAATAGTTGAATTTTCCATAAAAAGGTTAATTTTCAACAACAAAAAAAAGATTTTGTTTAACCAGGAAAATTAATTTTCTACCAAATTGAGGAATTTTCAACAAAATACATAAATTTTCAACCAAAGACGGAATAGTCAAATTTTCAGATAAAAAAAAAAATAATTTTTACCCAGAAAAACGAATTTTCAGAAAAATAGTTTAATTTTTAACCAAAGAGATGAATCTTCAACAAAAAGAGTAAGTCTCTAAAAAAATGATATTTCACAAAAATAGTTACATTTTCAACAAAAAAATTTTTTTTTAAATAAGATTCATTTTCAACCAAGAAGATTAATTTGCTACAAAAATAGAGGCATTTTCAATAAAATACATGAATTTTCAACCAAAAATAGAATATTTGAATTTTCAGTTTAAAAAATTAATCGTTAACCAAAAAAAAACGAATTTTCAACAAATAGTTAAATTTTCAACCAAAGAGAAGAATCTTCAACAAAAGGAGTAATTTTCTACAATAAAAATTAATAGACAAATTTTTAACAAAATACATGAATTTTTAAACAAATAGTTTAATTTTTCACCAAAAATATAATAGTTGTATTTTCAGTAAAAGAATTAATTAAACAACAAAGTTTTCAACAAAATACTTAAGTTTTTAACCAAAGAGATGAATTTTCAATCGAGAAGAGCACTTTTCTACCGGAAAAGACAAATTTACGAAAAAATAGTAGAATTTCAAAAAAAAAAATTTACTTTTAACTAGAAAGAATTATTTTTTACCAAAACAGAGAAATTTTCAACAAAATACATAACTTTTCAAATAAAAAATTATAATTCTCTGCGAAAAATGGAATACTTAAATTTCCCGTGAAAAAAAAAATTTAACAAAAAAAAAGCGAATTTTCAACAAAATAGTTACATTTTTAATCAAAGAGATGAATTTTCAACAAAATAGTTGAGCTTTCAAGCTAAAAAGTAAAATAATGAATGAAAATAATGAATTTTCGAAATAATAGTTGAATTTTTAACCAATCAAATGAATTTTAAACCTGAAATGATCAATGTGCAACCAAATCGAATTTTCAAAAAAAGAATAAACTTCAACCATAAACAGTTGCATTTTGAACCAAATAATTGAATTTTCCATAAAAAGGTTGATTTAAAAAAAGGCTTATTTTGTATCAGGAAGATTAATTTTCTACCACATTGAAGCATTTTCAACAAAATAAATGAATTTTCAAGTAAAAATGGAATAGTTAAATTTGCAGTTAAAAAAAAAATAATTTTTAACAAAAAAAAAAAACAAAAAAAAATTCAACCAAAGAGATGAATCTTCAACAAAAAGAGTAAGTTTCGCAAAAAAATGATATTTCAAAAAAAATAATTACATTTTCAACCAAGAAGTTCATTTTGAAAATAAAATTCATTTTCAACCAAGAAGATTAATTTTGTACAAAAATAGAGGAATTTTCAATGAAATACATGGATTTTCAAGCAAAAATGGAATAGTTGAATTTTCAGTTAAAAAAATTAATTTTTAACCAAAGAAAAACGAATTTTCAACAAATAGTTAACATGAATCTTCAACAAAAGGAGTAATTTTCTACAATAAAAAAAAATAGACCAATTTTTAACAAAATACATGAATTTTTAAACAAATAGTTTAATTTTCCACCAAAAATATAATAGTTATATTTTCAGTAAAATTTAAAATAAAATAAAATTAAATTTAAAATTTAAAATTTAAAATTTAAAATTTAAAATTTAAAATTTAAAATTTAAAATTTAAAATTTAAAATTAAATTTAAAATTAAATTTAAAAATTTTAAATTTTAAATTTAAAAACTTATTCCGTAAAGTTCTCTAGAAATCTTTTAAAATCGTTAGAATTCTGCGAAAATTATTTTAAATTTATTCAAATTGAAGTTATTTTACATTTGTTAAATTTAAAATTATTGCAAATTTATTAAATTTAAAATTATTGTAAATTTATTCATTTTGGTTTTCTAGAAATCTTTTAAAATCCCTTGATTATATATTAAATGTAAATTCATGTTGAATTTATTAAAGTTGAAATTATTTGAAATTTATTCCGTAAATTTCTCTAGAAATCTGTCGAAATCCCCTAAATCTTTAAAATATTTAGAAATGTGCAAAAATGATTTTAAATGTATTAAACTTAAAATGATTTTAAATTTACGCCCTAGAGTTTGCTAGAAATCTTTTGAAATCCCTTGAAATATTTAAAATGGATAGAAATCTGCGAAAATTATTTTAAATTTATTAAATTCAAATTCATTTTAAATTTATTAAGTGTAAATTTATTTTAAATTTATTAAAATTAAATTAATGTCAAATTTATTAAAGTTAAAATCATTTTTAATGTATTCCCTAAATTTCTCTAGAAAGCTGTTGAAGTCCCCTAAATCTTTAAAATAATTGGAAATGTGCAAAAATTATTTTAAATGTATCAAACTTAAACTTATTTTAAATTTACACCCTAGAGTTTCCTAGAAATATTTTGGAATCCCTTAGAATCGGCAAAAATTATTTTAAATTGATTAAATTCCAATTCATTTTAAATTTATTAAAGTTAAAATAATTTGAAATTTATTCCTGAAATTTCTCTAGAAGTCTGTTAAAATCCCTTGAAATCCCTTTAAATCTTCAAAATAGTTAAAAATCTGCAAAAATGATTTTAAATTTAATAAATGTCAATTCGTGTTAATTTTATTAAAGTTAAAATCATTTGAAATTTATTCCCTAAATTTTTCTAGAAATCTGTCGAAAGTCCCCTAAATCTTTAAAATAATTTGAAATGTTCAAAAATTATTTCAAATGTATCAAACTTAAAATTATTTTAAATTTACACCCTAGAGTTTACTAGATATCTTTTAAAATCTTTGAAATATTAAAAATGGTTAGAAATCTGCAAAATTTATTAAATTCAAATTCATTTTTAATTTATTAAATGTAAATTAGTTTTCAAATTTCACTAGAAATCTGTTAAAATCCCTTGAAATCCCTTGAAATCTTTAAAATAGTTAAAAATTATTCCCTAAGTTTCTCTGGTAAGTTATTCCCTAAATTTCTCTAGAAATCTGTAAATCTTTAAAATAATTTTAAATTGGCAAAAATTATTTTAAATGTATCAAAATTGAAACTTTTTAAATTTATATCCAAGAGTTTGCTAGAAATCTTTTGGAATCCCTTGAAATCTGAAAAAATTATTTTAAATTGATTAAATTTGAAATCATTTTAAATTTATTAAATGTAAATTCATGTTAAATTTATTAAAGTTAAAATAATTTGAAATTTATTCCTCAAATTGCTCTAGAAATCTGTTAAAATCCCTTGACATCCCTCTAAATCTTTAAAATAGTTAAAAATCTGCAAACATGATTTTAAATTCATTTTAAATTTATTAAATGCAAATTCATTTTAAATTAATTAAATTTAAAACTATTTTTAATTTATTAAAGTAAAAATCATTTGAAATTTATTTCCTAAATTTCTCTAGAAATCTTTTGAACTTCCCTAAGTCTTTAAAATAATTAAAAATGTGGAAAAATTATTTTAAATATATTAAACTTAAAATTATTTTAATTTTACACCCTATAGTTTGCTAGAAATCTTTTGAAATCTCATGAAATCGTTGAAATATTTAAAATGGTTAGAAATCTGTAAAATTTATTTCAAGTTTATTAAATTCAAATTTATTTTAAATTTATTAAATGTAAATTCATTTGAAATTTATTAAAATTAAATTCATGTTAAATTTATTAAAGTTAAAATAATTTGAAATTTATTCCCTACATTTGTCTAGAAATATGTTGAAATCTCCTAAATCTTTAAAATATTTAGAAATGTGCAAAAATTATTTTAAATGTATTAAACTTGAAATTATTTTCAATTTATACCCTAGAGTTTTCTAGAAATCTCTTGAAATCCCTTGATTATATATTAAATTTAAATTAATTTTAAATTTATGAGAGATAAAATAATTTGAAATTTATACCCTAAATTTCTCTAGAAATCTGTTCAAATTCCCTAAATCTTTTACATGTTTAGAAATGTGCGAAAATTATTTCAAATGTATTAAACTTAAAATTATTTTAAATTTACGCCCTAGAGTTTGCTAGAAATCTTTTGAAATCCCTTGAAATCTTTGAAATATTTAAAATGGTTGGAGATCTGCAAACATTATTTTAAATTTATTAAATTCTAATTCATTTTAAATATAATAATTTTAAATTCATGTTAAATTTATTGAAGTTAAAATAATTTGAAATTTATTCCTCAAATATCTCTAGAAATCTGTTAAAATCCCTTGACATCCCTCTAAATCTTTAAAATAGTTAAAAATCTGCAAACATTATTTTTAATTCATTTTAAATGTATTAAATGCAAATTTATTTTAAATTAATTAAATTTAAAACTATTTTTAATTTATTAAAGTAAAAATCATTTGAAATTTATTCCCTAAATTTCTTTAGAAATCTGTTAAAATCCCTTGAAATCCCTTGAAATCTTTAAAATAGTTAAAAATGTGCAAACATCATTTTAAATTCATTAAATTTAAATTCATTTTAAATTTATTAAATGCAAATTCATTTTATATTTATTAAATTTGAAATCATTTTAAATTTATTCCCTAAAGTTCTCTAGAAATCCTTTAAAATCACTTGAAAAAATATTTCAACCAAATAGTTAAATTTTCAACCAGAGATGAATTTTCAATTAAAATGATGAATCTGCAATTCTACAAACAAAAAAAAATCAATTTTTAATGAGGTAGGTCAACTTTTAACCAAAAAAGACGAAAAGATGAATTCTCAACGAAAAAATAATCTATTTTGTTGAATTAAATTTAATAAAATAGGTTAATTTTTAACCAAATAATTTAACTTTCAACCTACAAAGATGAATTCTTCTCCAAAACGACGAATATTAAGAAACAAAAAAATAATTTTTTACCAAAAAAGGCAAATTTTCAACAAAATACATAAAATTACAAATAAATAGTTAAATTTTCAACTAAAAACGAAACATTTTTTGGAAAAAAAAAAATGCAACCAAATAGTTGAATTCTCAACCAAAAAAGACACGTTTTCTACAAAACAGTTGAATTTTCAATCCGCCAATATTGATTTTCTAACAAGAAGACGAATTTTCAACAATATAATTTAATTTTCAACAAAAGAGATGAATTTTCAAGTAAAATCATAAATGTTCAACAACAACAACAAATAATTTTGAATAACGTAGTTCAACTTTCAACCCAGAATTCAAATTTTCTAATCGAAATGACGAATTTTCAACAAATAAAGATTTTTCAGTCAAGACAAAAAAAACATGTCATCTAAATTGTTAAATTTTCAAGCCAGAAGACTAATTTTTTGTAAAACAGTTCATTTTCTACCCTAAAGTATGAATTTTCGAGAAAAAAGTTAATTTTCAACCGGAAGTTCCGATCATTCAAAAGAACGAAATATATTTTCCCAATTCTATTTTATCTAGAAATATTGTTCCCACTATAAATAAAAATATGCATTATAATTTTTTAAATTAAGATCGAAAAGAAATCTATTTTATCATGAATAATTTTATGCAAAATAAGCATGAAAAAGATTCACAATTAAAAAAACAGAATTCCAAACTATCTCACTTCTCGGCTCATTAGAGACAAAGATAACCAAAAGAAAAAAGAGGGAGAAAAAGAGAAAAAGTCAAACAAAAACCAACCTCTCACTTTTTCCTTTCTCCGTCCTTTTTATACTACCAGGGTTAGAAATACATTAAAAAATTTTATTGTCTCTTTTCCTAATTGGAAAATGTAATAATCTAAACAGATTGGTTCATAATCAACCATAAAAAGCTAATTCTAATTTAATTGCTTAATATTGTACAGTTTAAAGCTTCAAAAACTAAAGTTTTTAAAAAGCATTATAAATTAAAGAATTTTTCCGTAAAACTTATGTTGAATATTTTACAATTTCAAATTATAAGTTTAAAAAAATAATGGTTTCAAGTTAAGAAAGTTCAATATCTAATTTGTCCAAAGTTATGTCATATTCTATATCATTTCTTGGAAAATACTCTCAAAGAGACAAAATTTTACATTTTTTGTTATCGTCAGAAAATTTTTCGATTTTTCTAACTTCTTTCAAAAATGTCTTACTGTAAAAATTATACAATTAATCTAAAATATTTGTTTGAAAGTTATTTGCTTTTTTCAATTTGTCTGAAAAAAACCCATTAGTGTCAAAATAAAATTATTCTTTTACATCCCATTAAATAAAAGTAACAGTTGGTGTCACAAAATTTGTCCTATATTTATTTCAAACCTGTGGTTTCATATAGGCTTTTCAAAGTTACTTCGCTAAGTGTTCATCCCCTTGTTTATCATTTTTTTTTAATTTATGCTAAAATTTCGTTAAAAACTATTCCAAACTTTTTTCGGAGACCAATGTTAAATTCTGTTTAAAAATGGTGAAATTAAGTATTTCGAGTGTGTCTGAAAATGAACCATACTAGCCAAAAATATCTTAACAAATATAGTTTCAGAAAATAATAAAAGAAAAAGAATTATATTCTAACAATAACTTGACAATCTTTTAACACACTTTGCGACAAAATATTCAGCTATAGTTAAAATAATAACCTTTTTTTTAAGGCTTTTACACAAATTTGCGAAATATGTTTAAGTATTTCAAGCTTGTCCGAAAAATATTCGGCAGTATTGAAAATTCTGAGAGTAGAATAATAACATTTTTCTGTTATTTTTATCTAAAAATTTCTTCTACTATAATTTTACATTCTCATCTTTGAGAAATTCTGACGAATAGTTCATATAATGTAATTTGGCATATGACTCTTTTTATTCTAAAAATTGCATATTCGAACAATGTCCGCCGACTTAGAAAACAGCTGATCCATATTAGGTGCATAGCGGCCTATTATGCATTATTTTTTTTACTTTGAGAGCAAATTTATTATAATGATGCCATTGTATACAAATATGGACACTTAGAATAATGAATAAGTTTTGTAAAGTGAAATTTACCTAACACTTTTTTTTTTAAAAGCAGAAATTATAGGATATGTTTGTAAGAGGGAAGGCTAAACATTTAAATCTAAACAAATACCCTCCCATGTAAGCCTGAGTTACGTTTCTCGATGCATGGATAGTCTCATGAATGTCGAGTGCACGTGTGACGCTCTCTACCGGAACTAATAATTTACCCGAGAGCATTAAACGCCCCTCGATTGCGATGCTGGTATGCGCTCAGATACTATGTGTGAAATCACTTATTATGTGATTCAAAAGAGCAGAACAGATCATTTTACGGTTTGGTGACTGATTATACTGTCCTGCTTTTCTATTTTGATAATTAAAATCAATTATTGATAGTAAAAATAATTATCCAGAACAAAAGAGGTATGGTATCTCAGATTAGAACTTGTCAGGTTATATATACTATTGTTTGGTCCCAATTAAAAAATGTATTAATTACATTTTTTTCCAATCATTATCATGCCATCTATCTATCTATCTATCTATCTATCTATCTATCTATCTATCTATCTATCTATCTATCTATTTATCCATCCATCCATCCATCCATCCATCCATCCATCCATCCATCCATCCATCCATCCATCCATCCATCCATCCAATAACAATATATTTACAATTCAGTAATAAAATTTTTTTTGTTTTTCAAAGTAAAATAAGATTACATATAAACGTATATAAAAAGCGATAACCATTTCTGTTGAGGTTATATTTTTTACGTTTAGAAATCTCTTGAAATCCTTGAAAATGGTTCAAAAATTGACTTGGAAAAAATCGGAAAATGGCCAAAAATTTTAAATCATTTGTTGGGCTGACACTACGAGAAACAATTGCAGAATTATGGTTAAAAAATTCAAGTGAACTTTTCATAGTTAAAAAATAAAGGCACATTTTTTGAAAAAATCGTCCGATTTTGACAAAACGAATAACAAAAAATGTTCTGGAATAAATGGTTTTCTCTCGATTGAAAAAAATCCTACTTTCAAATCACCATCCTAGTTTACAATCTACTTTTCGCTATTTTTTATTCCTAATTAATAATTTCGGCACTTTATAAGGGCAACAAAATTTCTTGATTGAAGTCTTTCCCAAAATTTTTCCCTGCGACTTGAAGCTCTCTTAGATTTTTCTTTCATTTTCTGTGTTGTAATGGAGAAGATTAATTTCAATTTCTTGAGAGCTTGATTTAAGGAGGCTATTCAATTTTTTCCCTCTCTTTTTTCGTGAGGAATAGTTGACTTAATGGAAATTTGTCTCGTGGAAGTTTTCCTTTGGTTTACAAGAAGGTCTTAAGTGTCCTAACAACCCTGGAGGAAGCCTTTATTTTTACATTCTCACCAGAGAAGGTATTTGATTTGTGTCAAATTTGACCCCTCCACCCCGTTTTTTCAAATATCCACATTTTCAGACCCCCTGAATCCTAAAAGCAGATTTTTACCAAATGTCTGTTAGTCTGTAGATTTTTAGTTTGTTAGCACGATAACTTTCAAAAGAACTAACGTATTGGAATTGAATTTGGTATACTTTTCAAGTGTCCTAAAATGAAGGTCAAGTTCTCTAGCCAGCCATTTTGGACTTGTTGAAAATTCGTCTTTCTTGGTAGAAAATTGATTTTCATGGTCCAAAATTCGTCCTCTTCGTTTTACAATTCATTTCTTTTGGTAGAATCTCCATTTTTTTTGGAGACGTCAAATATTACATTTGTTGTTGAGAACTTGTCTTGGCATTCTTAAAATGTAACTATTTGGTTGAAACTTCAAGTTTTCGTCTCGAAAATTAAACAATTTGCTAAAGCAAATATTTTATAGGTTCAAAAAACTATTTTTTCACATCAAATTTTTTTATATTTGAAGCAAAAACATATACCACTGATTCAGAAAATATTGCTTCGGCCTAAACCAGGCGCGAGTGCAATAAAGTAGTTCGTACTTCAAATGTAGTACATATTTGCCTGAATGAACAAATGTATTCTTTTAGCGTTAATTATGATAAACTTTGTTATTATAAATATTTCATTCAAACAATTCACATAAACTGAAATCTTGATAAACCTGAAACAGAAAATTTCGATGAAAAACACACCTCGAGCAGGAATCGAACTTGGGTCCGTTGAGTGTAAAGTCCAGAGCGATGACCACGACTCTGACGCAACATGGAAATTCCAAGGTGGAAAGCCGTATTTAAACCTCAATTCAAAAACATGGATATTGAATTTAACAACATGTTTCTTTAATCTAAAGAAGTATTAAATTGAAACAAATTAGGTGAATTTATTAAATTTTTGATTTAAAAATAATTACTTCGTTTGGAATAACTGATTATTTGCGACGAATAATTTATTCTATTGAGCAACTAAAACATTTCCTTCAACTGAAGCAATAAATATTTATTTAAACACAGTATCTTGTTCATCTAAATACATGCTTCATTGGTATAAATGCATGAACTCTTTGTAACAAATAAATATATTTTTAATGTAATTAATATTATTTTGAATTGAACCATTATTTCTTTGATTTAAATAAACCTAAAGACTTGATTCAAGTATGCAAAATCAATTGATTCAAATGCGTCCGAATCAATTCCAAGAATCGAACTCATTGAATCAAATAAATATTTCTTTGAGCGACTAATCAGATTTCAATGAATCTAGACCTTTTGAATCAAGGAAATCATTTTCTTGAATGTAAGAAATATTTATTTGAATCAAGAAAATATAGCCAAAGAATTCATTTCTTTAGATCAACAAAAGATATGTGTCTGGTTTAAATAAAAATTACTACTGTTAAAGAATATTTTCTTGATGCTAAGAAATAGGATTCAAGCAAATGCATTTTCTTGGTTCCAGAAATTCTTTTTTTCAGTGCAGTGTTAGCGCTGAAATGCTTAAATACGGTGGCGAGTACATACCACACAGGTTGTGCGCGTTGATAAATATGTGGTCAATCAAATGTTTGGTTGATTCAACCACATTTTTTGGTTAATAAAGTTTGGTTGATTATAATAAATATTTTGGTCGATCCAAACAAATCTTTGGTTGATTCAAACAAATATTTTGGTTGATCCAAGCAAATATGCTGGTTGATTTAACCAAATATTTTGTATGATCCATATATTTGTCCCAGTGTTTTGTTCGTATCACTTATTTGTCCACAAATTCACGACACGACGTACGATGATAAACTTTTCGTCGCGCAAACTGGCCACCGGTGTGGTCTGGCGTCATCTATTTCGGTATATTTAGTGTAGTTAATGGAAGTATTCGGTTGAATCAACCAAATTATTTCGTTACTTTAACCAGATCATTTTCTAATAAATAATATATTCCGACAAACTGTTTTGTTGAATCAACTCAATCTTTTCTCTGAGTGTACTAAGTACCGTAAGTAAAATATACTCAAAAATACTTATTTGCAAGGTTCCCAGTAAAAAAAAGTTGAATAGATATAACGCGAAAACGAATTCAGGTTAGGTTTGGTGTATTCAATTTGCTGTCATTATCAAATTGGACTTTTAAATTCAATTCTGCAATGCATTAGCCTCTATTCGGCCGAGTTTATTTGATGAAATGAAGGGAAGTTATAAGTTTATAAGGAAGAGAATAATGAAAGCTCGAAATTGAATGTACATACGAAAAAATTTAAAGCCAGCGATGGCTGGTTAACATGGTTCAAAGCCCGACATGGGATGCGAGAAATAAGAGTGGCTGGAGAAAAATTATCGGCAGACACTGAACCAGCTGACAACGCAAGGTCCGAAATTAGACAATTTCTCCTCGACAATGGATACTCCTTGGACAACGTGTATGATGCAGACGAGACTGGACTTCTCCACAAATCACTGCCAGCCAAAACGCTTGCATTTGCGGAGGAAAAATGCGCGTTTGGGTTCAAAGAAAATAAAGAAAGAGTTACGATCATGACTTGCACCAACGCTACAGGATCACACAAAATTCCGCTTCTCATGATAGGAAAATCTGCCAAACCGAGATGTTTTCGAACCACAAAGGCTGAATTGCCAGTAATCTACGCTAGCCTAAGTAGATTGTGGATGACCGGTAACGAATTCTTCCATAATTAAAATTTTTTTCAATACTGTCGGAAAGGTAATCAGCATTACCTTTTGAACTGGCAGTAATCAAAAATGTACGATACGTTTTTTATGTGAAAAAAAGTCTTTTTTCGCTTTGTTCTTTTTTTTACTTCATGTCTCTCATTCATAATTCACAAGCAATAGTAATTTAATTACTTTAATCAATTAATTTTGAATTTACTTTCAATAGTAATTCATGAAATCTATTTTTTGTAGATGTGTTTGACAAAAGCCAATTATTTAACGTGACATATCTTATTCCTTTACATTTTCAAAACATCCAATCTTCCGAGAGTTTTCAGTCTCTACTTCTCATTCTAATTTTAAAAATCTTATGCAAGTTTCATTATTTAGAACTTTAATGTATAACATAATGAAGACTTGTACCTTTTGAAAACGTTGACGTACTTTAATGTTGTTTTTTTCACACATATATGAAAAGTGAATTGTTTTTTTGTCTCTAGGAGAACTTTTTCTCGAATGGTACAAAACCGTTTTCATAAAGGCTGTCAAAGAAAGAAAACCGGATGAAAACGAGAAGTTCTTGTTAATATTAGACAACGCACCCTGCCATCCATCGGAAGAAGAGTTAAATAAAATCGATCCTCAATTCAGGGTATTATATCTTCCCCCAAACGTTACCTCTTTGATTCAGCCGATGGATCAGGGCAGTATTGAAAGTATGAAGAGAAATTATAAAAAAATATTTTGGCGACGAATGCTGGATGACGACAAACCTGGAAATATTGTCAACTTCGTGAAAAATTGGACACTGATTGACACGGCTTTTGCCGTAGCAAGCGCTTGGAACAATGTTCCTGAGAAAACAATTTCCAAATGTTGGAAAAAATTGCTAGGGGACCAGGCTGAGATTGTGAAAGTGTGCGATTCCATCGTAACTGATGTCACAGGCTTGTTGAATTCGGTGACTTCCTCTGAAATTCATTCAAATAAGGATGTTGAGGCATGGTTCCAAGGTGAGGAAAACCTGAAGACTTGCAAAACTCTCACGGACCAGGAAATTATGAAGAACGCGTTTTATGCTCAAAATGAGTTATTATACGATATATTAAATGAAAAAATATTTGTTCAAATAAACAATTTGTTAAGAAATATGTTTTTGCTTCCAGAAATCCGAATTTTATAACCATCAATCCGCAATAGAAGATGTAGAAAGCAGATCCACAGTTCCGCTTAGCGAAAAAAAAACCACGAGCAACCCGCAAGAAGCCTACGAAAATTTTTTGCATTTTCGCGATTGGTGCGAAGAAAATGTTCAATGTTCACGCGACGACATCGTGAAGCTGAATCAAGTGCAAGACTTTGCCGAAAAAAACTTGTTTGCTTTTATGACTACTGCTTCCAAATTATAATTTCCAGTACTTTTTATTATTCATGACTGTCATTTGAAAATGATAATTCAATAGATCATAAAAAATCACGTTTCGCCAAATAATAAATTTTACTTTTTCTGTAATCCTCCCATATATGATCATGAAACATTTTTTTTTAAGGATTGCAACAATTTTGGAACATTCCGCATACAATAGGAAAAAATTTATTAGTCATGAGATGAAAAATTTAAAACCTTGGCACCAGAAACAATTTGTTTAAACTACAATGTTTTTTAAACAAGATTTTTTTGTTTAAACAAAATGTTTAAACAATTTTTTTGACAATTTCCTTTTATATATATATATATTAAAAAAACAAAATTTGCTTAGAATGTCTGAGCAACAACAAATCTTTTTGTTTCTTGCACTTTTTTCGTAGGATAAACTGTTTGCTCAGAAATATTTAAAATTGGCACATTGGCTATATCGAGGTTAGTTCTGTCGAAAGCAAACCGAAATCTTTCATTTGAATAAAAACTTCATTCCTTAAATTGTTGTGAAAAAATTTTTATTTCTAAGCGAAAATCATCTAGACTTTTCATGTGTTAATAAAAAATAATCCAGGCCAACTATGGTCAACATTTTTACTGAAACTGTTGCCAAACCTTAAAGTACCATCAATAAAATTGTTTATGCTCTATAAACTCTCTCCCTCATTGCTCATAACAATTGTTATAAATAAAAACTATCCATGATCTGTCAAATTTCACCAGCAGTTCATTTTATCAATTTTGACTTAAGGAACAAAAAAGCATAAAAACTCACTCAAGCTGGTACTCATTTCACATTCAAAAATTTTTCCTAATAAGAAAAGTGTAAATTAAAAGTAACAATTGAGACTATAATGTTTATACATTACGACTTTTTTCATACTAAATATAACACAACACCAAAGACAAAAGTATAAACAAGAATAAAATATTATTTCCATGTATGTCACATTTTTGCATAAAGTAATATGAAATCATCGAATATTGTGAAAAATATAATATTTCCTTCAAATATTACAATTTGCCAACTAAAAATAAATATAATAGAATCAAAAAGCGACTCAAATCTTTCGCGGCATATTGAGTATTGCAGCATGACGTTAACCGTCTACAGCCAACGGGAAATAAAGGTGACAGGAAATAAGAGATACAGAAATATGTGAGTTTCTACTGTATTAACTAGAGTTTCGAAAATGTGCTGTGATGATAATTTTTCATTTAGTTCAGGGAGGTGAGACGTGGTTCATCAAATGTGCTAGGGATAGTTCTTGGGGGTTGTTGGATATTATTGCAGCTGTGACGATTTTAACTAGAGTCTTGGGAAGGTGTTTGGAGTGATCATTATTCATTTCAAGTTATTTTGGCAAATTGACCTATAGTTTATGTCAAAAAATTAAATATATCCTAAATTATAGTGCATTGAAATTTTCGTACATTTTCCGCAATTTTTCTAGAAGTTTTTTGAGAATATCTCAGAAACCGTTATAGATATCGCTAAAATAAGACGATATTCATAAATTGCGTTAAGAAACGCATCGACATGATCTGTAGTGGGGGCGGGCAATATTCTTTTGCCCTTTAGAAAAATGGTTAAACAATTTTTTATTGAAAATATGTGTGAAAATTGAAAATATGTTTCTAGAGACTTCTTATTGAAATTGGATGTAAATTGGATGGATATATTAGGCTGCAGAGGTGAGAACAGGTGAATACAAGTGGCAATTTTAATTTTTTACAAAAATTCAAACATAATGCACTTTTTATCCACAATTGTTGCCTAATATTTGACCTAGTTTTGAGTGTGATATTCGTGTTTAGTGGGCCAGAATACATGGGAAATCATAGTGAGATATGGTGGGAAAAATGGCTGTAAAATAAAGCTATTAGTCAAAATTTGGTGTAAATCAGTTATGTGAATTAGACTGCAGAGCTGAGCACAGGTGAAAAATTTAATTTTTTACAATCATTCAACAGCAATATATTTTTTTCAAGAGAATTAGATATATTTCTGAAAAGTCTGATAGAAAATGAAGTATCGGTTAGGTTCAGTGAACGAAACTACTCATTCCATTTTGAATTGAAATTGAAAAGTCAAATCAAATTTTAATTGAATAATATGGTACCATTTAATTGAATTGAAGAATAAGAGAATTCAATAGAATTAAACATATTTCTAAAATATCTTATAGAAAATGAAGTATCGGTTAGGTTCAGTGAACCAGGCTACTCTTTTCATTTTAAATTAAAATTGAAAAATCGAATCAAATTCTAATTAAATAATATGGTACCATTTCATTGAATTAAAGAATAAGAGAGTTCAAGAGAATTAAATATATATCTAAAAAGTCTTATAGGAAAAGATGTATTGCTTAGGTTCAGTAAACCAAGCTACTCTTTTCATTTTGAATTGAAATTGAAAAATCGAATCAAATCCTAATTGAATAATATGGTACCATTTAATTGAAATAAAGAATGAGAGAATTCAAGAGAATTAAATATATTTATAAAATATCTTATAGAAAATAAAGTATCGGTTAGGTTCAGTGAACCAAGCTACTCTTTTCATTATGAATTGAAATTGAAAAATCGAATCAAATTTTAATTGAATAATATGACACCATTTAATTGAATTAAAGAATAAGAGATTTCAAGAGAATTGAATATATTTCTAAAAAGTCTTATGGAAAAAGAAGTATTGCTTAGGTTCAGTGAACCAAGCTACTCTTTTCATTTTGAAATGAAATTGAAAAATCGAATCAAATCCCAATTGAATAATATGGTACCATTTAATTGAATTAAAGAATGAGAGAATTCAAGAGAATTAAATATATTTATGAAAATATCTTATAGAAAATAAAGTATCGGTCAGGTTCAGTGAACCAAGCTACTCTTTTCATTTTGAATTAACATTGAAAAATCGAATAAAATTTTAATTGAATAATATGGCACCATTTAATTTAATTAAATAATAAGATAGTTCAAGAGAATTGAGGTTATTTATAAAAAGTCTTATAGAAAATGATGTATCGGTTTTTGACTTTTTATTTTTATTTGTTTACTTGTTTTTTTTATTTCTTTGACTTCACAAATTCAGATAGTTGTACTTGGCTGATTTTTGTTGTATCGCCGATGTTTTTGGTGGGGTATGATAATAGTCTTCAGCATCCAAAATTTTGTATATTATATTGTGTGACGAGGAATGTGGATATGTAAGTTGGTCTGCGCGAAGGTTGCTTTGATGATCATATAAGTTGAATAAAATGCGAAATGCCATACTTTATATGAAATCTTTAGAAAGAAATAGACTTTAACGCTATTAAGTGATGAGTTTATTTATTTATACACTTGAATATACATAATTGGCCGAATATATAACTTCATTTTTAGGAATATACAAAATTGTAGAATTAGGATATCTCGGGAGATTCTCAGCATATAAAATTGGTATATCCTCAGAATATTCCAGGGATATCCAAATTTCCGCACTGTAGGATATCCTATGATATAAGAGTGATATCCCGCCGATATCCTTTGCTATCAACGTGGAAAGTATTCTTTTTTTGAATCTCATGTCTTCAATTTGTTTCAATGCAAAAGTAAATGACTGTGGGATCCCACCAGTGGTCTTCTTTCAGAACAGAGAACTATTGATTTATTACAGTAGCCCAATTGATTTTCTTCCTTTTCGGTTTGAAGTAAGTAAGTGAAATCTAAGATTCATAAACAATAGGTTATAATTACACAGACCTGAATTGTTTTTTCGAAGACCAACTTTAAACCGAAAAGAAAGATATTAAAGTTTGTTAGTGCAACAACGATAAGTTTCCAGGTCCGTTAAGCTGGCAGGACCACATTGCACAAATGGACTGAAAACCTATAGGGAATTTAGCGCTCATTTAGGGCTAATTTAATGCCCTATTGCCAAATTTAATGCTCTGCATTTAAACAAAAAAGCCGGTGGTCATGCTAGCTTAACGTTAAGCTAGCATGACCACACATAGAAAAAAACTAATTAGACAATATTTCTTTGCAGAATAATTTAGGGCTCATTTAGGGCTCACTTAATGCCCTATTGCCAAATTTAATGCTTTTTTAACAAAATGTAGTTTAATAATTGCATAATCTCAAGGAAATTTTCCTGTAAGTTTATAAAACTTTTACTCAATTACTAAAAGCAACATTTTAAATTATTAAACTAACTTGTTCATAAATAATTTGTTTCAGATGAGATTTTTTCAGGTTATACCGTAAATGATACGTTATCAAAAAAAATTTTAAAATTTTGTTTACAATTTTAAACTTTTAACAAATATACAAGATACAAAGAATGTCAAAGATGCTAAAAAAAACTCAACATAGTCTTCAGCGCTTTTTCTTTTCTTTCTATATAATAGGGCAACAGCGACAATTTATATATATTATATATAGATTGAATACTCTCCAGTTTATTTTTATTTATTACATGTATTTTTCCTTCTAGAATAAGCCACGAACAGGACCTGAAATTACAGGTTGAAACATGTCGGCAAATTTTTAATAAAAAAATTGTTTAACACCAAAAGAAGCGGAATATGCCTTAATGATCATTATTTGTTTTAACTCAGATTTATAACAATTATTTAGTGTTTTGTTTTCAATTTTTGACAGGATATCTATAGAATTTGCATTTGTAATTAATGATAATCTACTGCAAATTTGAATCAGCGTAAAGTATACCTCTGATTGCAATCAGCGTTATACTTTTTTTTTCATTCAGATTTATACAGGTAGAAGGCAGCTGTATTTACACTGGAGGCCGAATAGGCCCGGGCCTAGGGCGGCAAATTTTGAGGGGCGACACGGCTGCTGACGATATATTTTTATTTTAAATTTTTACGTTGAAGAATATTAAAATATATTGCATATAAAATATTATATCAAATATTTAGTATATAAAAATACTGATAATGAAACTAATAAAATAATAATAATTTACTTATGAAAATAGAAGTAACCAATGAGAGAAATCAGGCTCATATCTTAGAGCTGAGATTTGTCAATGAGTTGTTGCCAGGGTTGGTCAGTTACGCGTAACTGTGTAGTTTTTGACGTATAATACGTTTTCTACGTGAATACGTCGAAAACCGTAGAAAATCCAGTAAGTTATGTTCCAAGATGGCGGGCATGCTAAATTGTGCATGCACTTAACCTCACTTTCCAAACTGATTTTATTTTATGAACTAAATCATTCACAATAGCAAATAAATAAAAACAAATAAATAATTATGTCTATAATGGGGAAAACTAAGTAATATAGTGTAATCCCATGGCAGGATTTGAATTTCGTGAATTCAAAGACAGAAAAATGTCGCACAATGTATGCTCTGCCACAAAAGGTTATAAAATATTAATTTAAATTGACTAGAAAGTCACACGTACCTAATTAATTGTTATTTATTCATCTAAAATGTATTTTTTATATTGAATAGCTATATTATAGGTAAATAAAGGTTATTCTATAATGACACGACACATGTGTCCTGCATGTTTTAATTCAGACGTATAATGCGTTACCCCACGTAGAAAACTAGGGACGCATTACACTTAGTAATATACGCGTATAAAATCGCGTATAATACCTAGAGCATTATACGTTCCCAACCCTGGTTGTTGTTGAGAGTGCACCTTCAAGATGGTTTACTGTATACTGCATACCGTATATACCACGAAGGAATAGTAAGGAGCAGGGATGTGCAGTTACGCGTAACTGGAGGTTTTTGACGTAAAATACCTAAGTGAAGTATTTTGCGTAGAAAAGAGGTAAAATACCTAGTAAATTACGTGCCGAGATGGCGGACCTGCAGAACTGTGCAAAACCTCACTTTTTTGAATTTCTGGTATCGGCATTCGTAAGAGTTTTTTTTAATGCCTATATTGTTAATTAAAAAATAATAATGTCATCTAAAGCAAAACAGAAGAAAAAAAACACTCCGGGCTTCCATACATTCCATTAGGGACGTGCAGTTACGCGTAACTGGAAGTTTTTTTACGTACAATACCTAAAGAAGGTATTTTACGTAAAATACCTCAAATATATAAAATACATGTAGAAAACCTCTGATTCGCTGTCTGACTCAAGTTTTCAATTTCCCGCCTCAGAGGTGGCGCCCTCATATATAGAATGGGATGTAATTTACATCATGTAGAAAACTGATGACGTAAAATACCAGGTAAATTACCGTAGAAAACTAAGTAAATTACCACGATTATTTTACTTTCTCATCCCTGTCACATGTAGAATCACATGCAGTGACAACTGGCGCCACCGTGATCGTATAAGCAACTATTTTCGAAATTTAAATTCATATTTTTTTAAATTATTTTTCTCGCTGATTATATCGCATTGAACGCTACTTATTCGACTATTGTTAAATTGTCGTATTTTGCCATTCAACGAAATTCTTCGAAACAGATTTAAAATAATCGTCTCAGCCCATTTTCGAACACAGACAATTTTTGTGCTTCTAAAATGTTAGGCTCATGAATAGGGCGTGTCGAAAAAGACGAATTCTTTATTTTTGATCCCAAGAAGGTTGCAAATTTGTTTGTGGAACGAAAATATCACCCTAAGATTTGAATCAATATAAATCGTAGGCAAAGTTAAAAGTATCACCCCTGCATTTTGTACACTGTGTTGTAAAATGGGAGGGAGTAACCTCCAGGACAACCTCGGAACTTAGACAGAGCCCATTTTACCATATCTTCCCCTCATAAAATCTCAAAATCGGCCATCTCTACCCTAACTCATAATGAAGCTCGAAACTTCTAGAATGAAATCGTCAAACTGTGCCTTTTTCATTAGGTCGTACACATTAGATCTTAAATATATCTTTACTTATTTAAATTTTAATTTTAAACAGTTTATCTCAGAATTACAATATCATTACCAAGATTTATATTCTATTCTTTTTAAATTACAGCAATTAGTATAAGAAAATATGATAACTTGTTAGAGGTTCTACTAAACTTTGAAATTTCGCGGCATTTACGCGTACTACAATATCGTAACAGATCGGCCAATCGTGACTCGAACGACTTTCTGCAATATACCAACATACCTTCTTCATCTTTATTGAAGTACTGACGGAACTTCTTTTCTCGATTCCTGTAGAAAGGTGACTTCGTCCCCTGTTCTTTCATTCCACGGCTCTTCAGCTCAGCTGCCATATATTCAGAAGCATCTTTAGGAAGACCCATGCTCCTGATAAAATCATATGTGTCGCATCTGTAGAACCGAAAAGTGTTTTTTTTTTGTGTGCCGGTGTTATCCATCCAAAAAAGATCTACAAATTTTTCTTTAATTATTTTCTTATAGGACGCGCACTTTGTGTTTCATTCGTAAAAATTAATATTCGAAGTAAAAAAATTGAGTTTTTGTACAAACAACACAAGCTACGGAAAAAATAAATATAGAAAAGTTGTTCACCTAAAAAACAGCTGCAAATTTATCCTGAATAATTTTTAAATAGGATGCGTAGTTTTTGTTTTATTCGTGAAAAATAACATTAAAAATAAAAATAATTTTTTTTAGAAAAACTACGCCATGTACGAAAAAAAATTAATCAACAAAAGTTGTAGACCCGAAAAAGATCTAGGAATTTTGTTCTAATTATTTTTTGATAGAACACGTAGTTTTTGTCTTAATCGTAAAAAATATAAACGAATAAAAAAATTTTATTTTTGGACAAACGACACAAACCATGAAAAAATTAATAGACAAAAGTTGCTCAATAAAAAGAGAGCTACATATTGTAATCAATAATTTTTTGATAGGACGCGTAATTTTCGTCTTATCCGTAAAAACTAACATTAACACAAAAAAAATTAAATTTTTGGAAAAATAACATGAATGAATTAACAAAAATTTAGCACCTAAAATACATCTACAAACTTCTTAATAATCACTTTTTCATAGGACGCATAGACTCGGTAGTCCCTGACCGAGGTACAGAAACAAATATAATATTCATTTGATATACAATAGATTTGAACTTAATGTAGAAGATTTTGCACTTTGGACAAAATCGAGTGCGAAGTACGAGATACGTGATAAAAATGTGTTCATTAAATCCGAAGTAGCGTCAAAAAAAGTGAATTTACAATCACAAAATTAAAGTTGCCGATGCTTGTCCTTTAATTTTAAAAGGGCTGGGCACAAATTTGGATGAAGTACAAAGGCCGCACGCGAAGTGCGAGGTAAATACATTACCGAGCACGAAGCGCGAGATTCAGAAGATGCACGCCCGAGACGCGTTCAAAATAAAGAAATACCTCGTACTAATTAAATCTGTTGAATAATTGAGAAAAAAGGCATTTCGTCCTCTATACGGATAGAAAACACATAAAATCAGTAACATAAAATCAATTTTTTGAATAATTTGAATTTGTTTAAATATTTACGAGTATTCGTAAAGAACAAATTAGTACTTGAAAATATTAAAATGGGTCGAAAATTTGGTGAGATAAGATGTTTCTTCCGCTTTTTTTTAGGTACACTATTTACTTGAAGAAACACGCATTATTTAAAGAGTTCTAAAATTATTTAAACAAATCATTTTATTGTTATCATTGATTAAAGAACCCATAACGTCTAGAAAATACGTTTATTTTGCGGCTTGTCTGAGGAAAAACCAATGTTCAAACAAATTAAAATTCTTCTTTACTCTATTATTTTAAATATAAATTAACTAATAGTGTAGCGTCCCTTAGATTAAAATTTTTGGGAAACTTTGCACGTGGCAGAGGAAAATCGTGCAAATGAACTGCAATTAATTTTTTCTTTGTAGCCTCAGTTGCTGAAGTGAATGCTAAAGTTACTAGCACAGGCAGGTTAAAATTTTTAAAGGTTGGACAAGGTGATGAAGATGGCTCTGAAGACGATGAATCCGACTTGATAGTGAATCTTGCCATATTATTGCTATTATTAAATTTACATGTATTCAATATTTATATTATATATATATTCATTATAAATATTTAACTATTATTATTAGTTCTTTCAAAACTTTATCTCAGGTGATTCCGGCTTTTTTTCATCAGCCACGATCTAAGTCAAGTTCCTAAAGATTTAAAGATTTTAATTATTTAATACGATATTTTAAATCTCTTGCGACGATGATTTAGGCACAAAATTAGGTGCATGCTGTAGTATGAAGTTCGTCCTTTACCACTGTTGTCCTCACGCAGCGAACAACAGCGTTGGAGGTGAAATTAATCGCCTCTGGATAATTTTTAAGATTATTATTATTTGTTTGTTCTTCAGAAAGCCAAAGCGCTTGCGATTAAACAGGAAAAATCTAATGCTGACAGAAGAAACTTAGACACAAAGAAAAGTTCTTTGGACAGTGTGAATCTGATAGGAACTGTTACTCCGGATAAGCAGAGTTCCGCTTCTACCGAAGAAAGAGGCAGAAAGCAAAAATCATGTCCTGATTCCGAAGTTGAATAACTCAAAACAGCGTTAGCCGAATCGAAAGCAGAGATCGAGAGGTTATCCGCAAAGAGGAAGTTAGCTTTCAGCGAAGAAGATGTTCTTCCATATGCTAACATACAAAGCAAAGAATCAGCAGTTCCAATTAAAAAATCGAATGGACCTTTAAGACGCCGTATCCGAAATTCGTATGCTGAACTCTCAGACTCTGAGGGTAAGTTCTGCAACATTATATTACTCGATAGATAAAAATTAATCAGTCGTAGGCAATGTTATTCAAGTACTACTTGCTTTCAGATGATTCAGAGGAAGTAACAAGTGCAGTTAGTCATTACCGCCAAAAATTAGTGCAATCTGGCGCTGGTGAACTTGAGAATGAATTTGACGATGCGCCAAATTCAAAATCAGCAGTACGTTACAAAACGTTCACGAGTGATTTGTCCAATGTTAGTGTAATTTACTCAATTTATACTATTATCTGCTGAAATTTGTACTGTGAGAGTTCATATTTTTACTGATTTACAGGAAAAACGAGTTCACTTAGGAGAAGGAATCTCCCTCAAGTGCGAAGTTTACAAGGAGTTGTATGATTTGCCTTGTTTATTTAAAGTAATATTGATTTAATTGTTCATTTTCTTTCTGAAATTCAATATAATACATGTATTCTAAGTTTCAATAACATAAAACGAGACTTCATATAAATTTGGTGTGAATGAAAACTTGATCATGAATATGCCCAATACCTACTAGTAAAATGGCCACGAAACATACGAAAATCCTTATATTTGTTAAAAAAGGTCTTCATCATTAACAATTGCACTTATTTATAAACACTTATAACTAAAACGAGAAGACGCGAGCGTGTATCAACCGGCGCGGCGTGTTTCCCGAAAAAGAAGCAACCGGCTTACTGAATTCTGGGACTGCTGTTGTCCCAAAAGTTTGGCGCGCCGTTCATCCCTCTATCGAATCGCAACGTTCTCAAAATAAGAGAGTAGACGTCTTGAACACTGGGCGCGCTGGCGCTCGTGTCTTTAGCTCAGAAGTGGTACTTATAAGTGCCGCAGTCGCCCTAAATTTCTTTCCGTGTGGCTTATGAGAATCAATTATGTGTAATTTAGATTCACTTTTTTAAATAAGGCACCATGAATTTCTTCTATGAATATTATGTAAAACTAGTGTCAAACCTGGCGCAGGTTGCGTGATGAGATTAAATCCATTTAAATTTTGTGAATATCGCTAGAACCTGAATGTATATGTATGAATCCGCTATTTGCATCCAGTTTACAACTTAAAATAATTAAACTATAAGTAACGTGTTGATCGAACAAATGAGTGCGACTATCTATTAATTTTTTTATTTTTTTATTCATTCAGTGATTCGAATAAACTTCGAATATTCTTTAAATGCCGGCCTACTGATTTATCGAATCTACTCCTCGAAACGACGCGATCAGGAGCTTCACTAATAAGGTCGAGTACCTTACAGCTACTCCAGTGCTTTACTTAATTACAAATTTCCTCACCTTTCAAAAGTGGGATATTAATTATCCCCTATTGGATATTTTTATGCGAGATACGCGAGTTTTCAAGTGAAGCGCGTACCACGTGGAAAATATAGCGGATCCTTCGTTCGTGAGTTGAGGAATTTTCGTTTCTGCTGCAGGAAGTGCTAGTGAGAACGTGAAAAATGGCTAAAGGTACAAATTCTGGTATTTCACTAGAGCAGTTCGAACAAATGTACTAACATTATTCAGCTTCTTTGGCCGATATGGAATGCAAATCGTTTGTTCCCATCAATCCGGGAAATACGAGAGGTGAATCATCTGGTGCAGCAAACCCAGGAATTGCGCAATAATCATCAAGAGAACGAGGAGGAAGAGGATGGACACGAAAACGAAAAGGATGGAGGCGAAAACATCCGAAGATATCTTCATTCGATTCGGTATTTGTCCGAACGTCACGAGCAGCTCCAGTTTACAACGCTGAAGCAGGTCCGAATTGAAACATTACGACGGACGTGAATAAATGCATTAAAGTCTTCAAACGGGAAGTTGGCACTTTGCTCGCACGGGAATGCATTCACGAAGCAATCAGTATGGAATTTCTTAATCGCTGCGCTGGCCTGGCGTGAACGGAAAAAAATTCTAAGACATGTACAACCTAAGGTGAATTTGTGAACACATACTTTTATGCTAAAGTCAGTTTGTGGATCTCGATTTGGAGTTAGAGGACATAAACGAAAAATGCTTGTGGGACTTTGGTCACACGACAGATGCAATTCGATGTCAGCTCGAACGTATGTGGATGTTGACAGGCTGTTAAATTATATAATATTCCACGAAAAGATCAGTCTCTAGCGTATCGAGAGAATTAAGTGGTTTGAAAAAGCGAGCAAGACGGATACAACGAAACAAAAACAAACACCACATCAGCGGGAAGCAGGGGACGAGATGTAGGAATCACAACGGAACTAGAAAGTCAACGATAAAAGATCTGCGTCGAGTACTTTGGAATCTCGACCACCATTGAAGAACATATCTCAAGAAATTGTCCTGAACCAAAACGAGAGCTTTCACGTCGCATGTGTAGTGGTATGGGCCATACGCAGCGTCATTATCCGAGAAAAGTGTAACAGTGGATCGTGTGATGCTGCAAGACATGCAGATTCATGTTGTTCCGGATCAGTTCCAGCAGATGGACATATCAATTGGCAGAACATTCAGCGATGCCCCGAGCGTGGATTACTTCAACCTAGGAGATCTGCTGACCTTCTTTAAGAGAGAAGACGCGTTCCTGTCGTAACTCCCAGCAGAGAGTTCCCAAGTGAAAAAGTGTGTAGTGGGTGATGAAAATTTGCTGCCACGGTCCGTTTGTCCGCTAGATGTAGTTACCGGCAAAAATGATGGACTCTAAAAGCCTGTCATTAATTTTAGTTAAAGAGTACAGCCTTTATTAAAGTTTTACAGAATTACCGAAAAATCATTGCGTGCGATCTAAGCGAAATAGGTTGTACGGATTTAATACAAATGAATATTAAAGAGATTGAGGATAGCATACCCCCTTCTTGCAAGCCATACCCAGCGAGCAATTTATAAAGGTCAGAAATTTAAAAAATTGTTGCAAATTTTAAAAGCTTAGGTTTTCCAATAGAATGTATGCCAGTTCTGTGTTATTAGATCGTAAGAAAAACGGAGACTCCCGGAAGGTAGTCGATTATCATAAATTAAATTAAGGAACGTTTTTCTGCTTCTAGGTTTTAATATAATTACAGATGAAGGTCGGGTCTCCCAGAATTTGGGGGGAAAAAAAAAATATATATAAAATGCTGAAGTTTGATTATTTGTAACAGTGTAACGTGAAAATCGGAAAGAAAATATAAAATGTTGGAGTCTACTTTGTCAGATAAGTAGATTATACCAATTTATATTTGTGAATTGATTTTAATACTTTGAATGGAATTAATTAATTAATTAAGAAAGGGATTAATCTAATGGTTTTCACGGGATTTTATAATAATGTTCGAATATTTTTCTAATTGATTTATAGTGATTTGAATTTGAAATTGTTATTCTTTTTGGATTGGACTAAATGTATCGAGCTAAAAGGAGATTATGTTGAGAAGTAAAACGCTCATTTGCCGAAAAAAAAATCTTTTAGTTGAAAAGTCACTGACTTATCAAACAGCCCTCGTAATATTTAAACAATTTTTCTTTTATTATGAGCTTCAAAATAAAAATGGATTTCTTTTTTAAAAACGAGCTTCTTTATCCTTTTTGGAATCATGAAGAAGAAAAAGTGGGATGGAAACATTTTATTGGTCAAATTGGCAGGTTTACGTTCGAGGGTACTATATTCAAGTCATGCAGTCCAATTTGACCAATATACAATATTTCTATCCCAGTTTACATTACATTTGACATAAATAAGTGTATCATTATACTACTATTACACAGTACAAAAATGTAACATTTTTAATTTTAATTACAAAAGTGAGACTGAAATTGATATAATATCTTACAGTTATTTACATAACTATATAAATTACTTACGTTCGATGCAACAATTATGAAATCAGTTTCGTATTTACCTCAATATAAAACTCTATCAGCAAAGCATATTCTAAATCAGAGGGAATAAACTTATTCGTTCCATTAATGATATATTCAATCTCAATAATAAACTAATATGTTTAATTTTAGCCAGTCCATTTTGCTACTTGTATGATGATCCTTATACGATGTACTTCACATTTCGAGCGTTCTACTTGCGATATTGGTTTCGTCTCCACACCGTATCAAGTCATGAGCAAGGTATAGTGGCCTTGTGTCTCTTGTTTGAAAGACTCTTGCAGTGCCACGAACCTCAACTTTGGGCCCATTTTAAAGATATACACATACACCCGTAAGTTATAACAGTGAATTTAAGAAAAATTGGAATTTTACAATCACATGTTTTGTGACTTAAATAAATACTAATTTATTTTATATTTCCGGTTTGAATATTACCAAACAAAAAGTATATAATGGTGTCCTAACATTTTTAATGTGTCTACTGAATATAGGGTAAAGCACAAGTCGTTGGCTTAGTGCCGATTATTATCGAAAACCTTCTCTTCTTTAATTCCAGAGGATGTCCTTTGTAAGTTTTTAAAAGTAAATTTAAAAAAAAAACTAAACTTAAAAAAGTCAAATTGCGTAAGAAAATTGCACAAGAAGGCTTAAAAAGAAGTATGTTTGAAAAAATCAGTTTTTAAAAACCATATACTTAAAAAAGTCAATTTGTGTAACATAATTACACAAAAGGAGTTAAAATGAGAGAAGTATGTTTCTAAACAACATTTTAATCGTCTCATTCAAGACAGTTATATAACCAATGAAAAAGAGGGAGAACGAAAGTAGAGAGACAATCAAAACACCTTCCTCTCTTTTCTTTATTATTTATCCGTCTTTTTTGTACTACTATGGTCTAACATGTTTATGTCTTATATATCTCTTACATATCTAACATGTCTAACAAAGGCCTTTTAGGCTTCCACATAACGGAAATTTTTATTAGGAAACTACTGGGTAATATTTCAATCTTATGCTAATATTCCCCAGAAATTAATCAATATTACTCTTTCTTATAAGAAATATAATAAAACTATTAATAGCTTTATTATATTTCTCTTTTCCAATTAATTGTATCATTTCACTCTCTATTTATGTATAACATCCCCAGGAACCAACCTTTTGAATTTGTTTAAATTTCAACCTGTGTGAAATTTATGATGAAAATGAAATAAAGGAAGCTTCAATTTCAATCTATAATGAAAAACTTATCCTTTTGTTGTTTTTGTCCTTGAATCCAATAAGAGGCGAATAATCTTTTTCCTTCGCTCTTTCATAAGAGTCAAAACGATAATAAAAAAAATTCAAAATTCAATATTCTGAATACATTTACTGTACCCTCATAGACAGCGGTCCAATTCAGAGTCACTGTGTATACTAACAAGTGCTCCGGTTTTCCCCTCGACTTGAAAAAGGAACCGTCGTGGAAATAAGTTCATAAAAGACAAATGTTAGAGAATCTCTTCACAGAAAAAACAGAAGTGAATTTTTGTTACTGGTAATTTTCAAGTAGATGAAGTTGAATTTTTTTGAATCGAAACAAAATAAGATTTAATAGCGTTGACATGGTAACCATTTCCAATGTGATGGATAATTTCTTTTTTAAGCAAAATTTTCTTATTTTTTATTTCTCAGAAAACAATTTAAAAATTTAGTTTTACTCAATTAGGTCTTCTGAAATATTTAAGATCATTTTTTACAATAAGAAAAATCATTAAAAATTCTGGATAGTAGTTGTCGCAATATATAAACATTGATTATTTTAAAAAAAATGTGGGTGTATGTATTAGAATTATTGCAGTTTCATTGTAAGTTTTGTATACAAAGCTTACATATTCTGAAAATCTTCCTCAGAATACCATTATTGCAGGTAATGAGGGAAATGATTTCATTTATAGAAAGACTTTTATTCATTTGTATAAGTAATACATGTACATCCTTCAGGCAACCCAATTTGTGGTAGGTGCTAGAGTGCCATTATATCACTTTTATTATTTTAACAAAATCTTTTTAATCGTAAGGGATAATTTCTCTTAAACTTTTGTAAATGCACAAATATACACAACAGAAGTCCATTTTGTGTGTAGTTACATCCCTATAAAAAATTGTTTACAGAATTCAGTTTTGTGATCAAAAAACATATGCAAAATTATAGGGAACAAATTATCATTGCGCTGAGATCAAAAATTGTATAGAGTTGACCAAGAACCGAATTTTTGAGAACAGTACCAAGAACCGAACTCCAGAGAACGTCAGCAGGGTCTATGGCCTGCTGTCGTTCTCTATGGAGATCGGTTTTTGTACTGTTCTCAAAAGTTCAGTTTTTGGTCAAGTCTAAGAGCACTTAGACTTAGGAAAAATAAACATGAAAATAATTTTCACCGAAGTCCCAGATATCACTCAGTCCTTTCTAAGCATAAAATTACACATGGTCATGATTTTAATTGGAATGATATTAAACACAAAGCAGACTTCATGATAGGAAGAGAATAATTGAGAAAAATTCATCATCTAAATTTCCATAAATAGGCGCTTTTTTCGCTAGCTTAATAACCTCCCGGAGGAAGAAAGCAGATCAAAATTTAATTAATTGCCCCAACTTCATTTGTTTGGTTGAAAATTCAATTATTTTACCTAAAGATTCACTATTCCAGTTGAAAATTCCTCTGTTTGGTTGAAAATTCAATTATTCTATTTAAAGATTCACTATAGTCTAGTTGAAAATTCATCTGCTTGGTTGAAAATTCAATTTTGAGTGAAGACCGAGACGCTAACGGTTCCTATGTTAACCGAATGGCTGGCTGTAGTAGAGCGCGAGCGGGGACGAAACTGGGAGAGCTTAAGGCTAGACGATGTATTTTTTGATCATGCTATTTTCTGTCGCACTAATCGGGTCGACGGGGCGGGGGAGCAGTGAGTTTCTGAGGACTCCAGGAGAGGCGCGGCAGTAGAAAGCATTACGCTGCGCATGTACGAAAGCTGCTCATTTGTCAAGAGGAATCAGGGTTCTGAAACTTTTCATAACAGGAATCGGTAGGTTCACTTCACGTTTAGTTTCCGGGGACTCCACGAGGGCGCGCTGGTCCGGGAGTTAGGGACCCCTCTAAAATACATTGACTGCCGTACCCATGCTCTCTAAACTCCTGACGGACAAGTGTCATATCATATCATGTGTCTTGTCATACCATGTTTCATGTCATGTTATATCATGTCATTTGTCATGTCAAGTCATGTCCTGTCTTGTGCCATGTCAAGCCATGCCCTATCTTGTGTCATTTCATGTGTCATGGCATGTCATGTGTAATGTCATGTTATATTGCGTATCATGTCGTGTGTTATGTCATGTTTCATGCGTGATCTCATGTGTCATGTTATGTGCCATGTCTGTCGTGTCATGTCATGTGTCATTTCATATCATGTGACATTTTATGTCAAGTCATGTTATGTGCACATCTGTCATGTCGTGTGTCAGTTTACGTCATGACGTGTCACGTCATGTCATGACATTTCATGAGTCATGTCATTTCATGTTACAATCATGTTATGTCATGATATGTCCCATGTCATGTGTCATGTCTGTCGTGTCATGTCACGTCATGTCATGTGACATATCATGTCATGTCTTGTCTTGTTTCATGTCAAGTCATGTGTTGTCTTATATCATTACAGATGTTATTCAAGTGTAATGGCATATCATGTTATGCCTGCCATTGAATTATTCCTACTGAATTTAGGGAATCGTTTCAAAAATGATGTTTGATTTTCCACGTAAATTAGGTACATTTTCTGCAAATTCTTGAAGTATTACCGTATGTTCAGCAAGATATTTTGCCCTAAAATATTTAATAAACTAGCACAATATTTTGAATAATTTTACACATTTTTTTGGAGAAAGGATTTATTAATGTTATAGTCATCTCAAAGATTTCTTATCAGGTCATGTGTCATGTCATGTACCGTCCTGTATTGTCATGGCATGTCATGTGTCATTTCATGTCATGATGCATGTGATGTGATGTCATTTTATATGCCATATCACACGTCATGTGTGTCATGCCATGTAACGTCCTATATTATCATGGCATGTCAGGCGTCTTGGCATCTCCTGTGTCATTTCATGTCATGATACATGTGATGCCATGTCATGTTATATGCCATGCCATGTGTCATATCGTGTGTCATGTGTCATATCATACCCTGACTTGTGTCATGTAATGCGTCATCTTATGTCTTACATCAACTCATGTCATAAGTTTTCATATGTCATGTCTCATGACACGACATGTCATCTCATGTGTCATGACATGACATGTCATATGAAATTACATGTAACTTGACAGGAAATGAAAGATGACATGGAGCATGACATGTCATGACATAACATGAAATGACATGTCATGTTATGTTCAAGTGCCACTGTTCATGCTATGTCATGCGTCACTTCCAGTCAAGTTACATATTATACCGTATCATGTCATGTCGTGTGTCGTGTCATGTATTTTCATGTGATGTGATGTGATGTCATGTCATGTGTCATCTTATGTCTTGCATCACCTCATGTAATTAATTGTCATATGTCATGTCATGTGGCATCTGTCATGACATGAATAGGTCAATTGCATTTTTGTTTCATTTTTTGGAGTATTGCCTGTTTTATTGTTCACGAAAATGTAATACATTTTTTTGGAGTACTGCCATACATAATTTTTTTACATCCTCATAGCGATTTCCCAACATTTAAGTAAAAAAAAGAAACCATTAACTCAGATAAACCCGAATTACGTTAAATGTACGACAAGCGCTCGCTCAAGGGAAATTACAGGGCGCGTCCGCTGAAAGGTTAATGTAAATATATCAGATTTAGATCTTTTACGCTATGAAGGTACTTCTTTTTAAAAAATAGTCACCGCAAAGCAGGCGTATTCCTCATTTTAATACTTTTTGAATTATACATACTGCAACATACATATGTTTGAAGTTAAAATGCCAACTTGCAATTTTGCGTCAAGAGTATATAAAAACTAGACATTCTTTTCAATTTGTGGTAGTGTACATTAAGAAATTAATCAGAAGTAAGTTCTCAATTTTCAATTAGAATATACAATATGCACTGGAATATTTATTTTACATTTTCTATGACAACTAAAAGCAATGTGGAAACTGGAGCACTTCGCGAAAAAATAACTTATAATTATTGAGTCCACTTTTGGTAAATTATCCGAAATAGCTTCAATGTTTTCAGGCTTACTGATACTCTATACAATAAATCGATGCAGTCCTTGCAAACATTGATCTCCACGTGAGGACCTGTCTAACCTTACGAGTGATGTAAGATATTTTATTCGAAATCAGCATTTTATGAGACTATAGGGCGGACAATTGTCCAAGAATGGTCCCGAAGGAATAACCCCTAAGCGGAGGCGTAGCAACCGTGCCGAAAGCTGAATGATACATACCTGGGCGTGCCACAGAGCCGAATTCAGGACGTGACATCTATAAAGGATACTCTCCGATGCAGATACAAAAGTCTCATCCGACGGATTTGGTCTTCCGAACTGTCGGCGCGGAACAAAGTATCTGCGACGAACATGCTTGCCGTCAATTGTCGAGAATGAAAAGTGCCGGATATACTGGAACTTCATATTCTCGATAATTGTTTCTGTTGTGCACCCGAGGCCTCGCATAGTTCTTCATGACTTCGAGAAACGAACCGTGTTCGTTATCGAATATTCGGCAACAGCTGAAAAAAACATCATAGCCAAGGAGATTGAAAAGAAGCAGAGGTATAAAGACCTTATACGGGAGTTGCGACGGTTATACCCGGAATATTCTGTTAAGCTAATCGTTCTGATCATCGGTGCTCTTGGAGGTGCCAAGGTTTCACTGATTAATAGCCGGAAACGCATCCCTGGGTGTCAAGAAAATGCTGAGACACTTGCGGGGAAAATGCAGAGGGCGGTCGTCCTTGGGTCGCTACGTGTCCTTAGGGTACACGAGACTTTTGCCGGATCATCGTATTGAATTCGCCGCAGGTTGGCCACCCATCTCACGGTCGTGATACGTGGTTACAGCTGAAATTTTACCACGGTCCTTATGAAAAACTTTGAAACAAATATATATAATTAAAAACTAAAGGTCAACAACCACTGCAGAGTCCCACTGGGAGAAACTGCCATCTAAAAAATGACATCGGCTCCCAGTAGAACCGCGGTAAATCCCATTCATGGCCACGTCTCACAACTGTGAGATGGGTGGTTACGAGACACGACGAAATCACAACGACAGGCCGGCGAAACGCTCGTGTGTTTTGAGGACACGAAGCGACCCAATGATGATAGCTTTCCGCATCCATCTCGCAAGTGCCGTGGCATATTTTTGGCACTCTTAGGGCCGCATTGTGTTTTATAGATATATGTCGTTCCTGCAAGGGTGGGACACCCTGATAGTATATGTTCTAGGTACTCAACGCGTGTATGACACACTCTGCACCTATCGCTTGGAACTTCTTGACATAAAATGCGGTCACGGTATGCTAAGGTGGAAATGACACCGTCATGGGTGTTACGGCATAACCATGTAAGGGCCAGTTTTTTGAAAACACATTTTATTGACTCAAAAATTCTCTACAATTCTACCGGACATTGTGGTGAAAGGATATATCCAAATACCAACCGGAAGTAGGTTTTTGTCTCGATAAACTACGGGCAATCATACGAACATTTTAATATTTGTATTCAATTACATTTTCTTGTTCTACTAAATAGTTAAAAAATTCAAAGACACTAAATATTTGGTATAAAAATAACACTGTAGTATTGCAAAATCCATTTTTTTATAGAAACGATTTTTTCAATTAAATTTTTCACTGTTCAGCCTTTTATTTGTCTCGCAGTGCGTTTATAATATTTCAGGCATATGTTTTATGTTAATTGGAATCTAAAAAATAAAAATAAATCCATGGATTTACACGGTTTTGACAGCAGTCGATTTTTAACGAAAAATATCAACTTTTTCAAAATTTTGTTTATTGAGATAAAATTTTTATTTTTTTTTTTATTTGAAAATTCGATTTTTGAGAAGGTTCTTTCTCTCTCCTGAAAAATTTGTCCGGATGGACTTACATGCTTTTGCCGCGACACCCTTCATATATAAAACAGTGAATGCGAATTTAATTTTATTTTGCTCTTCAGACCATCACAGTCCTTCCTATTTTCTGTGGGAAAAATTAGATATTAGATATTGAGATAGTGACGCTATATCCTGGCTTGTTATTATCTTATTGTAAAAATAAATAATATAATATCAAATTTTACAATCAAAAGTTTCTATGTGTATGCTTCCATGAATAATTTTGCTGAAAATAATTGAGGACATGAGAATGACAACTGGATAAGGACCATATGAGGTTGGCACTTTTATACATTTGAAATAACATATTCGAAGTGCCAACCTCAAATGGTCCTTATCCAGTTGTCATTCTCATGTCTTCAATTGATCGAGTACAGAACTGATAGTCTGCTACAGCGGAATTTGCGCAGTGCTTTTCAGCGGCGCCAGCGAGTAGAAATTTTTCGGGCACTTTACATTTTAGTATTGCGAAGCGCCCTCCAAATTTGTATAGACCTTTTCATTTAAGAGAATGATGCTGCGCAAGCGCGATAAATATATAGCACTTCCGTGAGTTTCGCACCATTCCACCCTGAGACGTATGTGACAATAGTAAATATTAACGCAAAAAAAATAATTCGATCAATTAGAAGTTAAAACACTTCCCACGAAAAAAATGTCCGATTTACCAGGAGAAAATCCATTAAAAAGAAAAAAGGATAGGATAGCCCTTGAAGATGGCTAAAACGACAAGAGGTTCAAATCGATCATCTCAGAGTGTCGACTTGGTCATCTCGGACGGTCGACTCAAGCGTCATAGAGAGTCGAACCAATCATCACAGAGGGCGGAATTGATCATTATAAAGGGTCGAGTCACTCATTATAGACGGTCGATTTGGTCATATAAGATAGTCGACTTGATCTCCTCGGACAGGCGACCTGGCCATCGTAGGGGGTCGATTTGATTATCCTTCATGTTCTAAATTTGTTGTCCTTTTCCTTCTTCCTCCAGTCTCTCTCTTATAAGAGACTGAAAATTATAAAATCAAGTGGGACCTACAAAACCTGAAAATTTATATGAAATACATGAATTCTGGAAGCATTTTTTATTCTTTGTGGAGAGTGAGGTGCATGAGACATAATTTGATATGTAAAAACAGTGCACATTGACAATATATTTTTGGAGCATGAGAGGCTAAGGACACGACACGGTACGTCGCACTGAATTGTAAGATTTCAAACATAGAAGTGAATTCAGAAACCAATATCCCACATCTCGTTACTTTCTGCATCATCAATGAATGCTGAAATTTTTTGCACGTTTTCAGTTCGGCAGGGCAGGGTCGCGGCCAACACCGTAAGAGCGACAAAGATGGTAATAAAGCACTCTTAGGGCAGCATTATGTTATTAAAAATATGCTTGATCAAAGTCACCCTGCTTTTGAAGACTAACTTTTATTTTCAACATTTCAAACTTTATTTCGACTTCTTGTAACTGTATTTTATGTATAACCATTGTTCAAAATATAAAGTATGTGGTATGCCTGCATTTGTAAATAAATGAGGTAAAACGAATATTTCTCAAATTTTAATAAATATCAATGACATTAAGAATATGCTTGGTCAAAGTTACCCTACTCTTGAAGACTAATTTCTCATTTTGTAACGATTGTTTAACAATTAAAAAGTAAGATTTTATATGCAAAACGCTTTTTTTTCTAGTATATTTTGAGAAATTTCATTCCAATTTTTCACTCGATATCAATTATATTTCAACACTATCCCAATGAAATGTTTCGATAAGACGAAAATTCAATTCGAGTATTCTCAACATTTCAAACTTTACTTCGACTTCTTGTGACCATATTTTATGTATAACCGTTGTTAAATATTATAAGGTATATGGTATGCCCGGATTCGTAAATAAATAAGGTAGAACGAGTATTTGTGAAATTTTAATAAATATTGATGATATTGAAAATATGCTTGGTCAAAGTCACCCTACTTTTGAACACTAACTTCTCGGTTTGTAACGATTGTTTAACAATTAAAAAGTATAATTTCAATACAAACCGTTTTTTTCGAATATATTGAGAAATTCAACTCTAGATTTTCACTGGATATCAAGTGTATATCTAAACTATCCCAATGAAATGTTTCGATTAGACGAAATTCAAGCAGAATATTTTCAAAATTTCAAACATTATTTCGACTTCTTTCAGCAACTATATCAGAAACTATTGTTGACAATTATTACATGTGTGGTATGCCTAGATTCATAAAACAAAAAGGTGGAAGGGACCTTGAAAGATAATTGAAAAGGAAGTAAATCTTTAAAGATCAACTGGGATTTAAAATATTAACCGATTCTTTGCCATCTTTTTTGATTCACTCGTAATAATATAACGAGAATAATGCAGGCTATTAAATTAAGTATCATAGGACAAATTTTGGATTTTTCTTCACTGTATCTAATTTCAAATAATGGGAAGGTCGCGCGAGGCCAAAAACCGTCCGCTGAACAATCTACCCCCTGCCGCAAGGCTACCGGTTTCCAGACAATGCCTGACCCAGGCCGACTGTCCCCTGATAATTACTTTATTGCAGGCAATTTTTCTCACACTTTTTTCCGATGTACCCTTTTTTCCTAAAAATATTTCTACAGTGTTTGGCTGTCGAAAAATTTTTTAACTAACAAGCTCCACCCTTTTAGGCGTGCTTATCATATTTCTGTCTCTATCGCACACACAACTTAGAATTCCCACGGGTGTTCCCAGTCCTCTTAAGGCTTGAACTGATTTCAGATTCTTGGAACAGTTTTGTGTAATTTATCCTATCAATTTAGAGAATTTAGGAATGTCCGAACTTACCTCAACATATCTGAAATGGCTTTATAATTTTGCGTTATTCCCTACCCTAGGAAAGTTTTCTTATTATAAGGATGTTAAGGAATACTAAAGTGGGACGATGGTCGTGGGGGCTAAGACGTAGTCTTTGGACCCACTCCGTCGGCTTGCGGGTTCCATTCCCGCCTCGCACTGTGGAAGAGCCTCGGTAGCCCATGCGGGGAACACTAGCCTAGCAAGGGAGTTGTTCATCTCCGGAGAATCATGGGACCAATACCTCTAGAGAAAAAGGTTCTCTAAGTACTTGAAACTGTTGCTCTTGGTGGTTCGGAACCCAGCTTGAACTGTAAGTCCCCCTCCCACCATCAAGTAAGTGTGTAGGGGGTGTTTAAAGGTATAGGGAAGAGATACAAGAAAATTGTAAACCCTTAGGGGACAGATTAGAAGCTTCCATTCCAGAATTCCAGGATTACTAGTTCTAAGTTTAGAGAACGTTTAATTTATTTTTAACTCGCCGTTAGGACTGATCAGCGATAGTTGCACAGGAGCGTCTATCGATCACATTTTTTAATTTTTGTCATGTTCTATTTTTAATATAAATAAACGAGCGAAAATGGGATATTTTTAAATTATTATTTTTTATCTTCAGAACAATAAATTAATTAATCCCATTCTGACAAAAATGAATGACAAAGTATGCAAACAATATAAATAATTTACAGGATATCGAATCTAATTCTTGTAAACGAATTATAATGACGAAATATCAACATATTGGAAATTTTGCATAAAAAGTATATTTGTAAGATGAAATTGTTTGATTGTATCAACAGGATCACATTTAATCATGAAAATTTGTTGCAAGGTATAGTTTTTTTATTTTATAAACAAATTACGAGGGCTGTTTGATAAGTCAGTGACTTTTTGAATTTTTTGCGCAGTAACGTTAAATGCACTACTGATCCCGTCAACGCCATCTATAAATAGACTACTGTTAAATTTTAGGTAAGCTGGGTCATTTATTTTGTGTTTGATAACCATTCAAAGGAGAGAACCTCGTGAATGTTAACGAAACTGGAAAAAAAGTTAATTTTGTGTGCTGATTAAGCATTATTCTTTGCGTAAAAAAACCATCACTGAAACCAAGGAAAGGCTCGATAAATACTATGAGAACTCTGCTTCATCAATTTTCATGGTTAAGAAGTGGTTTACTGAATTCCGTTGTGGTCGTACCAGCACAAGTGACGCCGAACGTTGAGTTTGCCCAAAAGAGGTCATCACGCCAGAAATCGTCGATAAAATCCATAGAATGATATTGGACGATAGGAGAATGAAAGTGAGTGAGTTGGCTGAGGCTGTAGCATCTCAACTTAGTGGGTACATAACATTTTAAATGAATATTTGGACATGAAAAAGCTATCCGCGAGATGGGTGCCGCGATTGCTCACATTCGACCATAAGTGCAACCGTGCCGGTATGGCACGACTCTGGGCCATGAAATTAGCCCTACCCGGGCCAGATCATGCCAGCCCGATCGGGGCCAGATGGTTAATAGGGAAAATATATGGCGATTTCCGCGAGGGTATTATTTCTTTTTACAGACGTAAAATTATGCCCAATTTTCTTAGGCACTTTTCTATTGCTTCGTTTTACTCACCTACGAGATTTTTCTACTTTTTATTATGAGCGGCTCACTATGTGTTCTTCTTTACACGTTTAAAAATTTACATTTAAAACATTGTACAACAATATTATTGAACATGATATGCATAAAGTTAATAAAATTCTAGTTATAATTTAAATAAAAACAATATCTACCTATACCTGAAAGCCTAAAAAGAATGAATAATATGAATAAAACTTTTAAGGTTACGATTATCGGCGTATAAATGATAGCTTCATATATTATCCTGTTTAGCTACTTTTACATCTACTTTATAACTACTTTTGTCGTCCCAGCACTTTTGACACTTCATTTTATGGAAAGTACGTGAAATATTCCATGTCAACACAAGATCTTGGGATTACATAACCTTACTTTTTTCTGACGAGACCGGGATGCCAATGAATAAAACCATTCTAGAATCGCATGGTCTGGTGATTGGAACTGGGGTGCCAACGACTAGAGACCATACTTTATGCATACATTTCCATTGACACCTCTTCTCAAATTAATAAATAATTATTGCCGAGGTTAGTTGTAAATGCATCTTTTTAGTTACGAATTCAAGTATTTTATTACTATTATACCCTTAAGCCAAATCGCTTTTGACCCAGGTCGCTGAACAATCCCTCCAGCAAGCACTCCACGCGAAGAGCTACACAAAGTCATCATGTAAAGCTCTCGCGGGCCTATTAGTATCCAAGGTCTTTCGTTTCAGGCGTCTCTCACTCCACTGACATTTTTCATTATACGTTTCTTATAAACTATTTTTCTCCGCACTTTAATGTTCTGGCATACCACTTTAGCTTCCTTTACGTCTCTACATTTTCTCATGCAAGCCTTTTGGATTGAAAATTCATCTTTTATGATAGAAAACGCATCCTTCTTGGTCAAAATTAATAACTTTTCGTAGGAAATTCATTATTTTTCATTATTATATATTTTTTATCATTCATTAATTTATACATTAGTAAACATTTATTATATTTTTTATTCTGATTTCAGTCGTCCAAATTCTTATAGCACCTTCTACATTATTATTCATTTTCCATTATTATTATTTTTCATTATTCATTAATATGTACATTAGTATATACACCTATTATATTTTAAATTCTGATTTCAGTTGTCCGATTTCTCATAGCACCTTCCGCATTATTATTATTAGGTTTTATTATTACACTTTGGTCCCTAATATCGCAGAACCTCGAAAATTGTCCTGTTAGGTGCTTGGTTCTTCGAGAACATACAATGCCAACCTATATTCCACCGAGGGATGATACTTTAAATTTAATTTAAACGCGGTATTGTGATGTCCCCCAACCATCACAACCACCATCACCACCCATCATTGCATGACACCCTCCGTTCTCGATGCCCACCCCCTGTGAACAAAACTGCACTAGTTTCAATGGCACTCTCTCTCTCCCTCCCCCTTTGTCGTTTTTACAATATGCCTCGCCTTCCTAGAGCGATTTTTTCCTCTTGTTTATCTTTCAAGAGGGGATAGAATTCTAACGGGTAAGGAGAAATCATTTTTTAACATAAATATTGGCTTTGCCTTTGTTAGACTTTCTTGTTATTTTCTCGCCAAGGGACAAACTCCATTATATATTGTCGTGAAACGTATAGCTTACAGATACGTAAATAGAAAACTTTCTCATAAATATAATGACCTTATTTACATCTTTAACATTTTCTATCTTCAAAATAACTCTTTAAATTTAGATACAATTTAATGTGAGAAAAGGAACGCCTTTCAACTCTGCTGGAATAATATCTATATATTTAAGTATATTCATTGCCTCTAATTGTAAGAATACAAGATTCTGTGGCAAGGGAAGGCCACTATTGCTAAAATCGATCAAATTGAGACAAATAGCCATATGAAATCAAAGTTATAATATCGTATGTACAGTAGGTTGTTAGGTCATATACTGGTCGAGTTCGGGCAGTGTTCTATTCGAATAGGGAGAAAGCTCTGATTTTTAAATATGTACTTATAAAGTTGTATATCGAGCGAAGCATTCCAGGGTTTGTATGACAATAAGAAGTGAAGATTGTTCTCGGTTGTCATACCAATTTAAAGCAAGTAAAGATTTCTAATGGGCGAGTAGATTGGACATTTGGCGAGGATGTGTAAAAGATCTTCATTTTATCTCAGATTACATAACTGGCTAATCTGTTGTAGATCGATTACAGTTGTTCCAGCTTTAGAGGTCAACTTAATGATGAATCTGGAGGAAGTTCTTAATTGAGTGAAAATGCGCTAAAAGAAAAGGAGCTTTGGATAGCAGATATTGCTGGTATAGCTCATCATTGTGTAAAATTTTACTGTATATATAACTGAAGTTACTGTTTTCCAATATTAACAGATCCTGGGAATGGAAAAAATTACGTTATCTATCAGCTATAGTAACGATTTGAATTATAAGATTGGGACCATTGAGATGCATGAGATTGCGACTTATGCCCGCTCCCTCCAAACATCTAATAAGTTGACCTAACCAGTTATATTTAACATTTTATCTGTTTGCGATTTCGGCTATTTTCAGCATACAAATTTTAGGGTATCGCAAGTTTTCCATATCGAAAATCTTTGCCACCCAATTCAGCGCCATTGTGATTATTTGGTATGACACACAGGGTAAACCTTGTTCCAATCTGACAACGAAGCCAGGCGTATTTCTGGGAAGGCGCAGAAGATTTTTGAAAAAACGGACTTGTGCTTTTTCAAACACATCTAGATAATTTAATCCGATAATGTGGGCCGCATACAATAAGAAACTCTTTATTTGTGAATCCTTTTCATGCTCATTTTGCATAAAATTATTCATGATAAAATAGATTTCTTTTCGATCTTAATTAAAAAAATTTTAAACAGAGACACTAAACTCATGATTCATTCAAATCTGCAGGATTTGCTGATGAATATTTTCAGAATTCTTTCAATTGAGTCTTAATAATTTTACTAAAATTTCTTGAAAGAAATCTATTTTTTATTTAAAAATTTCGAAAGAAGAATGTATTAAATATTGGCAATGTTAGAAATACATTAAATTTTTGATTGTTTTTTTTCCTAATTGGAAAATGTAATAATCTAAATAGATTCGTTCATAATCAACCATAAACATATATCATTTTTTTAATTAGTGGTATTTACGAGGGTAATCCTAAGAGTAATTTCCCCTATTTTCTCATAAGAGAACTAAAAGAGGTAGGAAGCTGCGGAAGGTCTCAAGATTTTCGTTTGGATCTAGTGAACATGATTGTGAACATGGCTACCTACTTTGAGCTCGGGTCCGATTGTGAAGTGCGTTCTATGATCAAATTCTTGACGTGGGAAGGTGTAACTGTCGGTGAAATTTATCGACAAATTACTGCTGTTTATGGTGAAAGTGTCATTCAAACTTGGGATGAACCAATTCAACGATTTGGTCAAGGGTACGGCGCCGATCTTCATCCAAAACGCTGCGCACGGCCAGAACAGCGTATTCGTGACTTGAGCTCGACGGGCGCCCGCTACGGGGCTCATCGTGCACAGAAACACGTCCTTCTGAGAAGAATTTTCGCCACTTCCGCACCACTTTAACACTCATAACACTTTCACCATAAGCAGCAGTAATTTTTCGATGAATTTCACCGGCGGTTCCACCTTCGCACGTCAGAACGCACTTCACAATAGGACCCGAGCTCAAGGTAGGTAGCCATATTCACAAATGAATAAGTTATAAACAATGCAACCTGGAGATCTGAAATTTTTACAGTGTTACCACTAGATCCAAGCGGAAATCTTGAGACCTTCCTCACCTTCCTACCTCCTTTAGTTCTCTTATGAGAAAATGGGGAAAGTTAATTTTGGGATGACCCTCGCTGTATAAACGAACGTATATGAAGAAATGAAAAACATACCATAATCTTTCAGCAAGGGCAGAAGCCCTAGGCCACAGTCGAGGTCCCAATGACGCTTGTCCCATTTGTTCACTCCAGATCGCAGCCTCTCCTCCCAAAATTAGATTCCATTTTTGCTGTAAATAATCTCGCCAAGGCCTATGACTGTACACAGTTTGCCAAGTGCGATATTCCCCACAAGCGGCGTCTCCTGTTTCTCTCCACTTTCCAAATCCACAATCCAAGTACCAACCATCAACATGTGAGAGAATGACTCTAAAACCATCTTCTAATAGTTCCTGAGTCTCTGGCCACGTGCTTGCACCCCATGATTGAATCACGTGAACTTTTGGATCCAGGTACATAGTAATGTAGGGTTTTTTCGTGAGAGGCGAGCTCCACAAAATCACAGACTTTGGAACCACTTCATGGTTCACCCTGATTATCCTCTGAAGCAGTTTGGATTCAAAATCTGCCCATAGTGCATGGAAGTCAGTCATGTTTTGGGCTTGCATTGCTATCGTGATGTTGGAATATTGAGCCCAACAGTCTAAATTCACTTCGTCTCCTCCAAGATGGATGATGTCACGAACCTCAGTAAGGTCCAAAAGTTCCTTGTAGAGTCCTTCCAGAATTCTGTAAGAGTGTTCGTTGATGGGGTTCAATTGACCGCAGTTTGGTTCTCCACAATAGGCTGACCAAGGCATCTGGTCCACGCAGAGAGCCAATTCTCCGTATCCACGTTCGGAACCTGGAAATTTAAAGATTTTCTGGTTTTAGAGCATTCGAGTCAATTAAATAAACTTAAACGCATCTCACTGCAACAATATCAATCAACTCTGAGAAGTGCAAGGTATGTTGTGGTCAGTCACATAATTGACCCCTGCTTTCTCCAATCAATATTCAACTAATAATATTTGAAGAATGAAATTCTATGCAGCTTTTATAGAGGATTAAGCTATATCTACCAACCCCATTGCCAACCAGCACCAGCATGAGCAGGAGAATCAATCTCGATGAGAATCCTGATCCCTCTGATCCGTGCATATTGTACGAGATCTCGAACGTCCTCAGGAGTATAAACTTGTTCTCCACTATAAGCACCCCATCTAGCCATTTCTGGAAAAGTAGCAGAGTCAAAGGGAAAACTCTGAGAGTCTGTGAGATGCCAGTGGAAGGTGTTGAGTTTGGAAGCAGCCATCCCATCGATGACTCTCTTCAGCTGCTCGGCTGAAAAAAACTGCCTCCCTGTATCAACGAGCAATCCTCGATAGGCAAATGCTGGTTTGTCTTCTATGCTTGCTTGGGTTAAAACCCGAAGCATGCCTTGTGTCCCTGCGAACTCGTCCCACCATATCATTTGACTTAAAGTTTCTAAACCATGACGAACTCCATAGTAACTTTTGGCTGTAATCCTTGCTTCCACGTGATTTCCTCTTAGAGAAATCTCTAGTTTGTAAGACTCGTCCGTATCCAGACTTAATTTAACACCCTCGGCATCTTCGGCACTTAAGTATATGGCAAAATTATCGATGCTAGATCTCGCTTTCGCGTTTGGTACTTTTACTAAGCTTCTGATGTTGCCTGCAATCGAATAAAAGAAGAGGTTATTGTGAGACAGGTGACAGCAATTTTTACTATGTACTAGATTTTACATTCCTTCTTAACCAATCGAGAGTACTTCTAAGTACTAAGAATTGCAAGGCATATATTACATACATAGAGACACAGTATTTACAACTTTTGCTGTAATCAGCCTATGTATGTATTTAGTATTTAGTAAGTTTACAACAATTCTACCAAAATACAGTGAAGTCTCGCCTTTTTCCTGACCTTGAAACGAAACGATTCTTTTATTTCTAAGCTGGAGGGGGCCCCACCCTTACCGCGATTGATTCCTCTTTAAATCCACTTAAAACTCGAACGGCAATCTTAGAGGCTTCTAAAAAGATTCTAACGATTCCTAACGGATATTTTTACCAGGGAGGAAATGAGGGGAGGGAAAGTATAGGAAATGAGGAGAAGTTAGTGTAAGTGAGGGAAAGTAGAGAAAATGATTAGAAATTAGAGTGAGTAAAGAAGGGGAACTGTTGGCTGGGGAAGGGGAGTGTTACCTGGGGAAGCGAGTTCTCTATTATACTTTAAATCTTCTAATTCAACTTAACTTCTGGGGAATTATTTTGAATTCTTGTGAATTATTTTATATATTTTGAATTCACCTTTTGTATTCTTTTTAATTTTCTAGAAGTTTTAGAATTCATCCTGAATTTCCGTGAATTATTTGCATACTTTTAAAGTCTACAATTCAGCTGAACAACAAAATTGTTAATGGCAAACTCTCCTCGAACAATGTCATTTTTTTATTTACCCCGCTTTGTTGCAGCTGACAGTGAAATAAGTGTAGGAAAACAAGACATGCCTATGGACTTGGTCGAGCTAGTCTTCGAGCAAAATTGTGACGAAAACTTTGTGAGACTTGGTGAAAGTAGAAACTGATGGTCGCCTGGAAAAAACTGAGCAAAAGAGGAAGGAAGCACGGAAGAACAGAAGAACAGAAAAACGGAAGGATGGTCGAACGGAAGGCGGTCTGAGTTCGCGGACGGGCCAAGTATTGATTTCAACCTATATGACCACGAAGGTGAAGGCCGGGGACCTAGGGGCGATAGTCACCCGACTTTACGAACTCAGGTGGTGTCGTGTGTGGTCTCTGGTCTTTGGTCTCTGGTGTGCACTACTATACCTAGAAAGCGTAATAAAACAAAACCGAAGAAATCCACAAGAACCTACAAGCCAGAAGGTTCCTGTCGACAAACTGAAAGATCAAACCGAGTTGATTTTATAGCTCTCTTCTCAATGGCATTTTCGCACATAAAAGAATAGATTTTATATCTTCTCCCAACTCAGAAAACGTATAGTTTTTATCAAATCATGGGAAGAATTTATATGAAAAACAGTGTAGGGTCTGTTCAAAAACTATGTCACACTGCCAGGGGGGAGCAAATTTTGTGATGATTTACGACGCAGAGGGGAAAATAGTTAACGCAGAATGTGACATCACACATGAAAAATATAACTGTGAATAACAATTTTTTGAAATACTTGAATAAATGTAAATTAGCGATTTTATATAGCTCAATGGTACAGTAATAATACTAATAATATTTTATAAGTGAAGCACCTAAATACAGAATTCACACTCTTTTCCCTATTCCCCTCTTTACCCTTTTTTTAAAAAGAATTTCTATATAGTATAACCTATTAGTAGAACCCAGTAAAAAAATCCAACTATTATTCGTTGAAAGTTAATTCTTTTCAATTGAAGTCTACTACTATATTTTTTATTAAGAATTCATCTATTTTAATTAAATATTCTATCTGGTAGAAAATTAATTAATTAATGAATTGAGAATTAATTTTCTTAACTGAATATTTTACTAATCCATTTTTGGCTGATAATTGATCGCTTTTAGCTGAAAATTGAACTTTTAAATTTCTAATTGAGAATTCATCTTTTTTTGTTGAAATTTGAATTACTTTGTTAAAAATCATTTCATTGGTTAAAGATTGAACTATTTTTTTGCAAATTCGTTTTCTTTTGGTTGAAAATTAATTTTTTTGACTGAATAATTGTTGTCGATAAAAATCAACCAACTTGAAGGCCGAAATATATTTCAAAAACAAGAAATCCATATTGTTGAAAATTTGTTACTGTACTTTTTTTATAGCAATCAACCATTATAAGTCAACCATTTTTTTATACACTCCTACACATTAAATATAAATAAAACATTCTTATTGTTAAAAATTTTTTACGAGAAAGTATAGTGGGGGAAGCCTCCATACAGTGGATAGCTTCATTCAGTGGATAATTGTAAATAACCGCGAAATGTCTCAAGTAAACTTAATTTACAGATTTCGTATGCCTTGTGTTGACTGAAATGCATTTTAAGACAGAATTTCGTGTTCTTATTAATTATAATAACAAAAATAAACAGAAAATATTGTCTTTGACATGATCAGTAACTTTGTCCTGAACGTTCGTAATTTGTTTCAAGTAAACACAATTTTCTCAGAGCAATGTAAAAAATATAATATATGTTCGTTGGTTATTAAACTGTAATACTGTTAACTCAAGAATCATATATTCTATGTCAAATAATTGTTATAAACATTTTTCTTGAGACTTTGATTTCCCTACTGTGGATAGTAGCGTCCTTCCTACAGTGGACCATATAAATTTCTATAGGTACATGTTTTCTAGTTACTTTTGACGCGGAAAGGTTGGTGGCCATATTAACCTCAAATAAAAGATCCACTGCAGAGAGGTGCTTCCACTGTACTGCCCGATGTAAAGAATGTGTCACGAGAGTTGAAAACGGCCGTGCGGCGGCGCTGGTAGTAACTTCGTTCTACAAAACCATGCAATACCATAGGTAAAATTAATAAAAATTACAAAATAAATATGAAAACCCGTTTAAATTCCTTTTTCTTCATAGCGTAGAGTCAGGTAGTAAATTAGGCTTATGTACTTACTTATTATATTGTTTAATATAGGAAAAAGCGGTATAATTGACACAATTGAAAAAAATTGCATGGATATTCGGGACTTATAAGAAAATAATGAAAAAATAAATAACGAATACACAAATTAATGAAAACAAAAATTGTCGAAAATATAAGTAAAAAAAGTTGGTGTAAATTTACATCCTGCGACGATGGAAATTATTCGATCGGTGTGGCACATATTAAATAAGCAGAATTCTGTGAAAATACATATTTTTCTTCTCAACCTTCGTCCGCCGTAAAGAAATACATGCAGGACGTAAATTTCCCGTCGTCGACCGTGAAATTACGTACGGGTCGGAAATCTCCGAAATCTCGGCCACTATCTCTCGCACTTCGCCATTCCGAAGGGTACCTCTGCGGCAAACCTCGAAATCGAAAGCATAAGGTCACTCGTGTATTTTACATGGATGATCTTAAGATCTATGCTAAAAATCAAGAGAAACTACACCTAGCTCTAGACATTGCGCACCATGGCGCTGGAGAGACCTATATACATACCTGGGTGTGCTACAAAGCCGAATTCAGGACGTGACATCTATAAAGGATACTCTTCGATACAGATACAAACGTCTCATCTGACGTCTTTGGTCTTCCGAACTGCTGGCGCAAAACAAAGTATCTGCGACGAACATGCTTGCCGTCCCGGTAGTAATCTATTCATTTAGAGTGGTTCCATGGACGATGGACGAGCTCAGATCCCTCGACATCGGGTGTCGAAAAGTTATGCATATGAACAAACGCATGCACCTTAAATCTTATTTTCCACGACTTTACATCTCAGGCCGTCAAGGTGGTCGCGGAATACTAAATCTTGAACGTCTTTACTACAAGATTATTCTGGGTACAGCACATATAGTCGCAAGTGAACAAGACACTCTTCTTAAAACGGTCAGGAAACTCGAAGAAGTGGGCAAAGGAGCGTTTCTGTACAAAGCAGCGGAGGAGGCTGCTGAAACACGCGGCCTTGACTTTAATATCAGGTATAAGCAAAATGCATCGAATCTTATCCATCTCGAGTACTGACTCTTGAAGGCCCGGATTAAGAAAGCACAGGAGAAAAACTTCCGCGAACAGCTCCTCGGCAAGAAGATGCACGGCATTTTCCACAGAAATGTCGAGGATCTGTCGATGTCGTATGAGCTAACATTGGCTTTCCTTTAATCACCCAGATTGAAGTCGGGGATGGAGGGTTTTATTTTGGCATGTCAAGACGGTGTCATTTCCACTCTAGCACACCATCGCCACATTTTGAGCCAAGACATTCCCGATCATAGCTGCAGAGCGTGTCATGCAAACCCCGAGCATCTAGGACACATACTATCTTCCAGTGTCGGATATACTGGAACTTCATATTCTCGACAATTGTTTCCCTTGCGCACTCGAGGTCCTGATCTTCGGCGCTCGTGGAGGTGCCAAGGTTTCACTGGCTAATAGTCTGAAAAGCATCCCTGCGTGTCAAAAAAAGGCTGAGACACTTGCGGGGAAATTGCAGAAGGCGGTCGTCCTTGGGTCGCTCCGTGTCCTCAGGGTACACGAGACTTTTGCCGGATCATTATATTTAATTCGTCGCAGACTGGCCACTCATCTCACGGTTGTCATACGTGGTGACAGCTGAAATTTTACCGCGATTTCGCTGGGAGCGGGTGCAATTTTTAAGATCAGCACCTGCTCCCGGCGAAATCCTGCGGTTGTCCTTATGAAAAACTTTTATATATATATATATAAATGTTCAGTGTACAGTTTTGAAAGATATAAAAAGACGAAAGTCATAAAACTTTTATAATACTCTAATTCATTTTGATTTTTTTTGTAGATAAACTGAGAAGATTAGAACTCTACTTATGCTTAAAATTAAAAAATTGTAATTGTAATAGATTTGAGCAATTTAATTATTTTTACCGAAACTAATATCAGAAATAAAAAAGGTTGAGGTTTCTCCTTCATTCTAAGTATTTTGAGTCGTAAAAATGAAAAACTTATCAGCTTGAATAGAAAATTAAATAACCTGAGTAAGGCGTCAAATATATTTATTTAAAAAGTATTAGTATTCGTTTACCGAAAACGTTTTATTCAGTTTTTTAAATGAAAATGTACCTCGTAAGGTGCATTTTCGGTAGGCATCTCATAATTAATATAGCCATTTTTCCACTCTTGGAACTGCAATAAGAAATCTTTAGAGATTTACAGCATATGTAAATCAGGTCGTTTTGTTATTAGGAACACTGACATTAAAAAAAAACAGGGTTCCTACAGAAACCGGAAACCTTGAAATGTTCTGAAATTTTGAAAAAGAGCTCGACAATTTTTATTGTAATTTTTGTTTTTAACTTATAATAATGATCTTAATACTTTTCTACTTATTTTACAAGTTCAGATTGATAGGAATTGATTAAATTACGTTATAATTATTTAAATGAGCGTTTATAGCATATTACCTACTACTCTTTTTACTATTACGCAATCATCATTTTTTTATCTATTAAAAAACTTCGATTGCTAAAATGCCTGATTTTTTATACTGTTAAAATGAAATTTTTTCCTCGTAATAGCACTAAAGTATATCGCAAAACTACGCCATATTTCAATGTTTTCGAAAAATAGGAATAAATCTGGAATTAAAAAAATGTAGTTCTTTGGCTTATTGTAAAATTAACACTTTATAGTGTAAAAAAGTCTGAAAATTTCAAATAATGTTTGTACATGCCACATAATTTACAAAAAAATTTAAAACAATTATATTTCTATAAATATTACTATAATCCTGTGGAGACATTTTGCCTTCAATTTTAGCTTATTAAGTGCAGGATTTCATTACCTTTGTGCTGTTACAAGAAAAAAAGTCTCATGTTAATATTATAAAAGTTAGGGTACTTCAGCAACAGCTGTTAAAATTTTCAATATAATTTGTTGAAAACATTGTCGTGAAAATGTTTCAAAAGTTAATCTGTAAAACCTGGAAATATCCCGGAATTTGGAAATCCGACTTTTGTAACAACCCTGAAAAGGGATGTTGGTTGAAAATAGTAAATAAACCCCACGAAAAATAGAAATGATTAATGGGATGCGAGGTTGAAATTAATAAATATTTACAGAGTATTTATCGCTCACATGATGTAAATTGATGAGCAGTTTGTTTAATGTAAATTGAAACTGTTGATTAATGAAAATAAGACGAATTTCTAGAGTGGTTTTTGATCAGAGACTTGAAGGAGAAAATAGGTATGAGGGCGAAACCCTCATGTGTTTTGAGGACACGAAGCGACCCAAGGATGACAGCTTTCTGCATCCATCTCGCAAGTGCCGGCTGTCCTTGGACCTGACCTACCCTAACTGAACCGGATTTAGCTCAACTCCGAACGTAAACAGTTCCTGTTTTGTCATGCCTTTGTGAACCCCGCACTCCCGCGCAGCTCCTGACAAGCCTACCCGCGGCGCGGCGCCAATTCTCGGAAACGGCAAATCTGGGGACGTTAAATGCGAGTTCAGCTGTAAATTTAAAATATTGCAGAAATATTTCACTAAAATATTATTTGTCAAATATTGCATGCAATATTGTGCACGATCTGTGCAAGGGACATATCTTTATTTCAGAAACATTTCTTGAAATGTTTAAAAAATATTGCGAACCTTACAAGAAACCTTGCAGCAATATATCATGCTGTGTGGGAATTAGACCAGCTGAAAGGGATTACAAATTCAAATTTGTAAAATTTTGAAATTACCGCTGCGAAAGTTAGAAATTCAGAATCTACGGCTTTCGATAATTTCATATATGTAACTTATTTTTTTAGAAGTTCAGAATTATAATGAATATAATGTATCTCGTAAATGGAATGAGATACCCAGCCGATGAAACGGTACTGAAACGGCAATGGCGAATGGCACTGGGCCGCCACTGCCGTAGATTCTGAATTTCTAACTTTCGCAGAGGTAATTTCAAAATTTTAATTTTCAATTCCTTCCAGCTGGTCTACTTGGTAGCCTAGTCGCAGATATAAAGGGAACTTCTGCAGGCACTTAAAACTGGAATCTGAGTAGCTTCAAACGAGCAGCACTGGAACGGCATTGGGCAGTGCCGTTCATTCGCCAGGGTACGCCAAAACAGACAGCATACTTAATTCAACTCCAGAATAATATATTAGTATATAATTTATAATTATAAAATATATATAATGAGAAAATTAATAAATTAAAAAAAGTGTAAATAATTTGACGAAAATTTTAAAAGGGGATTCGGGTTGGTGGCGGCCAACTGCGTAAATCACTCTGCCCGCCCGCGGTACGTGACGAATACAATAGGGCCATTATATGACCGTCGCATCACTCTGAGTGCCGTTTAGGTGCTGAAATCAGCACAGTCATTGAAACGGCACTGGCGAACGACACTCAAACGGCACTGCCCAGTGCCATTTCAGTGGTGCTCGTTTAAAGCTACTCAGATTACAGATTTAAATGCCTGCATAAGTTCGCTTTATACCTGCGACTAGGCTACCAAGTAGACCAGCTGAAAGGGATTAAAAATTAGAAATTAAAATTTGTAAAATTTTCAAATTACCGCTGCGAAAGTTAGAAATTCAGAATGTACGGGTTTCGATAATTTCAGATATCTAACTTTTTTTTTAGAAGTTTGAAACTGGAATGAATATAATGTATCTCGTAAATGGAATGAGATACGCTAAAATAAACAACGTTTTTGAATTCAACTCCAGAATATTACATTAGTATATAATTTATAATTATAAAATATATATAATGAGAACATTCATCAATTAAGAAAAGTATTCATAATTTGAAAAAAAATGTAAAAAGGTATTCGTTTGGTGGTGGCCAACTACTGTAAATCACTCTGCCCGCCCGGCACGTGACAAATACAATACACCGTCGCATCACTCTCAGTGCCGTTTAGGTGCCGAAATCAGCCAAAACAGGCACTCAAATGGTACTGGCGGCTCAGTGCCGCTCGCCAGTGCTGTTTCAGTGCCGTTTCATCGACAGGGACAAAATATGAAAAGTGGCCTATAAGTCAATGAAAGACAAATTTGCAAAACAGAACAGCATTTTTGAAGGCATAGTAGAAGGATTTGGTAAATGCGTAGTTTTTATCGTCAGTCAAAACCTGACACCTTACCTACCATCGGTCAAAACGTCACGGTCTACCAAATTCTCTTGCTATCCCTTCAAAAATGCTTTTAGATTCTGCAAATTCGTCTTTCACTCAGTTACAATCCACGATTCATATTTTTTTCCCAATTATTTTCTATAAATTTATTTAATAAACTTGACTTTGCTAATTATGACTTTGAATGTCGTGCCAAACATGGCAAGAAGTATTGGGTATTTTTATTTCAACCACCAGCTAACTTCACTTCGTTAACTGCTGAGGGAAAAACAATGGATCAAATACATGGAATTTGATCCATTTTTGCCCTATTTTGTTAATATCTTCGTAAAAACTATTTTTTTATATAAGTGCATTTGGAAATTAGTTTTGATTTTTTAATTACTATTTAATGAAATAATAAAATGATAATAATTATTATTCATTACGAAGATATTACAAAAATAAAGTTTTGTCCTGTGCATTTGGTCCACTGTTTTCCCCCTCAGCACTCAACGAAGTGAAGTTAGCTGGTGGTTGCAGTGAAAATACATACGGTAACGCAAAAAACAAAGATAGAAGTTACATGTTTTCTTATAAAGAGTATTCTAACATTACGTCACTCTCAGTCGTTAACGTCAAAATCTATAAGGCTTTACCACTTGGTCAAGTGCGAAGCATTGTTTAGATAGTAGTTTGACTAAAATTATTATTTTTTAGACGGAAGTAAATGAAAAATCGTGATATAGCTTTGCTTTTCGGATAGAAAAGCCATTTCTTTAATTATTGTTGCGAATTTGGAAATTGTGCGTTGTGGTAATTCATCAAGAAAATCATAATGTGCCGTAACTGAGGTTATAACTTAAATTGCCGGCGACTTATAAGTCGTAAGACTTTTCGATTTGTTGAGAAAGACATTTTTTATTGAAATTGCCGCAAAAATGCGTCGTATTAGTTATCAAGAGTCTTTCCGGTGAAGTAGGATTATCCTTTTTTCGATTTCCGAATTCGAGTGGAAAAAATAAATCGGATGAATGGAAAATCATTGTTGATGAGAGGCGAAGTGCTTGAATAAGAGCCTTGAAACGTGATTTCTCTGAAAGTGAACTTAATGGGCGAATTTGTTCGAAACATTTTATTTCAGGTAAGTTAGAAACTGTATTTTAAAAGAGTATGTGATGACATAGAGATTTATTTTTGGCCTTTTTGTTTCTTTTCATGTGATTCCACTTCCATATTTTCCAAACTCTGATACATTATTTTTTATATTCACGCAAAATGCCAAATTTTAAATTTTATCGAGAATCGTACCCGATCTTGCTCGGTTTCCGAGATTCTCGACCAAAATCACGAGATACGGGAAAACTTCTCGCTATCGTCAGTCGGGATGGTTCCTGCAATCGATGTTTTCTTGTCTCGTCTCGCCCGAATGCATCTCTAAGTTGAATTTGTAAATTAATGTCCTTTAAGGGCAATTTCACATCAGGAATATCAGAATCTGCAAGTGGTCGTTCGATTTCAATGAAACTTGGTGAACTCATAGTGCTATATAAGAGAAACTTTGGACCCAAAGGATTTTGAAAAATTTCAAAATTGTTGGCGTTCCGCCATATTGAATTTTTGGGTAGGATTTTTTTTTCTTTATTGACATTTCGTGCATCGAGAATTGAATTTTAATGAAATTTGGAGGTATTAGAGATGAAATTGTACACATTTAAACTACACCGAACTCTCGGTTTCAGTTCAGTTTCGGCGGTTGCCTGCTTTTGCCCAGCGCGCTGAGAAAATGCGCGTGCCGGCTGTTCTAGGCAGGCCAAGACTGGGGGGACAGAATCCGAGAGTTATGTGTATAAAACTTTAAATGCAAAATTTCAGAATTTTCCTTGAAAAAAGTCCAAAAAAATTTTTGATTGAAGTTTTCCTGATATACTCCTCTTTTAATTTTGGTTAAATATGGATATGAAGATGGCTTACGGAATCACCCATTATTCAAACAAAAATTTATGTAGACTTCTGGATTCCGAGATATTGTCATTTTAATGAGATTATTCGCTTCGCTGCGCTGTCAGTGTCACCACTCACAAACGATAGAATTTGCAAAATTCGTTTTATCTTCTTGGAAAAATGTTTTCCATGCTCAGCGTGACTTGGTTTTGATACTTAGGGGTGCATAAAAAATGAAAAAAAATTGTTGACTTGTAATGATAATTGTTATAAACAAGTTCTATTAATAAACTTGTAAAGGATATTTCGGCATTAAAATTATTTACTTTTATCGGAAAATTCATACCTGATCATAAAAATATGTCTTCCGATATTATTTGTTAATTTTAGAAACAAACTACCAAAAAAAAAAAAATTCCCAGTGTGGACATTTGTAGTCCCAAAAAATGTGAGCTCTTAATTGTCCCTAAATTATATTGCCAGTAAAGTTTAGTGTTAAAAATATATTATTCCATAATATTTATCAAATTTAGAAATAAATCATATAAGCAAATGATCACTGTAGACATTTAAAGACAAAACATCATGTCACTGCTAATACTACGCGCTGGCTGATACTTTCATTTAAAGTAAATTTAGAGAAAACATGATTTTCTGTTAATTTTGAATGTCCGCACTTGACAATAATTGCTTCTACAATTTGTTTATAAAATCAAAAATTAATATTAAATGACAAATTTTTCCTAATAAATTCTAAATTTCACGTAAGATAAATTAAGGGCAATTAAAAGATGAAATTACTTTTTTTTACTTAAAATGTCCACACTGAGCATTTTTTTTACATAATTTGTTTCTAAAATTAAAAAGTAATATTGAGAGATATATTTTTACGATCAAGTAATTTCCGATAAAATTAAATAATTTTAATGCTGAAATATCTTTTACAAATGAGCAATCTATAATGTTTAGTGTTTGTTAATAGAACTTGTTCCTAACAATTATCATTACCAGTCAGCAATGTTTTTTTATTTCACGCACCCCTAAGTATTAAGCCAAATCTACGTTGAACATGGAAACATTTTTTTCCAAAAAGATAAAACAAAATTTGAAGATTCTATCGTTTGTGAGGCGACACAGACAGCGCAGCGCAGAGAATTGTTTCACTAAAATGACGATATATCAGGAACTAGAAGAGTCTTCATCAATTTTTTAAATGAAAGGTTATTCTATAAAGAATCTTTATATACCAATTTAACCAAAATTGAAAAGGGAAGTATTTCACGAAAGATTGAATCAAAAATTTGTTTGAACTTTTTTTCGGACAAAATTTTTATATTTAAAGTTTTATAGTTTAAAAATGTATAATATTTCATCTCTAATACCTCAAAATTTCAGTAAAATTCAATTATTGGTTTATGAAATGTCGATAATTAACAAAAATCCAAGCCAAAAATTCAATATGGTTTAACGGCCAACATTTTAAATTTGTTTTAAAATCCTTTTGGCCCTAAATATTTCCTATATAGCACTATAATTTAACCAAATTTAATAAAAATCAAACGACCACTTGCATATTCTGATATTCCTGACGTGTGCTTGCCCTTAAATTTAAAAAGGCGCATTTGACGATGAACAATTTTCTACATTATACCTAAGCAAACTTTAAAATTAAATTGTCAGAATTGTTGAATGCAGAAATTCTTCATGCTATTAATCAGTCCTTGGAAAATAGAATAGTCGGTAAAAAAAATATGTTAAACTCTATATAATTCACTTGACATCGTCTATGCAAAAGAAAATTTATTGCGTACATAAATTATGACTTCACAAAATGGTATAACATCAATTTTAAAATTGGAGAGGAATCTTTTGTCCGTATTTTTAAATAAAATAAATTACTGTCGGTTAGTGAAAGAAAATGTCATAGAAACGAAAATGAAATGACAGATCTGCATTGAAATTTATATTCGGTTGCACACTAAATGACTTGCTTGTATGAGCTTTATTTTAAACGAACTGTCTACCGTTACGGAATTTTTCTAAAATTTTCCTTTTCCTACTCGTTCAAGACTAACTTTACGGAAAATTCCGTAATAATAGTCAGTGCCCATTTTAAAACTTGAATGAATGACGTTTTGCAGTCAGGTTATTAATTAACTACACAGTAAAAAAAAGGATCATTCTTGTTGCAGATCATTTTGCTCCAACGATCATTTGACTTTCGAGATCATAATGATCCGCCGAAAGAATGGTTAGAATCTGTGAATGAGACATTAATTCGAAGAGACATAAGAAGCCATAGAAACACGAGAGCCTGCATGAAAAATTGCATGGACGTGCAGAAAGCCAGAGTAATATGCCAGGACAGGAAAGTTTGACGACAAATAGTTTACGAAACGAACATGAGTAGAGTGAATGAAACCTGAAACAAAGACCTTAGACACTAATGGGCCCGAGTGGAGAGCCACACATAACAATTTTGTGAGGCTCTCCGCGTGGGGTGATCGCTATAGAGATTGATTATTAGCCTGGGTCGGAGCAGTGTTGCGGAACGAACGTCTTATTTAAATAAGTAACACGAGAATTGTAGATCAATCTAACCTATCTATACCTTAAACCTATATTCATATCAACCCTTTACCTATACCCCCATCCACACATCACTACCTTCCAATCGAGCGATTCACGCCTACCCGAAAGGGAAACGGCTTAATGATATAATAATAATAGTAATAATCTTTTTGATTAGAACCTCAATGTTCTTGGTTGAAAATGCATGTTCTTAATTAAAAGTTAGGTTATTGTTAAAAATTCCACTACATAGTTGGCCGAAAGTTTAACTAATTTAATAAAAATTTAGTTTTTTTGCTTCAAGATTCACCAACTTAGTGCCAAGTTTATTAGGTTTTGTAATAAAATTTTTCGTTGAAAAATCTTAATTTGATTTTTAAGTTTTCTGGTGGAAAATCAATTTTTTTAAATGAAAATTAATTCCTTTTTAAAATCTGAACGATCTCAGAATTCAAAACCTAGTTTTAAATTTATATATGCCAATTAAGGAGTGATGTTTTACATAAAAAAATCTTCTTTTTGATTAGAAACTCTACGATCTTGATTGAACATTAGGTTTTTATTTAAAATTTCACTGCATACTTGGCCGAAAGTTGAACTAATTTATTAAAAATTCAAGTCTTTTGCTTCTGGATTCACCAATTTAGCGGATACTTTATTTAGATTCAAAAGAAACCTTTTTTTTAAATCCTAGTTTGATTTTTAAGTTTTCTGTCGAAAATATATTTTTTTTTAATGAAAATTTATTCCTTTTCAAAATCCCAATGATCTCAGAGCTCACAATCTAGTACTCAATTTATATATGCCAATTAAAGAGTAATGCTTTATATAAAAAATCGTTTTTTTTTATCAGAAACTCTACGATATTGGTTGAAAATTAGGTTTTTGTTGAAAATTACACTGCATACTTGGCCGAAAGTTTGAATAATTTATTTAAAAATTCAGGTTTTTTACTTCAAGATTCACCAATTTAGTGGAGACTTTATTTGGTTTCAAAATAAAATTGTTTGTTAAAAAATCCTAGTTTGATTGTTAAGTTTTCTGGTCAAAAGTTTATTTTTTTGGTAATTGAAAATTAATTCCTTTTTAATATCTTAACGATCCCACTATTCCATTTTTGGTTCTAAATTTATATATTTCAATTAAAAAGTAATTTTTTCCCCCAAAAAATCATCTTTTTGGTTAGAAACTCAATGTTCCTAGTTGTATTTAAAAGTTTAAACCTAGACCACGTAATTGGTGCAAATTTTGCTGTTTTTTTTCTGGTCGAAACCAATTTTTTTTAAATGATATTTAATTTCTTTTTTAAATATTAGCGATGTAACAAATCTATTCTGAGTTGAAAATTTATTTGTTCGCTTTTTCTCTCAAAGGAAATGAAGTTTAGAATAAAAAATGTTCGTAGTGCAAATTTTTACAAAAGTGCAATAAGCTTCCATGAATTTGAAGCTTGGACATGAATATTGAAATTTACCATTCACACGCCCACATTTCCATTCTCATTCGGGGAAGTCCCTTAAGCTGGAGGTGAACACCGTAGTAAGGGAAATCATAAAAATTTATTTTATGGCTGCACTTAGCCTATTATCATTATGCGGGGATATGGTCCCAGAGGTCGTAAGACCTAAGCCTAATGTCGGAAAATTCTAGGGCAAGGCACCCGGGATGGGCGCACCCGAATTGAGCGCAGCGGTCAGTCTCTAATGCTTGCATTCCAGGGCCCATTTTATTTTTGGTCCGAATTGAGCGCAAGGAAGAGGTCGGGTCTCCTGAGCCTGACCCCCACTTTCGCACCGAAATTATGTCCCCTCACTTGCTTCAGTCGAGAGAATCTGTCCCGAAACTCTCGCCTGGAGCATGTCTTCCTGAAAGTATATGTATGAAAAATATATACAAGTCTGTTAATGACCAGATTTGTCAATGCCTATGACAATCCTGCAAGTGTACGTGAAAGTAGTCTCTATATTTTGAAATATTGAATTTTAAGAAAATACGAAATGTTAAATCTAATAATTTAAAAAATACGATGTTCTGCAAAAAAACATAAGTCACTTTTCCATGACTTATGACACTGAAATTTCATAAATTTAGCTTTGAAAATTAATTTGAGACCATATTCATTAATTTTCAGTGACACGAAACTTGATTTTGAAGCAAAAGTTATTAAAATTTCATAAAATTGACTCTGAAACCTATTTCAATTGCTTGTACATAAAATATTATTGGTGCTCTCTAAATCTGAATTAGTAGCAGTTTTACTAATGCCATTATTAGCATTGTATTTGTCTGTTTAATTAGTAATTTTATTAGTTTCTACTGAATGAAATGGTAAGATTTATGTTACTAAATGATTTAGTAAGTGGTTTCTACTAATCTGCTTAGTAGTGCCGACTTACTAATTCAATGAGTAGCAATGAGTTGCTATGGAAACATAATTTAATAATTTTTTAAATACTTTCTGCTGTTTTTTGAGTTTTAATTGAGAAACGATAAAGTTTTCATCATTTATATTCTATGTTTCGGGTGTCCAAAAAGTCCCGGTACGGTTGGATATTTCCTCAGATAAAATATTTATCAAAAAAGTGAAGGTCATTCCTGAAGTAAATTTCAACGGGGAATTCAATGGTGACCTTCATTTTGACCTTGAAGTTGACGCGCAAATGTGGGGGAAATACAAAGACCGAGCGCGTAGCGCGAGGTAAACACATCATCGAGCGCGAAGCGCGAGAACAAACAGTCGCGCGCCCTAGGCGCGCTCAAACTTGCGAGCGAAGCGCGCGATGAAAATGTGCCCGCCCAGCGGGCAGATTTTTTTTTGATTCGTTACAATCACTCGAAGATTACCTGCGAATTCTCAAAAATTCACAGACAGTTTTTTCAAAATGCAATATTTTCCGAACGAGTGCAGGTATTTTAGATGTTCTTTTTTTATTCGACGTGGGAATCCTAATTGGGTCCCAAAAAGGGCACCCCTGGCGCTATAAAGCCTGTTGTGCCACTGCTCTTTCATTTGATATCAAAAAATTAAATTTTTAAACTGACAAAACAGCGGCTGTTTTTCTTAATTATTGAAAGTGGATTTTCTGAAAAGCCGCACTTAAAATTTGTTTCCGTTGAGAAACAGCTTCACATTGAAAACAATTATTATCGAAAAATCGAATTTTTGCATTTTTCTCGGAAACAACGAAAGTGACGAAAAAATGTTGAGACCAAAGTCTATACATCTACAAAAGCTCTACAATAAATATCTGTTGCGCTTTTGGGATATTTTGCATCGTGTACGAGAAAAAAAAATTATATTTAAAGAAAATTCTTTTATTCTTCACTCAAAAATGGTTAAGTCGATAGGAGACGTTTCTTATAATAGCAGAAACAGTAAACAAAATCAATAAAATTGAAGAAACAATAAAAAGGTGGGGTTTTCCAGAAATTCTTTTTCATTTTTTTCAACGAATTTTGAAAACATGAAAAGAAGATTTTTAGGAAAACCTCACCTTTTTGATTTTTTCCAATATCTAATAAAGATTTCTGCTTATATAAAAAAGGAATTCTATCAGTTTTATGCGGGCTTAACCATGACTGGGGACTCGCACTTTTCTAAATATAATTTTTATTTTTTCTCGTAAATGATGCAAACTATCACAGAAGAGCAAGTAATGTTTTTTTTTTTTTAACTTTTCGATACGTTTCAACTTATATCTGAACATTTTTTGTACATACCTTTCGTTGTTTCGGAGAAAAATGCAAGAAATCAAATTTCAAAATTTTTGAAACCCCTTTTTTTCAAGATTTAGAAATTTTCTGCATGGTTATTTGTTGTACTCAAAAAAACAAACTTCTCGTTAAGAAGGTTTTGGATAAAAAAAATTAACAGAGTTACAGCACTTACAAAATAATAAATAAAAACGAAAATGAAAATTTTAACCAAAGCGACGCACGATGTGAAAAAAAGTTGAGGAGAAAAACTTTGCTTTTTGAACACTCTACAAGATTAACAACTTATTGAATTTTCTTAAAAAATCGAAAATTCAAATTTTGACCGCACAACAAAATAATGAAAAATCCAAAATTCAATTTTTCGGTCAAACTATACAAGATACAAAAAAAGCTGAAGAGACAAAAATTGTGCATTCAAAAAAGATCTACAAATTTGTTATGAATAACTTATTGATAGAATGTGAAGTTTTTGTTTTATTCGTAAAAAAATAGCATTGATAGTAGAAAAATTAAATCTTTAGAAAAACGACGCAAGGTACGTAAAAATATGAATGGACAAAAATGGTGTATTCAAAAAAGATGTAAAAATTTGTTAGCAATCAATTTTTGACAGCATGCGTAGTTTTTGTTTTATTCTTAAAAATATTAATTAAAAAAATGAAAGAATTACATTTTTTGACAAACGACACAAGCTATGAAAAAAATGAATAGACAAAAGTTGCTCACACAAGAAGGAACTATAAAACTTTGTCATAAATAATTTGTTCAAAGAAGCTTCGTTCTTGTTTTAATCGTTAAAAACAGCATTAAAAATAAAAGAATTCAATTTTTGGAAAAAGCACACAAGAGATGAAAAAAAAATTAATAGACAAAATTTGTTCAACCAAGAAAGATCTACACATTTGTTAAAAACTTTTGTTATACAATTTTTCTTGGAACCACTTTACGCTAGGATGCGTATTTTTGGTTCAAATCGCAAAAAATATGAAAGTACGTTTGTTTCAATACCAATGCATATTATGAATTTTAATAATATAAATTCATTGAAATGATAGATTTTTCAGGGTAGTTGAGGATAAAATTTAATGCAAAATGAGAAACAAACATTGAATTCATCATGATAAATAAAATTTGTACATTATAATGCAATATCTGAATATGCAGTCTCAGACCAAGGTACAGAAATAAATATATTATTCATTTGATAAAATTGAGTTGATCTTAATGTGGAAAAGTTCGCACTTTAGAGAAAATCGAGCGCGAATCACGAAGTCCGTGATGAGAATGTGTTCGTTAAAACCGAAGGAGCATCAAAAAAAGAGAATTCACAATCACCAAATTATACAGTTGTCGATGCTTGACCCTTAATTTTAAAAGGTCTGTGCACAAATGTGAAGGAAGTACAAAGGCCGAGCGCGTAGCGCGAGGTAAATACATTATCGAGAGCGAAGCGAGAGATAAATATATTATCGAGAGCGAAGCGCGAGATCCAACTGACGTGCGCCCAAGACGAGCCGTACACTCTAAATTTAAATCAGTCAAACTTTGACTGATTCAATCAATCAAGCATGTTTTGACTGACAAATCAGTCGTTTTGACTGATGAATCAGTCAATATTGGTGACTGATTCAATCCTTCACTCAAAATGGCTGATTCTCAGTCAAAAAAAGTGACTGATCAGTCAGTCATTTTCTAAGTGACAAGTAAATAAGTCATTTTGTGTTAGAATAAAGTAAGGACAGTAGAACCGCGGTAATTCCCACTCATGACCACGTCTCACAACCGTGAGATGGGTGGTCACGGGACACGACGAAATCACAACGACAGGCCGGCGAAACCATAGTGTTATTTGAGGACACGAAGCGACCCAAGGATGACAGCTTTCTGCATCCATCTCGCAAGTGCCGTGGCATATTTTTGGCACGTACTCAATTCAAGGCTTCCCGCTCTTCGGGCCTCTTTTTTTTAATTGGTCACCCAACGCGGAGGAGAATATACCGGGATCGTGGTGGGAGTTGCCGGAACTGCGCAAATGGAAATAACTATCTACACTCTACAGCCGCCGGGAAATAAAGATGACAGGAAATAAGGGAGACAGAAATATGTGAGACTTTACTGTATTTGCTTGAAAATTTATCCTATTTTAACGCAAATTCGTTTTTTACTGAAAATTTAATTTTTACATTTTTATTTTTATTCCCGCTCAATTCCTTCGAGCCAACGGTCACTTACGAGGATTTATTACTTTATGAGAAAGACATTTGGAATCGGGAACCACATGCTGGTAGCCAATAGCTTTATGGCTTACTCGGCCTTCAGTTTTTTTCCCCCTCAATCTAGAAAGGCTTGGTGAAGCACGTATGACCAGTGAATTGGAAAACGTCACTTTCTTCCTATTATAAATTCTCCGTCGTAGCTAAAGCAAGAATTACCATTTTTTTAAAGCTGGACGCGATTCTTTTCAAACAATATCACAATATTTTTAAAAATATATGTAAATAGTATCTTTTGGAATTGAAAATTTAACTATTTGTTTGAAAATTCATGTATTTTGATGAATATTTGTTTTTTTGGTGAAATTTTAACTTTTCCAGTTTTGGCTGAAAATGTATCATTTTGAGTTGAAAATTCATCCACTTGTTTGAAAATTCATTCATCTGGATGAAAATTCGTGTTTCTTTACTGAAAATGTAATTTTTACTTTTTTGGTTGACAACTCATTTTTTTGAGTTGAAAATTTAACCATTTGTTTGAAAATTCATGTATTTTGATAAAAATTAGTTTTTTACTAAAAATTTAACTTTTACATTTTTAGTTGAAATTTATCTTTTCGAGTTGAAAATTCAACTAGGGGAAAGTGGGTTATGGTGTCAGTGCGGGGCATGGTGACTCTTGCAAATAATGCTCGTGTTTCTTGATTTTCGTATTAGCTTTTTCACATAAAATAGCTTTCTTGAGTACTAAAGAAAGCTATTTTACTTTAAAAACTAATATGAAAATGAAGAAACATGAGCATTAGTTACAAGAGTCACCGTGCCCCGCACTGACACCATATTTGTTTAAAAATTCATGTATTTTGATGAAAATTCGTTTTTATTTAATTGAAAATTGAAGTATTTGTTCAAAAATTCATGTATTTTGAGGAAAATTCATTTTTTTAATGCAAAGTTAACTTTTCCATTTTTAGTTGAAAATGTATCTTTTTGAGTTGAAAATTCAAATGTGACTACTGCATTTTCAGTTGAAAATTCTATGTTGTAATTGAAAATATTCACAAAAGTGCCAATGAAATTTTGAGAATTTAAAACTTGCACATGAATATTAAAATTGACATTTCTCACGCCCACATTTTTATTTTTATTCCGTCTCACCCCTTTCGAGCCAACAGTCACTTTTGAGGATGAATACTTTATGGGAAAGAAATTTTGAATCGGGAGCCACATGTTGGTAGCCAATTGCTTTATGGTTTACTCAGTCTTCAGTTTTTTCCCAACACGTGTCACTTTCTTCCTGTCATAAATTCTCAGCCGTAGCTAAAGCGAGAAATAGCATTTTTTAAAAGCTGGACGCGATTCTTTTCAAAAAATATTACAATATTTTTTCAAAACAGTGTCACGTTGATGGAAAAGGATTGCGTTAAGTTTTTTAAATGAATGAAGTAATTTTGTCAATTCTTGTATACATATTTCGCATTGTATTTTTCGTGAATCTTACATGACATCTGAAATAATTAATATTTTTTAATGTTCTTGACCTTTTTTCGCAGGTACATTTGTATATAATCGCAGTAACTGACTGTAATCATTGTACAACCTTTTTTCTTACATAGCGTAAAAAGTGAAGTCCGTTAATGTGGAACAATGAACTGTGAAAACCTTGAATATTCCAACTTTGTCTTCTTCCACGATCCAAAAACTTGTCTTACAATTATGCAAGAGCTACGATTATTCACAAACATACCTATGTAATAGTCCAAGAATATTGAAGAATGTTTACTATTTGAGATCTGATCCATAATGTAAGAATACCTTACAATTTTTACTAATTTGTAATAAGCCTACTGAAAATAATAAAATTGTATAAGGAAGCTAGCATCTTCAAACAATTCTCTCTGCCAATTATATTCAAATTATAATGGCCACGGTGTTTAGAGATGGATACTAATAATCCGGTAATAATTTTTCATGTTTCCAATAATGTATACATGCAAACTGCACAATCGCACAGTATTGACTTTTATACATTTTCATCACGAAACATCATGTCGAATACAATGTGAATGCAATTAGTAAAATGAGTGATGCTTTTCCTGGTTAATGTCCATAATCGAAATTTGTTCATATAATGTGCTTAAAAAATGAACACAAAGTATGGAAAGACAAATTTTCATTACTTTAAATCACTGGCCGGTCAGCTCCATGAGTTCCGATAGAAAGCATTTGCTCATATACGTAAATTTTTTAAATAATACGTATAAAATGTAGGATGATTTCTAGCCAGTATATGCTGATACTATATATTTATTTATGTAATCGCTCTAGAAAAATGATAAATAGATTTCATTAAGTCTCAACTTGACGCTAAGAACAAGCAATTTTTGGGGCACAAATGTATTTTGCAAACGAGCAATCCATCATTTTGCCTATTTCTTAAACCAATTTATTTATTACAATTAACTTCACAATTCAAAGATTTTTTACCCATACACGGGAAAAAATCACGGTTTGGGGTTTTCGGAATAACTTCCATGGTCTTGGGAAAATGTTACTGAAAAGTTATACAACCTGTAGAGAACTTTTCCATGAAGAATTTTATGTATCAATGATTTTGAATTAAAAAAAAAGACGAATTTTAATGTAGTTAAAGTTTGAACCAAAAAAATTAATATTCATCCAAATAGTAGTATTTTCAATATGAGGATGACTAGCTAACAGTTTCACCGATGATGCTAACCTTCCATCTTTTTTAAATTCAGCAACCACGATAATTTGCTTCGTGGATGATGAATTCAGATTGTATGTAATTGAATGTAACATTTGCTTTCGATGAGTATAAGACATGATGATGTTAATGACACTGAAGGCTTTCAGACACTGAGCGATAAGTAGAAAACTGCACTCTCTATACATTTTTCTCCACAAATTCAATGGAATTGCACTTTCCACCCAAATACACTATGCCTAGATGTTGATCTTCACAAGCCTTTTTCGCGTGCATGAACAAGTTTTCATCCTCTTCGAACAGTTTAGCGATTCTTTAAGGTGGAAAAACGGAGAATGTGTTTTCTATGATTACGAACGTTCTCATCCTATATTTTGTTTCTCGCTTTTATAATACTTTCCCCTCTCCTTTCATTTTTAGAAAATTGACATAATTTCTAAGAATAATAATTAAATTTTATGAAAACGTTTCAGAACGTAATGTAATGTGTCATTAAAACCATAAATGATTGGAATTTCAAGAACTGTTTACACCAAACGTGTTATTTAAAAAAAAGAAAACAAAGACAGGTTCCCATACTTATGATGTAGTTATAAACTGTTTAAACTATTCGTTTGTCAGGAACATTAAACTGTTTAAACTATTCGTTTGTCAGGAACATTAAAGGCAATACTGCCAAGAGATTTGTTATTAAAAACATATCAAAGAGATGACGTCAGATGCGTGACACATACTAGAGAATACTTTCATACTTCTGGAATGTATTTATTGAAGACCGAACAACGTTACATTTACGTTTGTTGCCTAATTCTATGAAAAATATATAACGTTAACAATTCATTTGTCGGCAAATATCAAAGGGTGAACCGCTAAAGACGTCTTAAAGACATAGGACGTTCTCGGGACGTCTTTTGTACTGACATTATATGTCTTAAGAGCATCCCTAGGCTGTCCAGAAGACATGTTCCAAAAGACGTCTTAGGGATGTCCCGAAGACATCTCTAGGACATCCTTGATTTTTTGCTCGCTGGGAGGTTATGTTAGCAGGAAACTGTACTTTTTTATATTCCAAACATTTATTTAATATCTGCTGGCAAAATAAAACTTCTTACGTTTATCATAAACGTACCTGACGATTTACATTAATGACAATACAACCAATTTTGGCATAATTAGAGAATTTCATCGATTTCATGCTGACCATCAGATGACGGCCAAATTTCATAAAATCAGTCAGATGACGGTCACTACCGATCTCTAGGTTGAGGTTAGGTAATTTAGTGACGTTGTTCAATTGAATAATCGTGCTGAAACTTGAAAGCTTCATAATACGAACAAACACGAGAAAGGAGGGAGAGGTTATGTAATAACATGAGTAGATTAAGATGGGGTTGCGTTCTCGCGCTCTCTCTCTCTCTCTCTCTCTCGCTTGCAATCTCGCTTTCGATCGCTCGCTCACTCATTCGCTAACACATCTTAAATTGCGCGATCGGAAAAATAGAAATAAGGATCTATCTATAAGAGTTTATGTAAATAGTTATGGATAACTGTAAATAGTAGTCACATCAAAAACTGTACTAATTCTCATAAAAAAGCATTTTTAAAACCAAACAATCATTTCTGCAAATAATAAACATTTATCTAGAGTTACAGTGACGATAAAATAATTTCAAGGAAAAGGGATTCAAGCAAATAATTGTTTAATTATAGTGTACAGTCTGTCAGATTGAACATGATGGTTAAGAACTTCTTATATGATTTGCGAAAGATAATTTAGAAAATAAGTAATCTAAGAATTGAGAATTCGAGCTTATAGAAATTTCTTAGACTGTCATATGTGGCCAATTTACGGTACGCAATTGCGTAAACTTTTCATTCGCGAGGTCCGCTAAGGACTGAATGATCTATGATGTATGTCCGTAAAGTATCCGACCTTGCGGTGTACCAGGAGTAAGCCTTAATTCTCGTCAATGTCGATGATATCCCTTTGAAACAACTCCTTTTTAGAAGCCACAACCTTTTCGCAGCGATCCTTCCACTTTCGGAAGCACTCCTTAAAGTCACCTTTCGGAATAGCGAACATCTGCTTCGTCCCATTTTGTTTTATTTTCTCTACATCTCCAAATCGTTTTCCTTTTAGAGAATACATCAATGATACCCCTGAAAATCAGAAAACCACCCAGGAATTGTAATAAATTTTTGTAGCTATTTCAAGAAAATGGCGCTATTTATGATTGACATGGGATGCGATATAAATTTAATAGAAAGACATAGTGTTGATTCTAAGACTTTGCTAAATAAAAAGAAAATATGTAATTTAATCGAAATCAGTCCTGGAATGTTTAAAACATTAGGCGAAATTGAAACAATAATGAAGAGAATGGAGTCAAATTTTCAAGCTGTACCGGATAATTTTCCTATCAATGAAGCTGGGATCGCAAGAATATCCAATTCAAGAAATCATAAAGCAAGATTAATAACTGTAGATCTCGAATTAAATTCGAAACCTCCTAAATTGCCTGATATCTTTCATACGACAGTAAATATATCCCAGCTCGTACTGGAAAAATAGTAGAGATCTATGTTTAAGAAGCACATTTAAATAAGTGATATATTTGAGGAAATAACGCAAGTCCTTGAATGTTTGTTAAAGAATCCTTAGCGACTAAGGTCAGGGATTAGGGGATGAATATCCGCTTCCAAATATCGGAGATATACTTGACATGGACATGCATGGTATGGATTCTGATTCCAGAGAAAAGCTACAACACATACGTGATGTGGAAAGAAAAAACCAGCCTCAGGATAGAAAATGAGTTTATGAGAAAAAGCGGATCGAAGTGAAAGGAAGACAAACAAGTGTCTCCAGAACGTGGGATTTTCCGGCCCCCACCACTTTCCCATCTGGGAGAATACATGCAAGCGTAGCGTCGGTGAGTCGGCCAGCTTCGTGTAAAGCCAATTATCCTATGGCGTGGGAAAATATGCAATAGCGTGGGAAATTATGCCAGAGCGTGGGAAATTACGCAATATCGTGTGAAATTATGTAAGGGCGTGGGAAAATATGCAATAGCATGGTAAATTAAGCAATAGCGTGGGAAAGTATGCTATGGCGTGGGAAATTATGCTATGGCGTGGGAAATTATCCTATGGCGTGGGAAAATATGCAATAGCGTGGGATATTATGCCAGAGCGTGGGAAATTACGCAATATCGTGGAAAATTGTGTAAGGGCGTGGGAAAATATGCAATAACGTGAGAAATTATGCAATAGCATGGAAAATTAAGCAATAGCGCGGGAAATTATCCTATGGCGTGGGAAAATATGCAATAGCGTGGGAAATTATGCCAGAGCGTGGGAAATTACGCAATATCGTGGGAAATTATGTAAGGGCGTGGGAAAATATGCAATAGCGTGGGAAATTATGCAATAGCATGGAAAATTAAGCAATGAATGTGATGCTAGTCCACATTTTATTTGAATAATTTTTAGTTTACATTTTTTTCGTTTCTAAAATTAAGTTTTTATTTTAGAAAATTATTTTTCAATAAAAAAAACTAACTTTTTACAAAATTGTTTAATTTTGTATCAAATCGTTGAATTTTTTACCAAATGATACGAATGTTTAACCAAATGGTTAAATTTTCGAGGCGAAAATACAAAATTTTCTACAGAACAGTTAAATTTTCAACAACAAATTTTATTTTTAACCGAAACAGGTTAATTTTTAACCATACAGTTGCATTTTTAACCAAAAAAGGTGAATTGTCCAACAAAAAAGACTAATTTTTAACAAAATAGTTGAATTTTCAACAACAAAAAATATGTTAGTCTAGAAAGAAAAAAAAATCCAATTAAATTTGTGAATTTTCGATACGAACATACAAATTTCCTACAAAACAGTTGAATTTTCAACCAAAAAAAGATGTGTTAGTCAAGAAAAACAATTTCAATTACATTTTTTAACATTCAAGCCAGAAAGACGAATTTTCTACAAAACAGTTGAATTTTCAATAAAATCGTTTGATTTTCAGTTACTTTAAGATTTTAATTTAAAATCAAAAGCAGTTGAATTTAACCAACAAAAATGAATTTTCAACAAAATAATTAAATCATCAACTAAAACAGATAAATTTACAACCAAATGGTTAAATTTTCAACAAATTTGTTGAATTTTCGAGCCAAAAATAAAAAATTGTCTACAAATTTGTTAAATTTTAAACAAAAAAGTTCACTTTGAAGCAAAAAATGTTAATTTTCTAACCAAAAAGATTAATTTTTAACAAAATAGTTGAATTTTCAACCAAAAAAAAAAATGTTAATCTAGAAAGAAAAAGAATTCAATTAAATTGTAGAATTTTCAAGCGAAAAAGTCAAGCTTTCTACAAAACAGTTAAATTTTCAGTTACTTTTCAAGAAAATACTGAAATCCTCAAACAAAACAGATTAATTTTCAACCAATTACAGTTGTATTTTTAACAACAAATTTGTATTTTCTACTAAAAAAAGACGAATTTTATATCAGATGTGTAAATTTTCTACCAAATTGTTCAATTTTCTATTAAACTGTTGAACTTTCAACAAAAAATTTCATGTTTAACCGAAACAGGTTAATTTTTTACCAAATAGTTGCAAAACATTGCAAACTTTGCAGTTGCAAGACTTTTAACCAAAAAAGGTGAATTTTCAAACCAAAAGGATGAACTTTTATCAAAATAGTTGAATTATCAACCCAAAAAAATTTTTTAGCCTAGAAAGAAAAAAATTCCAATTAAATTTTTGAATTTTCAACCAAAAAAATATGTGTTAGTCAAGAAAGAAAGAAAATGCAATTGCATTTTTTAATTTTCAAGCCAGAAAGTCGAATTTTTTACAAAACAGTTGAATTTTCAGACCGAAAATATGAATTTTCAGCTAATCAGTTGAATTTTCAATAAAATTGTTTGATTTTCAGATACTTTAAGATTTTAATTAAAAATAAAAAGCAGTTGAATTTAACCAACAAAAATGAATTTTCAAAAAAATACCTAAATCATCAACTAAAACAGATTAATTTACAACTAAATGGTTAAATTTTTTACAAATTTGTTGAATTGTCGAGCCGAAAATACCATTTTTCTCCGAATTTGTAAAATTTTTAACAAAAAAGTTCATTTTGAATCGAAACAGGTTTACTTTTAATCAGTCAGTTTTATTTTTAACCAAAAAAGGTGAACTTTCAAACCAAAAAGATGAACTTTTAGCAAAATAGTTGAATTATCAACCCAAAAAAAATTTGTTAGCCTAGAAAGATAAAAATTCCAATTAAATTTGAAATTTTCAACCAAAGAAAGATGTATTAGTCAAGAAAGAAAAAAAATTTCAATTACATTTGTGAACTTTCATGCCAGAAAGTCGAATTTTCTGAAGCAAGTTGAATTTTCTACAAAACAGTTGAATTTTCATCCAATCAGTTGAATTTTCAATAAAATCGTTTGATTTTCAGATACTTTAGGATTTTAATTTAAAATATAAAGAAATTGGATTCAACTAACAAAAATGAATTTTCAACAAAATAATTGAATCAACAACTAAAACAGATTAATTTACAACCAAATGTTTAAATTTTCAATAAATCTGTTAAATTTTCCATCCAAAAGTTCACTTTGAACCAAAAAAGGTTCAAACCAAAAAGATTAATTTTTAACAAAATAGTTGAATTTTCAACCAAAAAAAGATGCGTTAGTCAAGAAAAACAATTTCAATTACATTTTTTAACTTTCAAACCAGAAAGACGAATTTTCTACAAAACAGTTGAATTTTCAATAAGATTATTTGATTTTCAGATACTATAAGATTTTAATGTAAAATATAAAGCAATTGGATTTAACTAACAAAAATGAATTTTCAAAAAAATACCTAAATCATCAACTAAAACAGATTAATTTACAACTAAATGGTTAAATTTTATATAGTAGGATTTCAGAAAATATTCAAATATATAGACTATCCTTTCCTCTCAGTAGATAATACTTATTAAGTTGCTAAATAAAAGTAGAATGTCTTCAAAAAATGACGTGTAAAGATGCTTGTGACGAAAAAACATCGGACGGCACATTTTCAGTTAAAGTAATTGATTTTCAATCTAGAAAAAGGGAATTTTCAACGAATTAGTTAAATTCTTATCCAAACTGATGAATCTTTAATACAAAAAAATTAATTCTCAACATAAAGTGTTGTTGTTATATTATAAAAAGTTGATATTGTCAGCAAAAACTATTTTACTTTTCAATAAAAAATTGTTGACTTGCGCCAAAAAATACAAAGTTTCAACAAAAGAGTTGAACTTTCAACCAAGAAGGATTCTCCAATCCATTATAAAATTCTAATTCAAAATGTTGAGTTTGCAGGTCCTGAAGACTAATGTTCAAAAACAAAGTTAAATTTATAACAGAAAAAATATGCTTCTAACGAAAATAATGCATCTTCAAACAAAAAGAAAAAAAAAACATTTCACCAATTAGGTGAATTTTCTACCAAAAAGATGAATTTTCTATAAAAAAAAGACAAATTTTCAACTAAAAACATAAATTTTAAGTAAAGAATAGAATAGTTCAATTTTCAGTTAGAGAAACAAGTTTTTAAACAAATAAAATAAATTTTCGACCAAACGAATAAATTTTAAACCTAAAAGATGTAATGACTATAAAAAAATTTTGGACGAAAAATGGAATATATTTACATTTTTAATTTAAAAAATTAATTTTCAAATTTTTATTCCAAAAAATTAATTTTTGATTTAAAAAATAATTTTCAACTGAAGAAATGAAAATTTCAACCAACAAGATTAATTTTCTACCAAAAAAGAATAATTTTAAAGAAAATACAGGAATTTTCCATGAAATTTTTTTATTTGTAATGGAATTTCCAGCCCAATAGGTTGCATCCTCAACCAAAAAGGTTGACTTTCTATAAAAAAAAAAATGAATTTTCAACTAAAAACCATCAATTTTTGACAAAGTATAGAATAGTTTAATTTTTAGTTAGGAAAATAAGTTTTTAATAAAATTAAATGAATTTTTCACTAAACAAATTCATTTCTCACCAAAAAGATTAAATTTGTATGAGAAGGACTCTTGCTAAGAAATTAAGTTAAATTTTTAGTTTGAAAGAATTAATTTTTAATAAGAAAAAACTATTTTTCAACTTTTTTAATTTTGACTGAAAAGGTAAATTTTCTACCAAAGAAAGACAAACTTTCAACAAAATAGATGAATTTATAACTAAAAAAGATAAATTTCCAACAAAAAAAAGTTTAGTTAAATTTTTAGATAGAGAAATAAGTTTTTAAGCAAATAAGTTAAATTTTTGTAGAAGTATTAACATATTCAAGGGAAAAAATGAATTCTCTACCGAAAACAATAAATGTCCATAAAAAAATTTCAAAAAAAATTGGCTTGACAGTTTAGTACAAAAATTATTTTCAATAAAAAAACTAGTTGTCCACCAAAAGAAAGAATTGTAAGTAAGTGGAGAAAATTTTCTTTCATATTGAATTCACTGAAATTTTCTGGCTATAATAAAAAAGCAAATCTGACTAAAAATAAGATATCTTTGATAATATATGCTCAAATATAAGAATTTCAATGTTTATAGACAGTTTAGATAAATAAATTAAAATTTTTGGGCAGTTACACGTAGAAAAAAATCGGTTTCTAAATCAAAATAACTTGAGTATTTTATAATTATTACATAACTATGATCAATTGTTTCTAAAAATCTCTATTAATACATTTGTATTGATATTTGTGATTAACTTGCACTTTCAACTTAATCTCAAGCTATTTGAAAAAAGGAACGAATTATTTGTACTTGAACTTCCAAAATATTTGGAAATTGTTCATCTAATTTGTTTATAAAAATATCAATTGTTATATTTTACCAAATATCATCAAACCTATATTATTTATAAAAACATTTTCAGTAATTCATGTATTTTGTTGGAAATTCGTATTTTTTGTTAAAAATGAATTTTGTTAAAAATTCATCTTTTTCTTAATCTTTTCTTTTCTTTTTAAGCTTTTAAATATCTTTCAAAATGATAAGACAAATATTTATAATCTGTTTTAGGTTTCTGACCAATTTTCAAAATGGCCTTAAAATCATACTTCTTTCAAAAATTTGGGATATCTTAAAATTAATTGTTCAAAATGAAAACTGATTTTTAATATTCCTAGGAATCTAAAGAGATTTTTTTCACTCACCTGACACCTTTCAAAATTCTTAAAAAGCTTTTTCTTTTGGAAATATTCGAAATCTACATTGAAAAAAATTGTTTAAATCTTTTCTAAGTTTTCAAATATTTCCAAACAAAAAACATTAAATTAAAACCAGAAGCAGTTTAATTTTCAAGTCAGAAGACGAATTTTTCACAATGAAGGTTGATTTTCAATTCGAAATGTTGAATTTTCAACGCAGAAGTTAATTTTCAACCATGAAAGATGACTTTTCTACCGCAATAGATGAATTTTCTATCAAAAGATAAATTTTGAATGAATTGAATTAAACAAAACAAAAAGAATTTCTAACATAATAGTTGAATCCTCAAATAGATGAATTTCCAATAAAAAATATGAATTTTTCACCAAATAATTGAATTTTCCACTAAAAATGGAATCGTCACATTTCCAGTTAAAAAAATAATTTTCATCATATAAAAATTAATTTTTAACTAGTTGTATCTAACTGAAAAAGGCAAATGCTAAAAAAAAACGAATTTGAACATAAAAGCAGAATTTTTAATAAAGTAGTTCAACTTTCAACCAAATAAATTTTGAACAAAATACATCAATTGTTAACCAAATTTTAGAATTTTTGAGCCAAAGAGACAAATTATCTACATAGCAGTTGAATTTTCATCCTGAAAATATGATTTTTTAACAAAAAAGTTTATTCTTAAAATCGTGTCCAGAAACATGTCCATGATCCTCCGAGGTTCCTGTACAGTTTCATTCGCCAAATTCCTGCACAGGAACAGTCAAGATTACCTGTGCAGGTTCTTGTACAAAATCGTGTCCAGAAACATGTCCAGGATCCTCCGAGGTTCCTGTACAGTTTCATTCGCCAAATTCCTGCACAGGAATCGTCAAGATTACCTGTGCAGTTTCGTGTGTAAAATCGTGTCCAGAAACATGTCCATGATCCTCCGAGGTTCCTGTACAGTTTCATTCGCCAAATTCCTGCACAGGAATCGTCAAGATTACCTGTGCAGGTTCGTGTGTAAAATCGTGTCCAGAAACATGTCCGGGATCCTCCGAGATTCCTGTACAGTTTCATTCGCCAAATTCCTGCATAGGAATCGAAAAGATTAATCTGTGCAGCTACGCGTGCAGAATCGCATACAGAAACATATCCAGGATCCTCCGAGGTTCCTGTACAGAAATTTTCAGCTGGGGGTGTACCAGTGGGCTGATAACATATTTTTAAAAAGCTTCTTAATTTAAAAACTTTAAAATTGTTTATGAATGAATAAAAATCTCCTTTCTTGTGCTTTGAGCCAGCTTATTTTCCAACTTCTTTTTTCTTCATTCAGTAATATTCAGTTTTTTAAACTCCATGGTCTTTGAGCATACGTATTTTACCCATCTGTTTGCAACTAATTTATTAATTATTGGCCTTTTTGATGGGAATTTCCCAAAACGGAATAAATCTTCTTTGGGTGCTTCAGGAATTTCAAGTATTTCAAGGTAATTTATACATGATTATATTTTTGCTTCTTCGATTTGAGTCCTGGTTCATGATTTCCTTTTTTAAGTATTCGACATCGTTTATTGCAGAGCGTTGATACCCGCTCCTCAACTTGCTATTTAAATGCATTAAAGTTTTTAACTTTTATTTACAAGTGCGAGAAAATGAAAATAAGTTAAACGTGGTGGCTAATAAATTATCTTTGTAAAATGCCACAAAATTGCTAAAACATCGAGAATGAATGAATATTATATAATATTATTAATTATTAATATTTAATTTAATAATTTAATAATTATCAATATTATATTATATAAAATGAATATTCGTCTTGTTGGGATAAAAATGCAACTATTTTGGTAGAAAAATCAAGTTTTTTGTTCAAACTTTATATTTTTGGCTTGGGGATTTAACAATTGAATTGAAATTTTTTGTCTTTCTTAAATTGAAACTCTTTTTTGGTCAAAAATTCATCTTTGTAGTTTGAAAATTCTTTTCTACTGTTAGCAATTTAATCTTTTTTAATTGAAAAAGCAACTGTTTCGTTAAAATCAGTTATTACATTTTTCGTTGAGAATTTACCTTTTTCGGTGAAAATTCATTTCTTTAGTTAAAAATGCATGGATTTCGTTGAAAATTCATCTTTTCTATAGAAAATTAATCTTGGGGGGTAAAAATTCATCTATATTGTTGAAAAATCTTATTTTTGGAAGAATTCAATTGTTTTTATTTAAAAAAATCTTTTTTGGTTGAAACTTCGATTAATTTTTTGAAAATTCATCTGTTTGGTCAAAAAATTACATATTTTGTGGAAAATTCGTATTTTTTGGTAGAAAATTAATCTTCTGGGGTAAAATTCATCTACTTTGTTGAAAATTCATTGCTTTTGGGTGAATTAAACTGTTTTTAATTTACAATTAAAATCTTTTTTGGTTAAAATATTAACAATTAGATTTTTCATAGATATTTCATATGTTTGGTTAGAAATTGACCTGCTTGGTTACAAATTTAAATTTTCTGTTGAAAAATATTTTTTTTAGGTTAAAAATGCAACCATGTTTGTAGAAAAATCTACAATTTGGTTGAATATTCAGCCAGTTGGTTGAAAATTCAACTATTGCGTTGAAAATTAACTTTTTTGTTAAAAATGGATATTTTTAGCTTGAAAATTTAATAATTTAATTGAAATTGTTGTCTTTTTTTACTTAAAACTCTTTTTGTTAAAAAATTCAACTCTTTTGTTGAAAGTTCATCTTTTTGGAGGTTTCAAATTTAAGATTTAAATCTTTTTTTGTTGAAATATCAACTATTACATTTTTTGTAGATATTTATTATTTTTTTGTTAAAATTGAATCAGTTGGTTAAAAGTTGAACTACTTTGTGAAAAATTTATTGTTTTAGTAGAAGATTCATCATTTTAGGTGAAAAGTCATCTCTTTTATTGAAAATTAAACTTTTTGCTTAAAAATTTGGCTATTTAATTAAAAATTCAAATTTTTGGTTAAAAATTCTTCTCTTTGGGTTCAAAATGTTACCATGTTGGTAGGTAATCAACAATTTGGTTAAAGATTGAACTAGTTGGTTGAAAATTAACTTTTTTGTGGAAAGTTTATATTTTTAGCTTCAAAATTTACCTGATTTAATTGAAATTTTTTTTCTATTATGACTGAAAACTCTTTTTGGTTGAAAAATTAACTATCTTCTTGAAAATTCGTCTTTGTGAACGTTTTAAATTTAAAATAAAAATATTTTCGGTTGAAATATAAATTTTTCGTATTACATTTTTTTAGATATTTAATCTTTTTTGTTTAAAAATTGAATCACTTGGTTAAAAGTTGTAATACTTTGTTAAAAATTTATTGTTGTAGTTAAAGATTCATCATTTTGCTTGAAAAATAATCTCTTTAATTAAAAATTCATCCTTTTGCTAAAAAATTCGACTATTTGGTTAAAAATTCAGCTATTTAACTAAAAATTCAAATTTTTTGTTAAAAATTCTTCTCTTTAAAAATGTAGTCATGTTGGTAGAAAAATCAACAATTTGGCTGAAAATTCAACTAGCTGGATGAAAATGAACTTTTTTGTTAAAAATTTATATTTCAGCTTGAAAATTTAACGAATTAATTGAAATTTTTGTCTTTCTTGACTTCAAACTCTTTATGTTTAAAAATTCAACTCTTTTGTTAAAAAATTCGTCAAATATTAACTATTTAATTATTAAATTGATTTAATTGAATTAAATTGAGAATTCATGTATTTGCTGAAAATTCAACTGTTTTTGGTTAATGTTTGCCTTTTTTGTATAAGAATTCGAATATTTGGTTGAAAATTCATTTTTGCATGCAGAAAATTCAACTATTTTGTTGAAAATTTGTCTATTTGGACAGGAAATTCGACATTGTGGATCGATATAATTCAAGTTTTTTGCTAAAAATGAAACAAATATTAATTTTTATAACAAGAAATTTTGCTTTTCCATTTCTGGTTGAAAATTGATCCTTTTTATTTTTAAATTCAATGATTTGGTCGAAAATTTATCTTTTGCATTTGGAAATTCAAGTATTTGGTTAAAAATTCATGTATTTTGTTGAAAATTCATCTTTGCTAGAAATTTTTTTTTTCTAAGTTTCATCATTTTAATGGAAAAATCATCTCTTCGATTGTAAATTTACCTATTTTGTTAAAAATTTGTTTCTTTCAATATTTTTTTTTCAACTAAAAACTTAAGAACTTTGTTGAAAATTCTGTTTTTTTTTTGGTTACAAATTAATTTTTTTTCAACTGATAATTCAAGCAATCTAGTTGAATATTTCACAACATTAGTTAAAATTTCAACTCTTCGATTGAAAATTCAACTATTCCAGTTGACGGTTCACCATTTTAGTTTAAAATTCATCACTTTAGTTGAAAATTTAACTATTTTGATGAAGATTCGTTTTTTGTTGTTGTAACATAAATTTTTCAAACGGGATATTTAGCTATTCCATTTTTGGTTAAACTTTTATTTTTTTATTTAAAAATTGACCTAGTTATTTGAAAATTTATCCTTTTGATTTAAAAATTCAAGTGTTTGGTCGAAAATTCGTCTTTTTTAGTAAAAAATTAATGATTTCGGTTGGAAATTCAATTACTTGATTGAAACTTAAACTCCTTTGTTAAAAATGCATTTTTTTTTTTTTTGAAGATTAGATTTTTTTAAATGTATTTTTTTAACTAAAAGTTTGAGTGCTTTGTTAAAAATTTCGTTTTTTGGTGACAAATTAATTTTTTTAAACTGATGATTCAAACATTCCAGTTGAATATTCCACAATTTTAGTTGAAATTTGAACTCTTCGATTGAAAATTCAACTATTGCAGTTGACGGTTCACTATTTTAGCTTAAAATTCATCACTTAAAGATTAAAGATTTTGGTTGAAAATTCAAATACCTAATTGAAACTTAAACTCCTTCGTTAAAAATTCTTTTTTTTTTTTTTTTGAAGATCCGATTTTTTTTTATTAAACTTTTTAAACAAAAAAGTATGTACTTAGTTAAAAATTCGCTTTTTTTTTGTTACAAATAAATTTTTCTCAACTGATAATTTAAGCAATACAGTTGAATATTCCACAATTTTAGTTAAAAATTTATTCATCTCTTTTTTAACTACTTTGATGAAAATTAGTTTTTTTTTTGTTTGTGGTAGAATGAATTAATTAAACTTGAGATTTAACTATTCTATTTTTCGTGAAACTTTTTTTTTCATTCAAAAGTTTAACTAGTTCCTTGAAAATTTATCCTTTTTATTTAAAAATGCAACTATTTGGTTCAAAAATTTATCTTTTTTGGTAAAAAATTAAAGATTTTGGTTGAAAATTCAAATACTTAATTGAAACTTAAACTCCTTCGTCAAAAATTCATTTTTTGTCAATATCCGATTTTTTTAAATTAAATTTTTTAAAGAAAAATTTATATACTTAGTTGCAAATTTGTTTTTTTTTTTGTTACAAATTAATTTTTCTTAACTGATAATTTCAGCAGTGCAGTTGAATATTCCACAATTTTAATTAAAAATTTATTCATCCCTTCCGCAGTTGAAAATTCAACTATTCCAGTTGAAGATTCACAAGTTCAGTTTAAAATGCATAATTTTGGTTGAAAATGTAACTACTTTGATGAAAATTCGTTTTTTTGTTTGTTTATTGTAAAATAAATTTTTCAAACTGGAGATTTAACTATTCCATTTTTGGTTAAATTTTTTTTTATTTAAAAATTTACCTAGTTTGTGGAAAATGTATTTTTATTATTTAAAAACTCAACTATTTGGTTCAAAAATTCATCTTTTCTGGCAGAAAATTCATGATTTTAGTTGAAAATTAATTTCTCACATTGAAAATTTAATTATTTCATTGAAAACTAAATGTAAATTAGCTTAAAATTCGATAACTCAGTCAATTTCAACCAATTTTAATAAAAAATAGTTCATTACAGGTGGAATTGAACTCACTTTGATTATATCAGCAGAAAAAAATTATATATAAAAAAATTATTGTTTGTCTTGGAAAACCTGGAAAAGTCCTTCACGGAAAAAATTTATCCGTAAAAAAGTCACGGACTAGTACCTAGGTCTCGGATATGAGAAAATATATCGGATATTGATGTAGTTTCGTAAATAATCTGCGAACTTTGAGAAAGAATTGACGAACTCGATTTGAAAGTTCTAAAACGGTTCATCACTTTTTTTTACGTGAGTAATTACAAAAATATTATGAGTGATGGGGAAAAGATTCTCAAAGCACTCACGAGCTTGCGCGACAAATCTGAGAACTGGAAAGTAGGTTCGCCTGTACGTGGCCCGCACACACGATTGCCCAAAATCGCGGTGCGTGTGTGCACTCGTATCAGAAACATAAATTGATCATTTACTTTGAGGTTATGTAATTTAATACTGGGTATAATTTGCATCATGAAAGTTTATTTATATTTCAAGTGCACAAGAACTCCAATATAAGGCCGACTGATTTAGTTCTTCCTAGAACTGCTGGCACACGCAGTTATTTTCAGCTCAGAAGCAGTGTCAACAATGCGTCGCCACCACGCACCATTCGTCCAACGACGAATTTAGTGCCATTGCCACTGCGAGACAGCCCCCGAAACTGGCCTTATATTGGAGTTATTGTGTACATTATTTTTAAAACGATTCTGATATATAGTTGAATTAACAACCAAAAAGACGAATTTTCAACTAAATAATTGAACTTTCAAGCAAAAAGCGACGAATTCTTAAACAAATAGTTCAATGTTCAAATAAAAAAAAAAGAATTATTTTGAAAACAGTTTAATTTACAATTCAAGTTAAATTAACAACCAAAAAAGACGAATTTTCAAAAAAATAGTTGTACCTATAACCAAAACAGATTTATCTTTAACCAAACAGTTATATTTCTACCAAAAAAAAGAATATTTCAAACAAAAAGATGAATTTTCAACGAAAGAGTTAATTTTCAACCATAAATGAAATAGTTAAATTTTCAAACAAACAGATGGATTTTCGACCGATAAAATGAAATTTTAACAAAGTAGTTCAATTTTCAATCAAGAAGATTAATTATATT
>JAABKJ010075445.1:55431076-55720678 GCA_011634705.1 Andricus grossulariae
CAAATTGATTTTTTTAATAAAAGCGATCAATTTTCAACCAATAGTGTAATAGTTGAACTTTCAGTTTAGAAAATCAATCTTCAATCAAAAAAAGACAAATTTTCAACCATAAAATAGATAAATTTTTACCCAAAGGGATGGATCATCAACTAATAAAATGGATTTTCAATTAAGTAGTTGAACTTTCATTTAAGAAGAATAATTTTATTTATTTATTTTATTTTATTATCAACCAAATCGAAAATTTTTAACTGAAAACGCTCAACTTTTAACCAATAGTAGAATAGTTAAACTTTCAGTTAAGAAAATTAATTTTTAACCATAAAAACAACAAAGGTTCAACCATAAAATAGGTGAATTTGCAAGCAAAGAGATTGATCATCAACTAATAACATGGATTTTTAACAAAGTAGTTAAACTTTCAGCCAAGAAGTTGAGTTTTCAATCAACAAGATTAATTTTTTTATTTTTTCATTAACCAAGTTATGCAATTTTTAACTAAAAACGATCAATTTTCAACCAATAGTATAATAGATAAACATTCAACATAGAAGATCAATTTTCAATTGAAAAAGAACAAATTTTCAACAAAATAGTTAACTATTTAAGCAATGAAATGAACGTTAAAAAAAAATAGTTAAACTTCCTACGTAGTGTAATTTCCAGCCAAAAAATATGAATTCGCAATAAAAATTCAATAGTTTAATTATTTTTATTATTATTATATTTAAAGTTTAATTAATTTTCAGTTAGAAAATTAACTTCCAACAAAATAGATTAATTGTTAATCAAAAATATAATACTTGATCTTCAACAAAGAAAATAATTTTCTTTTAAATAAAATATAGACGAATTCAAACAAACAGATGAATTCTTAACGAAAAATGTAATAGTAGATGCTTCAACCAAAAACGAGTCTCACTTTAAATTTAAAAAAAAATTAAATTAAAAAAAGGCGAAAATTCTACCAGAAGAGATGAAATTTTAAACCAAAAAGACGAATTATCCACCAAATTGTTGAATTTTTAGGCCGAAAGATGAATTTTCTACAAAACTGTTGAATTTTTTATCAAAAAGTTAATTTTCAACTAAATAGATGAATTTTGACCTACAAACGATCATTTTTTGAATAAAAGAGTGGCTTAGGTGATTTCAAAGTGGTCGTACTTTCCAAAAACTATTGTTTCGGTTTTGAACCAAGATTTGGGGATGAGCCGCGTGTAATTTTTCTGCCTAATTTCTGATATAATAATTTCATATCAAATATATTTAAACCTGTGATCTTTCATTAGAAATTTAATCAAAACATCTTTAATTATATGGTGGTGGAATGGGTGGCGAGAAAATATCTGCCAATAAGTTTCTTTGATGATGAATTAACCCAAGAATTTTTCGCCTACTTGAATTAAAATGCGAATCTTCCACAAAAAAATGCCCTGAGATCAATGATTTTCGCAACTTTCAAGGATATGACAGAAACCGTAATCAAAACGCTACAAAAACTGTATCAAAGATATCTTTTACTGTAGATAGTTAAACCTGTGTAGCTGTTATTTATTTTTATAGAATCACAGGTTAAAGGCTTTTGAATAATATGATCAAAAGAAGAAGCATATCAATTTTTACTTCATTTTGAAATTTTATGGTATGATCATTAGAAGCATAAGAAACAATATCGGAAAGTAAAAAGATTTGTTTTTAATTTACACATGTCGGATATAAAATTTAAAAAATCATATTTAATTGAATTTTGAAATAATTTATCAAAAGTCGAAATCAGTCATAAAATATATATTGCAAATTATACTTGAAACTGAAAAAGAAATAATTTCTTTTGAGCAGCTTTATTAGCTACATATCACTTGTACAAATTTTATAACTTTCTGATTAGGTTATTATATCGACGATGATTGGGACTTGCAGTCTTTAACTTTATAATTCACTCCCGCAAATGGTGCTCACGCTGGAAGTGATATTGCGAAGATCTTTCGAAATTTTTTGAAAGAAGATAAACCTTAGACGAAAGTGCAGGGAATAACTTTAGATAAGGCAGCTAGCAACACAAAATTTATAGCTGAATTCGAGTTGCTCATGGACCACGATTGGTACTGTGTTTGATTCAGAAGACGAACATTTTAGGTGCATAGATCACATTGAAAATTTAGGTGTACAAGATTGCCTTAAAGAATGAAGACTGCAAAACGAGGATGAGATTGAGCCAGATTATGGAATTCAATAGGATGAAGTATTATTACAGGAAGCCAAAAGTAGTAAAAATCAGTCACCCATAGGGAAATTAAGAAAGTTGTTCATAAAGTTAAAGTACAGCGAACAACTACGTCACAAATTGTAGTGTTGCTGCATCATGACAAATACGAAAATGATGGAACCGAGTAATAACATAAAGAAAAGATGGCATTTGACTGATGATATGATGGAGAAGGGATTGAAAATGCAGAAAGCGATAGACCACTTGTGTATTTCAAACCCAGATATGAAAAGTTGCTGCTTGGACAAGGATGACTGGACTCTTCTAGCTGCAGCTCACAAACATCTAAAGCACTTCAAATATAAGATTGTCCTTCGGAGATATAAAAGAAATATAAAAATTGTTAAAAAGTAAAGTTCCTTGAATTATTTAAAACAAGAGAGAAAAGTCAATGCAAAATAAAGAACAAATTATAAACTGATGAAGTATGTGTGCTTTATTTTTTACTGTCCAAATTAAATCAAATATTCTAACCAGAAAAGAATAAAATCTTACAGTTTTCAAGGTTTTAACGATGAATTATAAAAAATTATACACGCAATTAGTGTGGGTAAAGGACAATGACCTACATGAACAGATAAGATTTGAAAGATATGTACCTTAGTTTACTTTTAAAATAAAACCACTGTGCACTGTAAAAACTGGGAATCGATTTGCTGTTGAAGCTATTTAAATTGATTCTTAATCCATAAATTTGTTCAAAGACTCTGTGTTACGACGCCAAAAGCAAGTGCTATACTGGCAGCATTTACATGATTCAAAAACTCTTTGGTACATTCTATTATATTTATGTATAAATAAATGCGCAAAATGATGCAAAAAATTATTTATTGCTGGTGAGACATTTATTCATACACGTTTAGGTATCGATAGTGATTTTTCGATTAAAGATGAAGTTTTGGTCTTCGTATTAGTGTCAATGAATAGTGATTTTCAATACAAATCAATTCAGAACATAGTAGATTTAAATAAAAACAACAATACAAGTATAAATAGTAGGTTTAGATGAAAACAGTAGTTTCCGGTACAAAGAATATCATTTTGCTAATTACGTTCAATCGATTCGATTCATGAATGCTGAATAAATCTCTTCTTGAGTTTACGTCTAAAAATACCACTCTACGAAGTCTTTGAACTCCTTCAATTTTATAAATTCCCTGAACTTCATCAATTCCTTAAATTCTCTGAAATATTTGATATCTCAATTTTTCGAATTTGCTAAATTCCTTGAATACACGAAATTCTATGAAATTCTAGTATTATCCTAAATCCTTGAATTCTTTGTATTCATTGATTTTCTTGAATTATTTAAAATTTTTAAATTACTCGAATTCAGGGAAATACTTCAATTTCGGCAATTACTTCAACTCAGGAAATTAAATTACTTGTATTCAGAGAATTCCTTGCATTGAGAGAATTCCTTGCATTCAAGGAATTGCTCGAATTCCTTGAATTTATAGAATTCCTTGAATTCAGAGACTTCCTTGAACTCATATACTTTCTTGAAATCAGAAAATGACACCAATTCTTCGAATTACTTGAATTCTTTGATGTACTCCAATTATTTGAATTCTTCCAATTCAGAGAATTGCTCAAATACTTCGAATTAATAAAATTTCTCAAATTTTTAGAATTGCTTGAATCCTTTGAATAACTTGAATTTAAAGAATTACTTGAATTATTCGAATAGTTTGAATTCAGAGCGCTACTTGAATTCTTCGAATTATTTGGGATCGCCAATTTAGTCAAATTACTTGAATTCTTGAAATTGATTGAATCCTTGAAATTACTTGAATTCATGGAATTACTTAAATTCTTGATTATACTAAAGTTTCTCGAATAACTTGAATTCACGGAATTCCTTAATTCTTTGGCTTACTCGGATTACTTGACCCACGCGAAAAAATTCTACGGAAAGTGTTCTACAGAAATTCCATGTGGAAATTCTACAAACATTTCTGCAAACTATTTTTTTACGAAGTTTGACTTCCAGTGATGAGCTGTGCTCATCAGAAGATGTTTTTTTACACCTGGCGCATTGGTTCAATCTCGTGTCCTCGAGGAGCTCACTCCACAAACACTAAAATACTGGAAAACCCAGACTTCCACGCAGAAGATGTTTTTTTACACCTGGCGCATTGGTTCAATCTCGTGTCCTCGAGCAGCTCACTCCAGAAACCCTAAAGTACTGGAAAACCCAGACTTCCACGCAGAAGGTGTGTTTCCTACACCTAGGGCATTGGTTCAATCTCGTGTCCTCGAGAAACTCACTCCAGAAACCCTAAAGTACTAGAAAACCCAGACATCTCCGCAGAAGATGTGTTTTTTTCACCTGGGTCATTGGTTGAATCTCGTGTCCTCAAGAAACTCACTCCAGAAACCCCAAAATACTGGAAAACCCAGACTTCCTGCCGAACATGTGGTTTTTACACCTGGGGCATTGGTTCAATCTCTGGTCCTCGAGGAGCTCACTCCAGAAGCCCTAAATTACTGGAAAACCCAGACTTCCTGCAGAACATGTGGTTTTTACACCTGTGACATTGGTTCAATCTCGGGTCCTCGAGGAGCTCACTCCAGAAACCCTAAATTACTGGAAACCCCAGACTTCCCGCAGAACATGTGGTTTTTACACCTGGGTCATTTGTTCAATTTTGGGTCCTCGAGGAGCTCACTCCAGAAACCCTAAATTACTGGGAAACCCAGACTTCCTGCAGAACATGTGGTTTTTACACCTGGGGCATTGGCTCAATCTCTGGTCCTCGAGGAGCTCACTCCAGAAGCCCTAAATTACTGGAAAACCCAGACTTCCCGCAGAAGATGTGTTTTTTCACCTGGGGCATTGGCTCAATCTCCTGTCCTGGAGAAACTCAGACCAGAAACCCTACAGTACTCGAAAACCCAGAATGACCCGGAGAAGATGCATTTTTGCACCTGGGGCATTGGTTCAATCTCGTGTCCTCGAGGAGTTCACTCCAGAAACCCTAAAATACTGGAAAACCCAGATTTCCCCGCAGAAGATGTGTTTTTTACACCTGGGGCATTGGCTCAATCTCTTGTCCTCGAGGAGCCCACTCCAGAAACCCTAAAGTACTGAAAAACCCAGACTTTCCGCAGAACATGTGGTTTTTACACCTGGGGTATTGGTTCAATCGCGTGTCTTCGAGGAGCTCACTCCAGAAACTCTAAATTACTGGCAAACCCAGACTTCCTGCAGAACATGTGGTTTTTACACCTGGGGCATTGGTTCAATCTCTGGTCCTCGAGGAGCTCACTCCAGAAGCCCTAAATTATAAGTGTACACTCCCCTTAAAACGTCATCACACGCACGGCACGCACACTAATTGGGGTTCTCCCACTACATGTGCTACTTTGCTTATGATTTGAACATCACTCTTACGCATGCGCGCACCTAATATCGTGCTACTGGAGGGGGCATCCGATTAGTCCGTAATTCCTGGAATTTTCCGCTCCTACAGCCCCGAAATGAGAAACTTATCGGACATCTACTGTATATACTATGAATAATTATTAAGTAAAATTTATTCTTTTTTCGATATAAAACAGGGAATAACGTCCAAATTATGTGAGAAAGTTATTGTGATAAAAAAAAATATAACTCATGAGAACTAAAACAAATGCAATTCAAGTCTACATTGTTCAAGGCGTGAATGTCAAATTATAAGATGGAGTGTTTAAACATTCGTTTTTATTCCAGAAAAATTTCTGATTATTAAAGAGAATACCTTACCATTTCCAGATTTCTCCAGGTTCCAAGGCAAATCAACACCCCTGAACAACTTTGAACTCGAACGTTCTATTGAACGTACAATTGTACGATTTAAAAATGGAAACTTTTCAAGTTAAATGAGTTTAATTGCAAGACCGTCAAAATTAGATAGTACATATTAGAAAACAACATTCAAGAACGTACAATCTTAAAGCGGAAGGATATTTAACAAAAAGAAATTCAAAATTTAACTTGCGAGCGAAGCTTGAGTGTAGATTTTGTTTTTAATTTTTGAAATAAATAATTTACGAAATTACGCAAAAGCTAACTAATTAAATCTTAATTTTAATAAAATATTTTTTTTAAATTTAAAATTAAAATCTGGTATCCGTCCGTCGTACTTTTTCCCCGAGAAGGGAAGTGAGGGGAAGGAAGTAAGGGAAGAACGGGGTAGTAATGGGAGGCAGTGGAACGTAGGGAAAGGACGGTGAAAGATTGTGAGGTAGGAAAGTGAGGATGAATAGGGGAACGGAAGTGAAAAGAGGGGCAGTAGAGAAGGGAGATGTAGGGGAAGTAAGGGAAGTAAGGCGAGGAATATTATGGGAAGGGAGAAGTTGGGAATTTTAAACGTGTATATATACACGTATATATATAAGGCATCGTAAACGGAGAAGGGTTACGGTAGGGCAGTGGAAGTTAGCGAAAGGAGGAAAGTATGAAAGGAGAAGATCTGAACGAACTAATTAACATCTTAATAGGCTACGAAATCTTTTTTTGTAGGCGGGCGGTGCCTACTCAAACTAATTTTTTTCCTGAAGGTGACTCTTTGGAGTATTAAGGAAAAAAATACATGAAGAAAATTGAACTGGGTAATGTTGAGAAATTGATCTTTTGGAACCGCGATATTTGAATTTCCTGGTAACTTGTATAAAAAACTATTTAGTTTCAATTAATTTTAATTAATACAACCGAGCCAAAAGATACAAACTATCATGAAAAATTGTTCACTTTTTAAACAGAACATCGTTTTGGAGATATAGGCGATCTCAAACAATCTGAAAATCTGTTTCGAATTTCGTACGGAATCGTATTATAATCCCAACACATGCGCCTTACTTCTCTTCATGAATTCGAGCGTCTTTATGCTGGCAATCTTCAGTATGAAAAACGCACGAAATCCCTGTATCTTGATATGGATTTTTGGGTTTTGACGCTAAGCGAGACACGCATGCGCGTGGATCGACATGGACGCGTTTTTTTAATATCCCTCCTTTAGCCTACCCCCCCCCCCCTGCACAAGCCGGAGGCTCGAAGCACGAGTCGGAGGTTAGCGCAAGAGCGAGTGAGAAAACGTAGATGAGTGCGAAAAGCTGAAGGCAAATGCTGCAATCACACGAGTAGCAATCGGCTGTGGTTTTCACCTAAATTTGTGTATGCTGTTTTTAAAGGAATTTTTAAGAATATTTTTATTTTTTCGGTGTGCAAAGCTACTTATATCTACAGTGCGCATGCGTTTGCATTGCGTCTATACGCAAAATAGATGTGATTCAAAGTGCGCATGCGCCATTATTATTCTCGCACAGTCAGCTGGATGCAAGCACTTTGCATATCATTTGGAGGCATGGAACGCCTCACTTTCGAGGTGGGTGTTGCACAAATAAGATTTCCTCCGTGGACTTGATAACTTCTTCGTCTCTCAACGAGCCTCCGAAGTCGCATTTCCCGCGCGGATACTGCACACAAAATTTAAAAAATGCAATAACTCTTTGAAATAGTATATTGTGGATATTATTTTCTGCAAACATCGCGTCTATGTGAAGCGAGCCATATATTTCCGTTTTTTGACCGGAGTTATTTTTCTAGTTTTTCCCCCAATCGGAAAACGGCATGGATTTCCCATAAATTTATTCAAGTACTTTTGTTACTCGTAAAGCATAGCCTTAAATATTCGTGAATTTCATTTGCTTTGCATGGTTAGAAAATTTCAAAGAACTCACATGGTAATTTTAATATCTTGAATATCTTTTATAATGATTCTTAAAATATTTCCGTAAAATGAGAACGGATTAAGGTATTATACGGATAAAATATTTTCTGAGGAATTTTTTCAAATTCGGACTGTACATTTGTTAGAGTTTTATCTAAAGTTTGGTGACATTAGAAAAGTGCTGACCATTTAGAAGTTGAGAAAAGTGAAATATTAATCTTATCTTATGGACATAAAGCCTATCCCAAGGTACTGAAAATGAAACATACTTTAGTATGACGCCTTAACGGTTCTGACCATTTTTTTTTTTTTTCAAAAACTGAGACACGATAGAAGAGCACAATACAGAGATTCTGTGAAAATTAAATTTTTCCCCCCATTTCGTTTATGAAGCAGAGCCCTAAAAGTATGACAGAACAGAAAGGTCCGATAGGTTAGACACTTTCATCCGTATAATACTTTAAAAACGTTTACACTTGATGGCCCAGCATCACTAACACCTTTGGTGCTCAAAATTCGTGTACAGGAAGCAGAACATACGCTTCTACTAAAAGAACATGCTGATATATATATATATATATATACACACTTCACACACCTGAATAATATTTACCTTGTCTCTGCACCATGTTCTAACATGACCCTGCTTCTCCTTAATCTCGTGTGTGACTTTGTGTCCCAGCCAAGCAGCCCCAATATGTGGACCAAGAAGTGTCATAGGTGTCTCATTCTGGAAATTTGGAACGTTCAACGAAGCTCCATGATGCACTAAGGTCAATATCGCTGTATTGTTCTTAGCGATGATTGCCCAATGTAAGGCTGTATTTCCGTGTAAATTATCAGTTAAAGAATGCGACGCACCCAATGTGAGAAGAAGACGTGTTGGATCCAGGCTGCAAAAGCTTTCCCATTGAACCAAGTCCACTTTACATATATTTTCGTAACATATTAGAAAATGATTATAATTATGATCCAAAGATGGCAATGAGAGAAATGAATCCACGATCCTAATTTCTGATCACGCAACCCGATTGCTTTGGCGCTTTAGAAGAAATTACGCGTTTCTCTTGAATCTTATTTACCATACTTATGGCGTAGTATAGTTGCGATAGGAATGAGAAACAAAAATTTGGAGCACTGGTAGGTATGAATTAAACAAATAAGTCTAAATAAACTAAACAGATTTATGATTTAAAAAAAAGAGTAAACAGTCAATAACCCGCCTCAAGCAGAATAGGATTATTTGATTATCTAATTGCAAGACCCTTGAACCTCATTCCACATGTGTACGTAACGGTAAGACTTGCTAGTCCTTTTGAGTTAATTGCAGGTGAACAAATGGATGATAATCAAGAGGTTCAAACTGTAAAAAAATGTAATACCTGTTAACTTTATAAGCGCTCCACATGAGGGGGGTCATCGCACTCCTGTCTGGCATATTAGGGTTGACTCCTTTAGCGACTAGATAAGCGACTATGGCTGTATGGCCGAACTGTGCAGCCAAATGTATGCAAGAGGAACCTTCGCAATCTCTTAAAGTTGGATCAGCTCCAGTCCTCATTAATATCACAACTGTTGACAAATGACCTTGCCTAAAATGAAAGTCAAATTTCATAACTGATAAATGCTTAAACTATTCTTTACGCTTACACTACTTTGGTGCCGAAATTTAATTTACAATTGCGATTTCCATAGAATTACTTATCACTTTTTGTGAGTACTTAGAAATACTAATTAGGTGACTTTACGAATATGCACCGTAATTAGTTGGTTCAAACATACCTTGTCGCCCAGTGCAGAGGCGTGGAAGCAAGTTCTCCTCCAATGGCATCGACGATTGCACCTTTGGCGATAAGGTATTTGACTATTTCTTTGCGATTATTTATCGCAGCCCAGTGCAATAGTGTAACCGTTTCACTATCGGGCTGATTTACATCCGCCCCGGCGTCCACTAATTCCGTAACTCGTTCTAAAGCGCCATACTGTAAATCCATCAATTTTTAATACCTAATTGAGTTTTTATGTTTTGTTTTGTCGACCAGCGTAGTGTAATAGTTTTTTGTAGATAAAATGCGGGCCATTCTATTGACAAAAAAATGTTAACACTTAATCTTCATTTCCATAAAATGAATATAGATGATGAGATTCTATTTATTTTTCAAATTATCAACAAAATGTTAAGTTTATAAAATTGTTTTCATGAATTTGATATTTTCCATCAGGAGCCGTTCAAAAACTATGTAAGGCCTGTAAGGATGGGGGGTCACCTCTAGCGTCATCCACATTAAAGTTACATACACTTAGACTAGCTTCAGAAATTACCTACATCTTTTCACAGAAATCTAAAAAACAACGCGTTATAGAAGAAAGTGTTACATTTTATATCAATTTTTTTAGACAAAAAATGTTGTTCCTCTGACTTTTTTCGCATATTGTGTCGTTTGGCAAAAAATGTAAATTTTTTCATCAGAAAAAAAAAACAACAAAATTCTCTCTTCTCTCCAACACCCGGGCACAGGACATACTATCATGAAATATACTGTTTACATTAGGACGATTATAGTAAAAAAAAATCAAGAGAAAAGAAAGGTGGAATTTTTGAGTAAATCCACTTTGAATATTTTCAGCAAAAAGCCGCCATTTTGTCAATTTGTAACTAATTTTTAAAAAAGTTGAACGGATTTCGAAAGATCACGAGAAATTATATAAGAATCAGAAAGAAAAGGATAAATATCTATAATAGGTTAAAAAATATCAAACTCTTTACTAGTCCGCGTTATCAATTTAAAAAATTGAAATACTCATAATTTTGTAAAAAAAAAAATTTTCGGCAAATCGGAAAGATATGTGTCATCTTATTCACTTTGAAAAACAACATATTTGAGTGGCAAATGGTTCTGCGACTTGAGCATGAACTGCCTGTTGAATTTGAAATGATTTTGGTCATAAAAATGATTTTTAGAACTGGAAAATAATTATCAGTTTTTGTAATATAATGTCAGCCTCGGGTTGACTAATAAGAGTTATCAAAGTTATCAAGAGTTCAAGTTCTGCAGGAGGAGAAAGAATCATCTATAAGAATCAGAAAAAATGAATCGATTCAACTAATTAATCGCGTCTTCAAAAATCGTTTAATTGGCTCGAACTAATCGATAGATAAATAATCGAATCGAGATCACTCATACCTACGAGTCTACGATTTACTACGTTTTCATTTGGCACATCAGCAGTGCGTTTCACTGGTACAACGGAAACTAACCAACAGCCAGGGTTGGGTAACTAAAATACCTGAGGTAAATTATATGGTTATTTACACTAATTTTACGAAGTACTATAAGGAGACCGCCTCCTATGTTTGGAGTTGAACGAAATCAGTCCAGTAAGACGGTGTTAATTGAAATGAATCAGAATTATCATCATTATTATTATATCATTAAGCCGTTTCCCTTTCGGGGTAGGCGTGAATTGCTCGTTTGGAAAGTAGTGAAGTGTGGATGGGTATATAGGTATAGGGTAGATAGGTATATAGGTTTAAGATATAGATATTTTAGATTCTGCCATAACAATCTTGTCATCTGCGAAAGCCAATCCACGCACCTTCACTGTTTCGAGATCTACACCTTCTTCATCAAAGAGGGCCATTCTTCCTGGCATAAATCCACTTTGGACTTCCCAAATCTTTTCTTCTGTAATTTCAATTTGCAAATATTGTTGACATATACTAAACATCATAATTATATCTCACGCATCACTTACAAATTTTTTTTGTAATTTTGAAAATGTGACTTTAAGAATATTATTAACTAATCGAAAAATTTCAGTTAGATAATTTCTAAATATATTTTATATGAACTAAAAATTTCGATTTAAATTTCTTAATCTATCAGAAAAAAATAACCTGGTTAACGATCTTGACCTTGATTTTGGGATCCGTAAAAAGTATATCAAAGTTGGATTCGAATTGTTAAATCCTTTAAAAGTTAGCATGGCTCCAACATACAGACAACCAAGGATTTAGGAACAAGTTTTGAATACCGAAAATTTAAAAGTGAATCCCGAACATCCAGGATTGTGTTTAGAAATTCAGGATTGAGAACTGTAATTGAATCGGGATCCACGATGCAAATTTCGAGCCTCTTTCCCGACTGAGTCGGGACTGATTCCTAAACTGTAGACAGACACTGCAGGCTGCCACTGTAGGCAGCACTATCCTTCTGGGTGGGGCGCTGCGCGCACAGTACTCTTCTAGCAAAATTCATCCTGAATCCGATTTGCTTGAAATGCAAGGCTCAGTCACTCTGTGAGACTGTGAGTGTTGAAGCGTAAAGATCCGTTAAAAACTAGAAAATCGAAAATTTGGTCGATTCCATTATACTTTGATAAATGACAATCTAAAAGGAGTTATGTCCGGGACCTGGACTACATATTACATTATACGTACAGTCGTACATATATGGTAATTGACATCGCAGATATTAACTTCAAGATGGAAGTGACGTGCTGGGGTTAATGAAATTAATCTTCGCTCATAGAAATCGAACACGCACATGATCGATCTTAGCAAACAAAACCGAATTCGGATGATAATGTCCCGCGGACAGGTAGGTAGATGAGGTTGCCTTGGCGTTGATAGGTTGTGCGCTGCACGTTGTTTTGTGTGGGAGAAAGGGAGTGTGGCAAGAGATAATAGAATAGGATGGGTGGATAGTATGCGCAGGGTTGGAGAAACAGGGATGGGTGGGTGAAACGTTGGCCGAATTTACAGGGGAAGGACTGTAAAGTGGTAACCGCAGTGCTCGGTATGGGAGCCATCGAGAACAGATTGCAACTCTCCAGCTCTCCACCGCCAGAACCAACCCCCTTTTCGGTTTCGTCCCATTGGACCTTCCACTCCTAATTCTCATCAACATCCCTCTCTTTTACCTACCCCTTATCCAGTCGCACGTCTGACACCGCCGTCTGTTGCACCCTGGCTTACCTCGGGTGCACAAAATACCTGACAACCCCGTTTCCAGCCCCGCTTCTAGTAACAGGTGTCAGAGTCCGCAATTAATTCGCAATCTTGAATTATCGATTGACAAATTCAAACTATCGACGAATATTACTAAGATACGAGAAAAAATAGTTCAGAGCAAATGAATTTATACCTGTATAGCAATGATGCCATTGAAATAAATCTTCCCCTGCCTAAACGACCTTGAAACATGAATACATCTTAAAAAGTCGACATCTTCGTTTTTTTCTTAAAGTTATACACATTTTCTCAAATATTCGACGATTAAATGTGTGATATATGTACTCGGGAATATACTTTCAATATAAAAATTATGGTATTTGAATCAAAGGGTGAGAAAACAGTATGCAACATTGCCTTACATGGAAAAAATGTATCCGTGAAAAAGTCACGAACTTGTAACTAGGTCTCGGATACGAGATATAAAAATGAAACATTACATCCTTATTTCTATGAGAAATGTATGGATAAATTTCGAAGTTTTTTACGAACAATTCGAATTTCCTACGAACATTTCCTGAAAATTTCAGACTGAAATATAAAGAGGAAACATTTTCTTTGTGTGATTTAATTTATATTAATTTATAAACCAGCAACTCAGAAGATTCGAACCCTCAGAGACTGCTGACTTAACATTTTCTAAACATAAACCAAGAAAGCGTAAACACGCGCAGCCATCGAGGCCAAAAAAAATAGGTATTATCAAACTTCTAGTCACTCATCCGCCAAGCTCGAAGCACACATGCGATCGTACACAAGCACCGCGCTTTTGGGGAGCGTGTGTGCGGGTCTCGTAAGGCGAACCTACTTTCCAGTTCCCAGATTCGTCGAGCAAGCTCGTGAGTGCTCTGAGAATCTTTTCCCAATTAATCGTAATATTATGGTAATTATTAACGTAAAAAAAGTGATGAACCGTTTTAGGATTATCATATCGAGTTCGTCAATTCTTTCTCAAAGTTCGCATGTTATTTACGAAAATACATCAATATTCGCTGAATTTTTCTCATATCCGAGACCTAGCTACTAGTTCGTGATTTTTTTAGGGATAATTTTTTTCCGTGTAGACGATGAGAGGATAGAACAAGTTGGTAAGTACGTATATGGAGGTAGTTTATTTACTACTAACGAAAAGATTGATCTTGGATACCAATGGATCCTCTAGCAGAGCTTTACTTGGTGTATATGATTAGGGTAAAGAGTATAGATCTTACTTTGTGATTATTAGTAATTTTGTCTATTTTTGTATGATGTATGACACATTATGACTTTGTAAAGCTCTTCGCCTGGGGCGATTTCTACAGAGATTAATCAGCGACCTGGGTCGGAGCAGTGTTGCGGAACGAACGTGTTATTTAAAAAAGGAGTCTATTCAGGATGCACTCAGAGAAATATGTGTCTTGATTTAAAGAAACCCTTTCTTTAACATAAATTTATTCATTTAACCAAAAATAACAGGTGGGTAAACCTGGAAGTACCACCATGCCCAAACAATGTATAACCTATGCCAGAATTAAGGGCTCATTAAGAATGGCACTGTCAAATAGATGGTCAGGCTCCGGCTAATTAAATTTCTGGAAACAAAAAAAGTAAAAAATATGTCTTTAATTTGAAGTCTTTCCAAAACTTTATTAAAACACGACTTTTGTGAGAAAACGTGTTTAAACATAAATGATGGAATAAAACATGATTAAAAAAACTTATGACTTAATCAGCTATGCCAGGGCACGTTTCTAATAACTTCTAGATTCGGAATATACACATACAATGAAAGAATACGAACAAAAACAACATCGAAGTTTTGGAGAACCTCAAACATCTAGAAGATAACTTTGGACGCACTCCTTTGAAATTTCAAAATGTAGAACCGACTGCAAAGCACTTTCTGCCAAAACTTAAGATCACAAAGGCTTTATTGATCTGAGAAATTCTGCCTCCCTAATCGCTCCTGATATAAAATAGAATTTCTCATCATCTTTTGAAATCCGTTGGCAAATTACATAGAAATGTAAAATTGACAACATGGCGGTGGCTTCTCTGAAAATATTCATTTTCATTAATGCAAGTACCCCTTTTGGTAAAACACATATGCTTTTTTGGATGTTGCAATAAAAAATTGATTATTTAACAAATTTATATTAGCAAATGTACTTGTGGATTTTCCCGGAATCAAACCAAAGTTAAGAAATACATAAAGTCCCTTGCGCTGTAAAGTTATCGAAATCCACAAACGACATGGTTGGCATGGGGTGATGGTGGGGGACCGGTGACCACCAGTGACGGTGTCGCCTGTAGATTTCTTTGCTTGAACATCTTTGTTCAACTTGGAATATTTACAACTTGTGAATTTCTCTCTCTCTCTCTTCCTCATTTGCCTTTCCTTTAAGATGAGGGTACTTAATAAAATTAACGCAATAGTTCTCCTTCCTATGCAGACTTATATTTAAAGCTTTTATCTTTAGAACAAGCTATCGCCTTTAAATCCTAATGATTTTGAAACAGGTGCCTGCAGAGAAAAGGACCTTAGGATTAATAGATTTGCCTAAGTTAGCTAAAACCGATTATATTCACATAATAATGGCTAATTTGGCACAAAATACTCGCTAATACTGATCGTAATAAAATAACCGATCAGGTAAAGAGTGGTCCCTGAGACACTTCTCTAATACTCGCTCGCTTGAGAGAAACCCTGAGTCGAGTCGCTCTCGTGCTACAGGTGCGCAACTAACTGGGTAGGAAAGGTAGGGTAAGGTTATAGAAATAACTACAGAGAGTGTAAATCTGGGTATTATCAGCTTTTGGAGAGCCGTGCTCTCAGTCAACTTTTATTTATTATGGACTTCAAATAATCCCTCGAAACTTTGAGAAATATTCTCTAGACTTGTTTGCAGGCTTAACTGCTTTCTTAGATAGGTACAGGAATAGTTTCCTGTCTGTCCATAAGAAGTTAAGATACTAACATTGCAAGTAAGAATTTATACAATCTAACTACCTCGACCAGGCTACTCGGTTGAGCGTGCTCTGTTCTTCTGTTAGTCTAGTATAAATTCACGGTCGACAATATTTCTGGATAGAAGTCCGAAATTATTGGAAATATTTGATTTTAAAATTTCTATCTATAAACCTTTCTCAGGTATCTCAAATTTTCAGAGTTCTTCTTTGTAAAAGAATAAGAAATTCGCCCCTCGAATATTTGCTTTTTGATGCACAAGAAAAATTTCATGTAGGAAATAATAGCCGTGGTTTTGAGTGGCACGCTCAAAAAGTTCAGAAAGAGAAGCCTCTTGTAAACCGTTTTAAGAAGTCGTCTTTCCTCAAGGTTCGCCCTAAGACTTGTTGCGTAAGCCACGCAACACCCCCAACTGCCGTTTTCAGGCCGCGCGACTGTTTTTATGGACCGCGCTATAGTTCTTACTCACACTATTCGCGAGAGTGTTTCAGTGGGAGGCCCAGGATCCTGCGCTCTGCTGTTGCTCCTCAAACATGCAACTCTCTGAGCTATTTCCCAACACGCGAGGAGTTTTGCCTATGGTAAGTCTCTTAGCTGTAACCCGCTGGTTACAACTGCCCCTCTTAAAATTTTCGGAAGATGTAATGAAAATGAAAAAAAAAATAAAAATAATTTATACAGGCTTACGGTGCTTCTCCGTCCATCCTTCCGGTCTTCTTCGAAAAGTTTAATCCATCATTGTGGTATTTATTATTGTGGTGGCGATTCGTGAGTGGGTCACGGTACTCCCTCGTCCATCCAGGTGTTGAAGGCCATGTTTGAGAAGGTGACCATTCTCGATATTGCCTCCAGCTACTCAAGTTTTCTACCTGCTGTGATGTCCCAGGTTTCACGGCCATTTCCTTTTGACGCCTCATCCTTTCCTCGCTGCATAAACCTTGTTTCTCAAAATCAAAAGAAACTCTCTATTTGTGTCTGGTACAGTACTCTTCTTCTTATGTGCTTCCATCCGGTTTCCGGCGAGATTTACGCTCGACGGTTTATTTTCCTTGACGCCACTACCTGATCTTGTGCTTGGAAGACAGGCACGTTTTGCTGGCTTTATATTTTTGTCAAAAAATATGTTCTCAACTAGTGCGTCGTGTCTACTCTTTTTTTCCATGCAAATGCCTTGGCGTGGCTTCGTCATCGTTCTCTCCTTGGCGGTTGCTTTCCTGCCCTGGCATAGCTGATTAAATCATAAGTTTTCTTAATCATGTTTTATTCCATAATTTATGTTTAAACACGTTTTCTCACAAAAGTCGTGTTTTAATAAAGTTTTGGAAAAACTTCGAATAGAAATATTTGGAATACCGGGTAATTTTTTCAATCATTCAGCAGACATGTCATTGAGTCAGGACAATTTTCAAAAACCCTTGTGTCCTGACCTAGCCAATGTAACCATTATTAAAGACATATTTCTTACTTTTTTTGTTTCCAGAAATGTAATTAGCCGGAGCCTGACCATCTATTTGACAGTGCCATTCTTGCAGAGGCACCGTGGATGGTGAGGTAAAAAATCAGTTGGAGCCTCAGTTCTAAATGATACCAACTTTTACTTGAGCCGCAACTTTACTGAACCCTCATTTTTTTCTGTGTACCTATCAACCACAACTTTCAAAATTTACTTTTTTAAATCTAACTTACATTTAGAACTATTGAATAGGGGTAAAATAACGAAACTGAAATGATCAGAATGGTAAGCAACAAATAATGAAAGGTATAGAGAGGCTGGAAAAACTTCCAGCCCAGCACGCTATATATACCATACAGTCATACATATGTCGGGAATATTCTATTCGAAAATTTTAAATATTGTATCAACTTTTCAGAAACATTGTCATGTCCTACTTTGCTGGAATATTGTCTTGTAATGAGGTATGTATATTCCTGGGGAATATTGTCGGAATATGACCCTATAAATGTGTTTAAACATATTCCTGTCAAACTTTGCCTGAACATATAGCCCTGAATTTTCCCTGAATGTTCCTATGAAATTTAGATCGAATATTGCCCTGCAAATGTGTGGAATGTTCCCATCGAATATTGACGCAATATTGACAGAACTTTTTCGAACATTTCTGCCGAACGTTGCTAGAATACTCTTTTGAAAGTGTTTAGAAAATTTCAGTGAATGGAAGAATAATGATGATAGCGAGTCCAGAAATTTCCCTGGAACAGTGCCATACTATTTTTGACGTCCATTACTTCTTCTTGCACCCATATTCAAACTTAAAATATGTATAATGAAATCGATTTAAGAAAAAAAACATTTGTAATGAATAAATAAATAATATATATATATATATATAATTTAAAAAAGGTTAAACAACCACCACATGGTCCCACTGAGAGCAACTGCATTTAAAAGTAACATCGACTCTCAGTAGAACCGCGTAGAACCAATATATTTAATGACAATAAAAAATAATAAAATAAGTAATAAATCAATTTCGTGAATAAAAAAAAAAGATTTTGTAACCAAATACAAGTGTTTCTGTTAACTGCTGTTTCCGTAGTTTACGAATTAGTTAAAAGAAATGATCTATCACGTCAGCATTGATGAGAAATCAGGGTTTGGAAAAATACTCTTTTAAAGTTGAGATTGATGTGAAGTAAATAACCTCGGCTACTTTGACATTTCTTTCCGAAATCCATTTTCGAATTTTCGTTAACACTAGAGATCCTCTAGGAGTCTATGGATACTTGAGACATGTGGGAATCGTTTCTGATTCGTTAGGGCCAACCGGAATACGAAAGTCCTTTTTAGCGCGCGATTTTCAAATAGCAACCAATCACACTGTCGGAACTATTAATTAAGGTTAGGTTGTTCTTACAACTTTCACTACGCGCATGCGTTGTCAAACATATATTCAAATTTTGTGACGACTTCCGTATTCCGGTTGGCCCTAGTCGAGCAGTGAGGGTTCACGCCGATGCTTCATTTATACAAAAAATACCCAAGATTAAATTAATTCAGCTGCAATATAAAAGTTGAAATTGGCATACAAATTTCAGAAAAATTTTTAATTGGCACGAGTGGTAATTGTAATTTTGGCACAAGTATGTATTACTTGGTTTTAAGAATTCAAAGAATTCAAAAGAATACAAAGAATCCAAAAAATACATCTAATACTTACTAAATTAATTTAATTTAAAAAATACATTACTTTTCAGTGTACACGGACCCGGTCTAAGCATAGCGAGAAACATAGGTCGGAAAATCTAGGGCAGACCTGGTTTTTTTATTCTTGACCACTTGCACGAAGTCCAAAGAAAAGACCAGGTTTTTCGGGAAGTGCTATATGTGAAAAATATCCCTTCTACTGGAGGCTTTTATTGGTTTCAAAAATACACAAGACATAATTTTTTCGATAAAATCGAATCAAATAACTAATTTTGTATTCCTTAATAATGAAGAGTACGATGACATCTAGAAGGGGCAACAATCCAGGAATATCTCAAGGTCAGGAGGATAATCGTTGAAGGTCCTTGCGTCTTTCGTGCAGGTTGAGGCTCTCAACTTTGATTTCGTTCTCTTCGAAGGTACAATCAATTGTGTGACAATGAAAGTCAATCATCAATTATTCTACATCACTTTTGATCAATTTTCATTTTTTTTTAATGACTTGTCTCTCTCACCTTGCACTATGACGTCAGTCCCATATGTGTGATGTGTGGCTAAAGACTCAAGGATGCAACTATTTCTGGTTAACTAAGTCTTCAGCGTTCAGTCTCGTATTTTTAGCGCATGCAACCGGTTGCTTTTGCAATCATTGTCGTCGCTTTACGAAACTGGCAACTTTGCCATGCCATGGCTTGGCCTGGCTCTCCGGTGCAAGGCTGTAACGTGCGATACGAGGCGAGAGCTGAGGATATTTCTTTCGATATCGATCGGAACGAACATGCACATTGCCCATAGGACCGCATTGCTGGCTTATGAGTCGACTAAAATACTGAGAGCTAAAAGGCTTTTCCTAGTAACAATGACTGCAGTTGACTCCCTGGATTCTTAGCATACAAAGTCTTCAAATATTTCTATAACTTAAAAACGTAAGCGCATAGAGGAGAATCCAGCCTCCTGCCAGACTTTCGGTCCTTCCAATTTGCCTGGAACTCAGAGCTCAACCAGAAACCGCACCATCTCAAATTGTAAGGTCCATTTGCTACAAAGTAGGACTGATCTCCCTCTGTTGGTGAAGAAAAAAACACAAAGACGCCTGCGGGATGACGATACCTGGACTAATCCTGATTTATTATTTTTCTAGGAGGAAGAAAATGGAGTAGTTTTCCTAGATTCTTCATAAAAATGTTCTCGTCAAAAACTATAATTATATTTTTATTCAACTTTTCTTTCTAGATTTGCGTCACGTGCGAGAATGTTAGTTTATTATTATAATTATTATTATATCATTAAGCCGTTTCCCCTTCGGAGTAGGCGTGAGTTGCTCGGTTGGAAAGTAGTGATGTGTGGATGGGTATATAGGTGAAGGGTAGATAGGTATATAGGTCTTTGAGATGCTGTCTTGCTTTTTCATTCATAATTAAACCGAACCCTTGACTACCATGTGATTCACTACCTACTCCTGACCAGATTTCAAATCCGCCCAAGTAATCCACTTGTAATCCCAAGAAATCTATTTGTAATCCCAGGTCAAATTAATTTGTAATCCACAATAGTACGCTTGTAATCCCAGGCAATCCCTTTGTAATCCCAGGTAATCCATTTGTGATTTGAGGTAATCCACTTGGAATATAGTGTAATACACTTGTAATCCCATACAATTCGTTTTTAATCTCAGGTAAAGCACTCTTAATATGGAGTAATCTACTTGTAATCTGGAGTAATCCAGTTGTAATCCAAGTCTTTTTAAAATTTTTGATTAATATCGCCCGGAAATTTATTTGAATCCAAAAAAAGTGAATGCCTTAAAAATATATATATTTAGAGGATCCGTGAGCCCCATTAAGTTTAACACGTATTTCCCATAAGAAGAAAAGACGTTTTTTGTAAATTTTATTCAGAATCGTCAAAATTGGGTGAATCAATTTGAAACTCATTATGCCCCTTTAGAGTTAGCCACAGAATACGGATCAAAGTCTATTTTTTAAATATTACCCCATAAGACTGTTTTATAGGGTCCCGAAAAAACTCCATAGGTGGAAAATTGGGTTTTGCGAGTTTTTCGCGCTAATTATGATTTTTTGCGGTGTTTGGAATCCGAATTGTTTATAATGCATGAAATACTACTTTCTTCAAAAAAATAGATGTTTATATAAACTGTTTAAACAATTTATTATTACTTTTAGCAATTTTCTCTTAGAACAGAGTTAGATAGTCGCGGGTTTTCCCGAATTTCGCAACTTGTTTTCAACGTTTCAATTAGAGTCAGGTAATAATTAATGCATATTAACAAACATAATTGTTTGAACAATTTAGCATTATTTATCACTATATTCTGTTAGAATAATGCTAGGAAGTTGCAGTTTTTTCTATAATTTTCCACTTTTTATCCACTTTTCAATTAGTGTGAGGTAATAGTTGATGCAATTTTGCAAACGTAACTTTTTAAACAAATTATCATAGTTTATAATTATCTTTCCCTATATTAATGCTAGATAGTTGTGGTTTCTTAAAAAATTGTTAACTTTTTGTCCACTTTTCACTTAGAGGGGTAATAATTAATGCATTTTAACAAACATAATTATTTGAACAATTGATTATCGTTTATAACTATCTTCTCTTAGAATAACGATAGACAGTTGCGCTTTTGTCTGAAATCTTCAGTTTTGCTTGGACTTTTTAGTTACGAGCAAAAAATCAATAAACACCAAGAAGAAAAGAGGAGTAAGTTTGTAGATGACTTGTGAAAGTTTTGTTTTGAATTGCAACATGAAGTTTATTACAAAACGTAAAAGAAAAATTTGTAATTGCAAATATTTTACAATCAGCCCCCACCTCCTAGCACAGAGAAAATACGTTTTTCATCCTTGATAGCATACATATATAGAAATTACAAAGGTCTGAATCAAATAATTAATTATTTATAACATCTCACGGGACAAGGTAGACTTACTGCAGTCTGGAAATTGTTTCAGGTACTCTGTTACCACTTGTAGTGAATATTGTTTCTGACTTTCGTCTCTAATGAGAAGGAAATTAAAGTCAGATATCAATTTTACAAATATGTGTTTTATTTCAGAAAAATATATTTACAAAAAAAAAGAGATTGCTTAAAAAATAATCCTCTCTAATGTTTATTTGTTATTTCTTCATAACTAAAAAGACAAAGCAAATTTCAGAAAAATCCGCAAATATCTAGCATTACTATAGGAGAAGATAATTATAAAAAATAATAATTTGTTTAAACAAATATGTTTGTTCAATTGCATTCATTATTACCTCGCTCTGAGTGAAAAGTGGACAAAATGTTGAATATTTCAGAAAAAACCGCAACTTTCTATCATTATTCAAAAACAATATTATTTAAAATAATAAGCATTAAATTGTTCAAACAATTATGTTTGTTGACTTGGAATTAATTATTACATCACTCTAATTGAAAATCTGAAAATAAGTTGCAAAATTTGGAAAAAATCCGCGACTATCTAACTCTATTAAAAGAGAAAATTGTTCAAATTAATAATAAATTGTTTAAACAATTTACATAAACATCTAATTATAATAAGAAGGTAGTATTTTATGTATTAAAAACAATTTGTGTTAAATAAAATGCAAAAAAGTCATAATTAGCGACCAAAACTCGCAAAACCCAAATTTTCACTTTTTTTTTTTTTTTTTAACCCTATAAAACAGACTTATTTTTATAAACTTCTTTTTTTCTTATAGGAAATACGTGTTGAACTTCAAGGGGCTTGCGGAACTTCTAAAAAGTCTAAATATCATTTTTTTTTAAACATTTTTTTGTGGATTTGAACAAAATTTATCTCTTTTTGATTTTTAACTCCTCAAAATCTGGTGCCTTAAATTTGCAAAACATTAAAACATTACTCCAAGCCTTGAAGCGTAAAGACGACCTGAAATCAGATAAAGTAAAGACATTTAAAAAATTTGTCTGCGTAATTGTTTAAGGTTTTCTCATTTCTTACTGAATGTTGGCCCTCGTACTAAATGAGAAGTGGTGTGTTGATCTTTTTTTTAGCTGCCTTCACTCTGAAACTAATACAAATACTATAAGCTTAATTATTTTCGAATTTACTCCCCATCTAGTACGATGGGCCCAATCCGAATAAAATCGAATCCAGCGCTACTTAACTTCGGTGATCGATCCAGAAACCTTATTCAGTTCCCTGTTTCCAATCGGATACATTTAAATTTACTCAGATTTTTACTTTTGGATTAAGGTGAATGCACTAGTAATCGTCACCTTGAGCCAAATTGGAAATTAAAAATGCTTATCATTGTATTTAAAACACAATTCTTATTTTCACAAAGGGCTTAACCGATTAAAGCAGATATAGAAAAACTCAACTTTGATGCTGTATGATGCTTCATACAGATCCTAACCAACTTGTTGATGTTTTGCAATTTTACATTAACTCTCGTCATTCATTACAAAGTCCCGAGTGTCAAGTAATTGTCCACACATTGCGTCAAAGAAACATAATATTTTAGCAAGCATGACCATTTTGAATTTTTGTTTTAACTATGTTTAATTTGTATAAATACGTTTATATATTGTATTGTTGAACTAAGTTAAGAATCTACATTGTGAAATAAGGTTAAGTATTTTTGCTTTAATAAACAAAGATTTAAAGTTACTAAAGGTCGAAATTGATTTAAACCTTTTCTTTTAGTTAAGTATTAGTTAGTAAGATTCGGTAGCACTGTAGTTTCTCTAAATAGTAGTAAAGTTTAAATCACTAGCTTCTTAAATTATTGATAGATAACGCTGCTATACAATTAGTAAATCTGTGAAGTATCGTTTCTTATAGCCATAGAGAATAGACATAAGGAGCCCAAAGTCCTGTACATTGACTTCACCAAAAACGAGCATTTTTCTCTCTGATGTACAATAACGCATCGAAATGCTAGATCTTTTCGAGTGCGGTGCTAGTGTGCTACGGGTATCGATGGCCGCCGTCATGGTCCGTGTAAATATAACCTCAAGACTCAAACAAAAATACAACAATTCCTAAATCGTTTAATCAATTTTTTAGGCAATGTAAAATCAGTTATAAAATACAATAATTCTGACTTTTACGTTGAAATCTGAAAATCTTGATTATTCCCTATGCAAATCTTTATACTGCGAAGGTGATGCTAATTCGTTAGAGCAATAATTCAAAAGTACCTACCTCGTCCATTGCAGGATCACTACAATGATTATACACACTTCAAAAAAAAGATATTTTGGGATGAACAATATTATTTGAATTATTTAAATCTTTTTTATGTAAATAACAATTTATCTATGTGAGTCATATATCACAGAGGTAAATAATACAAAATGTCAACTGATGTCAACATAGACAGCTTCCATTTAATACCCGTGCCACACCAGCGTCATACACGGAAACGGGAACTATTGTAACCATTTTCATAGGACAAAAATTTGCTCATTTTCGGTTACACTACTTTGGTCTCCTCAGGTCTATTCTCCATGATTATAGCGTTGGATATTCACATACCACGTTAGGTTGCTTTCAAAATACAATGTACTGCTGGCTGTTGATCCTTTCAACGATGCGCTCAGGAAATAAAAATCCATTCAGTGGCTTTGAATATGTTTCGAAGTCGTTTGAATAGCGTATCTGTCACTGGAATTCCAGATTGCCGCCCAATGGTTTCTAACTAAATTTTACTCGTTATTTTTTTTTGTCAGACTTTTAAGTCGCAAAAGCCTTTACATCCGCTATAACTAAAATAGCTAAAGGAATCTAGTAGATTTGCGTATGATTTCTCTTGATCTCTCAATAATTTATCAATTTTAAAAATCATGTGAAATATGGCAGCCTAGCCTCAGAAAAATCGGTCTGATTCAAAAACAGGTAAACCGATTCAATATGACTTTGCTTGAAATGGACATTGTAGTACATTGCAGATTCGAAGCCATTCAAGAAAATGACCGATTCACATAGTCGTTAACCAATTCAGTTTTAAAAATCTCAATCTGCAAATGACAGATACGCAATTCACGGAGTCGCCTTTTCAATGGGTTCTTTTTTCCTGGGTGCTTTACAAACATCGTTAGGTTGCTTTCAAAGTATAAAATATTTCTGGCTGTTGTCCCTTTCAGCGATGGACTTTACAAGCTTTATTGGGTCGAATTCAAAATCTATAATATTGCTCGCTATCGTTCTTTTCAGTGCTGGACTTCTGCAAACGTCGTTGGGTCGAATTCAAATTTAATGCTCTTGGTACTCATTCAATTTGGCCTAAACTCTCCTAAATTAATTAAATCGATTAAATAGAATTTGTGTTTAAATTTGCTTATAATTTGTATTCTTTATTCTAATTTAAACAGCCATCCAAACGAGAAATGTAGTAAATACATTTTGGATAAGTCACGTGATGAACTAACCTCAAATTTCTAATCTTTACTACGCCTGAGAAAATTCTGTTTTGCTTATGGTAAAACATATAAATTGCTACCCCCTCCTCAAATTTTTATTTTCCACATGCAACTTTTAATTGACCGCAAATTTAACTGACTTGACGCTAGCGTCATCTGTTTTCAGTAACAACTTATCGACTGGTGGTTTTTTAGCACGGCTACACACCCAAATCGTCAGTCGGTGAATGACTGATCATTGTTTTACCCGCATTTAGCTAGGATTGTGGTTGAGCTGGAAAACCAGTTTGCATTATTCATACCTAGCAGAATCATGGCAGTTTTCGAGGATGCTATGTACGAGGATACGCTTGAGAAGGTGGAGGAAGCAACCAACAATGAAAAACTCTATTTCTGCTACTTCGGAGGACCCTATAATCTTTTTGAATTTAAATATCTACAATAATAATCCTCTTTTGTAAATTTTGTGTACTACAAGTTCTTGAATAATAAGAATAAATAAACATTGCAAAGGGGAAAACTGTGTAGTTGGAATATATGCGCATCAATTCACCTTAAGCACTTGAATATTACTTAGATTTAATGTTACGGATAAATGAATTCAAATTTCGCGCATTTTCTACATTGCTCGGAATGTATTTAAGACGATCTTTAACTTCCTTCTGCAAAAGAATTTCGTTTCTTCCAGCGATGGATATTTTCAAACAGCGTTGGGTTAAATTCAAAATCCAAAATATTGCTTGCCATCGTTCTTTTCAACGCTGGACTTCAAGAAACGCCGTTGGGTTGAATTTAAATTCCGCACACGTGGCACTCATACCATTCAGCTTGAAGTCTCTTAAATAAATTTAAAAAAATTGACTGATCGATTAGGTAGAATTTGTGTTCATATGAGCAATATTTCCCTTTAAAATTTTCTCTATTGTTTAAATTTTTAATAATTTCTATTGGAGATCCCATTGCTGCTCCTGAAGTTTGTTCATAAAATTGGTTATTGAAGGAGAAGTAAGTATTATTGAGACAGTGCTTTATCAAAGGTATGTAATCGGAAGGAAAGTTTGCAAAGGATTTAATAATATCGATTATATCAGAGATTGGTAATTTCGTAAAGAGAGATTCTACGTCAAAACTCACTAAGATGTCTTGGGGTTGAATGTGGATCTGCTGTATCTTTCTAATGAAGTCAAAAGAGTTTTGGACATGGATGATAGAGTTTCCTGTAAAAGGATTCAGTTCTTTGGCGAGAAAGCGTGCTAGGTTGTAAGTTCGTGAGTTTATTGCGCTGACGATCGGTCTGAGTGGAATGTTGTTTTTGTGGATTTTTGGGAGTCCGTAAAGTTTTGGAGAGGTGGTATTAGTATGTGTTAATTTAGATATTGTTTGGCTGTCAAGTTTAGAGTCTTTCAGAAGTGTTTTTGTTTTGCTGGCTATTGTTTTTGCAGAGTCTTTTTTAAGTTTCACATATGTATCGTCAGTTAGAAGGTCGATGATTTTGTTGTTATAGTCCTCTTTATTCATTATTGCTTTTGTGTTGCCTTTGTCTGCGGGTAATATTATGATATATTTATTCTGGTTAAGTTCTTTAATGATGCTTTTTCTTGTTTTATGAAGTTGGAGGAGGGGAGTTGGGTTTGACTGGTGGTGCCGTTAGATACGATACATTCTCGTGACCGTGTCGCGATCGCGTCGGTTTTTTCTCGGGTCGGGATCGGCTTTTCGATACCCGTGATAGGCTTTCTCTCGGCTCGACGTTGGCTCGGAATGCGATATATCGACTCGGGATCGTGTCGGGTTTTTGATACTCCTTTGCCAGATGTCTATCTGTGAATATTTGTTTTCGAAGTATATTCCTGCTCTAAAATTGCTTGCTTTTATTGTTTGAAATTTGGATGATACGTGGCCATCAAAATTCAAGACTGAATGTTATTATTCAATTCTATAAACAAATGTGCATCACAGACATTAATAGGCAGGAACAAACCTTTTTTTCTTGTACTGTTTTTGTAATGATATTTTCAATGATGTTTTATCAAGAAAATGTACCATCCGTTGATATTTGTTTCTTTGATAAACAAAATATATAAACAAATGCACATTTTAGGCGTTTTTAAGCGAAATCAAATCAATTTTTCTTCCAATCTTGTTGCAATTATATTGTCAATTATGTTTTCTAAAAAAATGTTGCCATGCATTAATATTTTTTCATTTTGTGAACAAATTATATAAACAAATGCACATTGTAGGCGTTTTTAAGCGTCCTAATTTTTTTCCAACCATTTTTTCCATAAATTATTTTTTTTTTTTCGAAACATTTTTTTTTTTTAACTTTTTTTCAACAGATTCTTTTTTTTTTAATTGTTTTTAGACCAATTTTTTTCAAACATTTTTTTTCAACAAACTTTTTTCAAATTTTTTTTAACAAATCCTTTTTGCAACATTTTTGTGTAAAATATTATTTTTTTCTTAATTTCTTTTCAATCCATATTTTTGTTTGAAACATTTTTTTCAAAATGTTGAAAAATATTTTGTTTTAAGAATCTGTTAAGACCCTTCCTTGTAGGCGCTCGGACTATTTTTTTCTTTTGAACTTGCTGAAATCATATTGCCAATGCTACTTAAAGAAAACATGTTGCTATGCATTAATATTCCTTATTTTATTAACTAATTTAACATAGAGAAGAAATATAAAGATTAAAGAGAATAAGAAAAAGAAATATAAAGAATCATTTTGGACGTTTTTAAGCGAAAAGAAATAGTTTTTTTCATCTGACCTTGCTGAAATTTTACTGCCAATGAGGTTTTGAAGAAGAAAGTTTGCATTTGAAGTAATGCAGAGTAAACTGCAAATAAAAACATTGACAGTGTAACTGTTTCGAATTTTAAACGTTTTTTAAAGTTCAAAACATTTCTCATTCGGAATTGTTTCATTCAAATGCTGAAGCATTTACACGCACTTTACAATACAAAAATTTGTATTAATCGACGCCTCCAGTCAATATGAGTCTATGTGCTGACAGTGCCCTGTATGAGACTATTTCCTATGCTTATACACAGAGCATAGTCTCATACACGGCGCTGTCAGCACATAGACTCATATTGAATGGAGGCGTCGAAATAGAACATTTAAAAGATTTCAACAATTTAAATTGACTCAAACATTCTGGATTATAGTTGGAAAGGATTTGGTTGAAAATTGAACTATTTTTTTAGAATTTTTGTTTTTTAAAATAAAAATTAATTTCTTCCCTGACAATTAGGAGTATTTGATTTGTTCATGAAAATTCATCTTCCTGGTGGAAAATCGAGAGAAGAGAATAATAATCAATTCATTATTCTCCCAAAAATAATTCTTATAATAAATAATAGTAATATTGATAAACTCATTTTAAAAGATTGAAAATTCATCTTTTAGGTTGAAAACTGAACTATTTTCTTAAAAAGTTGACTACTTGGTGAAAAATTCATGTGCTTTGTTAAAAATTGGTATATTTTTGGGAAAAAATTAGTTGGTAAAAAATTCAAGAATTTTATTGAAAAATCATTGGTTTCAGGTGGACATTTATTTTATAACTGAAAATGTAAGTATGCAAGTTGAGCATTCATCATTTTAGCTAAAAATTTATCTCTTCCTTTGCAATTTCAACTATAAATTGATTCATTCGTTAAAAATTCAACTATAATCTTGAAAACTCGTTTTTTTGTTTGTTTGAGAATTAATTTTTTTAATGGAAAATTTACCCATTCGATTTATGGTTAAATATTGATCTTTTTCAGTTGAAAATTTAACTACATAATTGATTGAAAATTTATTTTTCTGTTTGAAAATTAAGGGCATGTGATACTTGTGAAAATTATCGAATTTAGCAGTGTTAGGTTCCCCCGGCTTTTTTCCTACAATAATAAAGATTTTGCCTTAAAAATTTGGGGAATGATAGCCGCGATCAAATAGTAATGCACTCATTCGTAATAAAATGAAGATTGACAAGATGTTTTTCTTTTTTCCAAGCGATTTTTTTTCATTGAGTTATGCAATGATTTGTAGAGGGGCCAGGATTTTTGAAACAGATAGTAGTAGCGTTTGCTGAAACCCCTCTCCCGCCCAGCGCCATCAGCGTAGCAGTAGTGATTTTAAATTTGAAGAAAATGGTATATATATTCGTTATATTACAAAATACTGAATCTGTCAAATGTGAAGAAACCTTATTTATAACTATTCCTTTATTTTCTTAGTTTTTCTTGTGTCGAAATTAAGTGAATTGAGCAGGTGAATCTTTCGTACACGGAAAAAATTTTCGCATCACAAATTTGGGTGAACAGCCGATTCGGTTCCGTACCGTCGTTCATGCAACACGTGTTTCTAGAGCTCTCCAACTTAGGATGTAAAATCAATATGACAGAAATACTGCACTGGAGTACAACCAAGGGCATCAAATACATGGGACTAAACTTGATTTTTGAAATATCTTCGTAAAAAAATTTCCTACTATAAGTGTATTTGGAAATAAGTTCTTAGTTTTCATAAATTTGTAGTAATTAGGCAATATATGGGTAATTCTCCACAGACAGGACACTTTGGTCTCCATGGATTATATTATTAAAACTATTGGTTGTAATATCGTAAAACTTAGTAAAGGTCATTATTTAAGTGCCTCATAACAAGCTCCATAGTAAAAATTAGGTTATATTATTGTAAGCCAGAGTAAAAAAATATTATGTACCCGAAAAATCGCTTTAACAGGTGTCCGCACATACCTGAGGTAAATTTTAGAGTCTCACCCTGGAAATAAATAATGAACCACATTGAAATTTATGCTTAAGAATCTTAATGTTAGACTCAAAAAGTACAATTTTTTTCATTTAAATTTTAATTTCAATGCAATAAACACGATGATTTGCACGCAAATATGAGTGTCTTCAAAAATATTTTTGAGGTTACATCAATATATAAACAGCCGTCGTTTGACGCTAGGAATACCTTTTTGGGCCCTGCTTGGACGTCGGATTAGAGAAAAAATATCTCACTACTTACCCTGTAAGTTTTGAGTGTAAATATTAAGAACTTTCTTCGCGAATAAAAAAAGTCCAGGAAAACCCTGTGTATTTTTATTAGTATCCACCGACTTAACTCACAACAACTTTTATATTTATTACCAAAAGTTACTGAGTAAAACATAAACAATGGATCAGTCCGACAGAAAATGATTTGTTGAAGAATTTCTCAATTCATTTTACTTTGAAACTTTCGGAACACTTTTTTTGTTGGTTTCCATCGACGTGACCTTACTTATTACAATTACTTACAATTATCAATTACTTACAATTGTCAGGGCTAGTTGATAAGAAATTGAACTCTTCCGAAAAAAACTTTGCAGAAATTTTAAGAAAAGAAAGTTTTTCAAATGAATGATTTCGTTTTAGTTATGAAAGAGTATAAATAAACTAATAATACCATTTTAGTAGTTAGAAATGAAAAAACAAAAACATCAAATTGCAGAACCAATGAGGTATTTAATGTTGTGACGTCAGCTGGCAAGATGTCTACACGTCGAGGGCCAAGGAATAATAACAATTACATGGGACAAAATATAATTTTGTTATGAGGTGGGCAAAAATGATTTTTCACCATAAGTGTATTTAGATATTATTTTCAAAAAGCTATTAAATCACAACATAAAGACGATACCAATTTTTTAAATACATTTTTTTAATTAATTGAATAGCTTTTGAAAAACAAAAAATAAGGTCTGAATACACTTATTGTGAAAAATAATCTCTGCAAAATATTCTGCATTCTAAAAGTATAGCCTTCTGTGGAATTTTGGCTCTAAAGTCTAGGAGGTTCAAGAACTTAAAACTGGAAATCAAATTAAATTGTGACTGCTTTACATTATTTTCAAACTGAAACTTTACCGCGTTTGTCAATGCCATCTGTGACTATTCGAGACTGGTTACGATCCACTCGTATGTATTTTCCACATCGTACGTTAAAATGAACTAAATGCTTTACCGGTATCAGCCCTATGCATCGCCCGTGTATTTCGGTTATTCTCGTGTAAACTTAGTTACAGGTGGTGCTGGGTGGCATGTAAACCTGAATTTGTCAACAAACACATGGCAGATGTAAAGGCAGACTCAGTTTTTTTACCATTTTTATTTGATAGACAGTGTTTTGACAAATGATTTAATTCTAAATTATGGGGAAAATTGAGAAGAAAAAAAGACCCTACAGAAAAGAAAATTAAGAACACAAAAATAGTGGAATAGAAAAAAAGGCAGAAATCAGTGTACAGCTCCGGGATTTACTTCGGGTTATGATTCTAATCCTACGAAAGTTAGTGTTCTCCTTGTGCCAAAAGGTGAAAAAAATGTCAAACTATGGCAGAAACCAATACGACACGACGATATAATTTTAAAACCGGGTCATAAAGTGTGTCAGTTGCATTTTGCTCCGAAAGATATTTTGTTGGAACGAGAAGTAAAAGCAGCTGATGCAAGATTTATCCTCGAAGCAATAAGTTTATTGTATTTATTTTTGATTGAAAAACTTATACAAATTATTTTGTTTAGTTGCTTTTTTCACATAAACTTATTTTAAAGTAAACTAAATATTGTATTTCCAATTTTAGTTTTGAATTGGATTTAGAGATTAGGTATGTATTTTATTATACGCGGAGATTATTTTTACTTATACATTTTGGCATTTTAAATTGAATAAATATATAAATGAAAATAGACATAATTTTAAATTTTAAAAAAAACTGAATATTGTATTTATAAGTTTATTATTAAATTGGATTCAGAGGCTGAATACGTAGTTTAATAAACAAAGACAAGTATGTATATATTTATATATATATTTAAAAACTAAAGGTTAACAACCACCGCAGGGTCCCACTGGGAGCAACTGTCATCTAAAAAATGACAAATTACGTAACGCAATTTTCCGACAATTTTGACCCCCCCCCCCTATGTAACGCTTTGTCTAACTTTTCCCCCGTTAATATATATCAAAAAAATTTTACAACAAAATTACATTTTCCACTTGCTTGAAACAGATTATGTCTTTATTATCATCATTCTTGAAAATTGAGGTTTAAGATCGGTAAATTCAAAGTATAACATCGCTTTTCAGTTTTTAATTCTATAAACATAATTAACTAAATTTGAAGGGTGGCAGTAAAGAACTAGATAATCAACAAAATGGGAATTTTTCAAGAAAGCGAAACACATTCTGTAAAATTTAAATCATCATTTTAAGACAAAAGAAAAGTCCACTCTCAAGCGGAAGTGTTACCAAATTAAGACCAAAAAGGCTGATTGGAAAAAGTTATCCAGTTTTGAGGAAATAGATATGGAAGTCGACAATCTCAAAATGACACTGACCACAAATTGGAACAGTCAGTTGCGGATTGCGATGAAAAAAGTAATCGTCTGTTCTAAAAAAAAACTTACGTGATCCCAAGATATTTAGTGTTTGAATAATGGTAAAAAAGTTTTGATCTAAGAAAGTTAGCCAATTCCGAGTAAATCGTGCAAGAATTTTCAAATTAAAATTTCACAGGTTTTGAAAATCGGGTTTCGGTACCGATTGAAAATCGAATTTTCAATTTTTCACAGAAGGACTACGCTAAAATATTACGCAAATCTTTTTATCAAAACGTGCATTTCATTTTTAGGATTTTTTTTATACAATATAAGCCCATTTTCAGAAAAATGTTGGTTATCTAGTTCTGCCCTTCATTTATAATGCTTATAATTTGTGAAAGAAAATTTTTCCTGTTTCAATTAAAACGTGGTCTAACAGAGACACGTGGCCGATGGCCTCCATGGCAACGCCGAGCCCACAAAACACAAACAAAGCCAGGAAATCATATATTTCATGGAACACTGTAGTACGAGTCGCATGAGCAGCTCATGTTAATTAAGTATTTTAGTAACCAAAAAAATGTCATTCCGTGATTTGCGAAGTAAGTACATTTTTTATTATCACTATCATAATAAAATTATATAAATCTTAAATAGAGTAATAAAAATTCCTACCTTTTTTCTCGTAGACTTTACGGAGATGATGAGGGTCCTTGGTTATCCTAGGCTGATCTCCTTATCCAATTTTCGGATGCCGAATTTTCCTCTGGTTGCGGAAATCCTGATTTGGTTGACCAAAAGATTCGATCCGGACGCGAATATTCCATCTGAACACGAAACTGAACAAGATCGAGTGAACTTGATCCGACAAGTTGCAGAGTTTATGGTAATTATAACCTAAAAATTGTTCAATGGTCACACTGCATTATTTTTGTATTTAACACAAAAAAACACTCCCAAATTTTACGAACACTGAATTTAATCTGTTAAAATTAATTGTGTTACTAAAATTTAGTAAACCATTAGAAATCAATAAGTAATGTATACATATATAAACAAATAACAATTGAACCAAAATCTGAATAAGCACTGATCTTATAATAAAGGCACAATGATAGAAGAACTTTACTTTCGACACGATCTACCGACATTTCAAGACTTTGATGAGGGATTGAAAAAACGTATTGAAGCTATACAGAAAGAAGTTAAAAACTTTACATGACACCAAAAATTTTAACGTTTAACATAAATTTCGCAACTGACTGCCCGGTGAAAGATTGTTGCGATTGTTGACACCAACTAACTTTTTCAATAAAAAAATGTACGACACTGTTTTTACTTAGACTTGAAAATTTGATTGCAGGCGATAACGGCGAATGTGAAGTTAAACACGAAAAAGCTGTATCAAGCCGACGGTTATGCGGTGAAAGAAATATTGAAAATAACGACTTTGTTGTTCGACGCACAAATCAAAAGTTCCGAAGATTCGACACAACACGCGAGTCTTCGGGATCTGAACTTCGATATTTCAGATAAAATAAACGAATTAAAGTCAACGAGGCAATTGGCAAGTGAACTTACGACAAATGGAGCAACACTTTTTGATCTTCTTGGTCGCGAAGCCGAACTTCGTGAAATTCGCAATTCCAAGGTTTCCGGGCAATATGACACTTCCGAGATCGAGGTGGCGCTAAAGGAGACGATTGCTGACACAAGGAAGGAAATCGAGGACACAAAAAAGCAGATCAATAATGTTAAGGTACAAAAAAACATATTAATAATGTTAAGGTACAAAAAACGGATTAATTATCACGAGGACCACTCAGCGACGCGTTCGTTTAAACTTTAAGCAACAATTAATTTAACTTTAAAGATCTGTAACAGTCCCTGATAGTTTGAAGAGTCATCGCGAGATGGCGCCAGCAGGAAAAATTTGAATGTTTGAATTTGAAAGCACAATTAGGTATTTTCACTTCGATCTCCAGCTAACTTCACATCGTTGATTGCTGAGGGGAAAACAGGGGACCAAATACATAGGACAAAGCTTTATTTTTGTAATATCTTCGTAATGAATAATAATTATTATCATTTTATTATGCCAGTAAATAGTTTCTAAAAAATAAAAACTATTTTTCCAATACACTTATACAGAAAAAATTAGTTTTTACGAAGATATTAGCAAAAAAAGGCAAAAATTGACCGAATCCATTGCCCATTGTTTCCCCTCAGCATTCAATGAAGTGAAGTTAGCTGATGGTTGAAGTGAAAATACCTAATAAACGGTTATTTTTTATTCCGAGCAGTAAATGCACGCGCGCGTTCATGACTGCATTTTTATTTCCTGAAATTGAAAATATTATTATTATATCATTAAGCCGTTTCCCTTTCGGGGTGGGCGTGAATTGCTCGGTTGGAAAGTAGTGATGTATGGATGGGTATATAGGTGAAGGTTAGATAGGTATATAGGATTAAGGTATAGATATTTTAGATTGATCTAGAATTCTCGTGTTACTCATTTAAATAACACGTTCATTCCGCAACACTGACGTTAGATATGATAGTGTTGAACATAATGTAGAAAAGTTCACATTTTGGACAAAATCGAGTGCGAAGCACGAGATAAATACATTAGCGAGCGCGAAGCGTGACATAAATATATTCTCATGCGCGAAACGCGAGAAACAACAGTCGGGTGCCCTAGGCGCGCTCAAACTTGCGAAAAAAAATTTATCATGTCAAATACCAAATTCCAAATTTTGAAAAATGACTGTAAATCTCATTTCGACTCCTATGTCGAAAAACTGAACACACCTCTAGATTCGACTCCGAAACATCAAGATGCAGTTTTTTTTTCAAACAATTGTTTAAAGAATTACATTATTTTTTATAGTTCTACAATTGTTATAAGCAAAGTAATTATCTGAATGAGAAATGGACAATACCATTACATTCATCTCGAAAATATCTCGATGCTTTTTTTTTCAAACCATTTGTTGAACAATTAGAGCATTTGTTGTTTAGCGTGTATTTGCTGTGTGCCTGTAGATATGGATTTGAAAGTAATGTAATTAATTTTTAAAAAACTAAGAGTTGTGTCGGGAAACTGACAACACCTCTAGAATCTCTATAGATATTTCTCCGAAATATCTAGATACAGTTTTTTTTGTTATTTTCTTTAAGCAATTTTTTAAATAATCAGATTATTTTTATAGTTTTGCAATTTTTATAAACAAAGACTTGAAGCTTATGTAATTAATTTAAAAAAATCTAAGATTCGTGTCGGAAAACTGAAAACACCTCTAGATTCGTCTCCGAAATATCTAGATTCTTTTTTTTTTTTGTTATTTTGTTTGAACAATCAGTCAGAGCATCGACAACTGCAATTTGGTGATTGTAAATTCTCTTTTGTTGAAACTCCTTTGGCTTTAGCGAACACATTTTCATCACGTGTCTCGCGCTTCGCACTCGATTTTGTCAAAAATGTGAAGTTATCTGCATTATATTCAACACTTTTATATCAAATGTATATATTATTATTATTATATATATATTTTGAAAAATGAAGTACAAATTTTATTTATCATGATCAGTTTAATATTTTTTTCTTATTTTGCATTAAATTTTATTCTCACCCATCCCTGCAAAATGTATCATTTCAATCAATTTATATTATTACAATTCTTAATGTGCATTGGTGTTGGAACATACGTATTTTCATTGTGGTATTTTTAGTAATGAAAAAAAGTACGCATCCTATAAGAAAACAACAACAATTTTGTTTTTAAACATTTTATCGCAACTTATGTCATTTTTCCATAAATTTAATTTGTTTATCTTCACTATTATTTTTTACGCTTCAAACTAAAAATACGCATCATAGCGTTAAGTGGTTCTAAGCAAATTTGTAGATATAATTTAGGCGAAAAATGTTGTTAAATAAAATGTTATTGAAGCTTGTTTGAAACTTATTTTTCACGTATAAAGAAAACCTACTCCTCATATCTAAACATTATCTGCAACAAAATTGTCGATCTTTCTTGGCTGAACAACTTTTGACATTTAATTTTTTTTTCGTACCTTGTGTCGTTTTTCAAAAAGTTTGCTTTGTTTATTTTTAATGTTATTTTTTACGAATAAAACAAAAAATACGCATCCTACCAGAAAATGGTAAATCGCAAATTTGTAGCTCTTTTTTGGATGAGCAACTTTTGTTCATTAATTTTTTGCATAGTATGTGTCGTTTGTCCAAAAATTTTAATTTTTAATTTTTAATTATATTTTTTAAGAATAAAACAAAAACTACGCGTTTCATCAAAAAACAAATTAATAACAAATTTGTAGTTCTTTTTTTGGTGAACAACTTTCGTTCAATTATTTTCTTCGTAGCTTGTGCGTTTGTCCAAAAATTCAATTTTTTGCATTTTTAATGTTGTTTTTTATGAACAAAACAAAAAATACGGGTCCTATTAAAAAAGTGATCGGAAACAAATTTGTAGATCTTTTTTGTATGCATAATTTTCGTGCATTCATTTTTTTTCGTATCTTGCATAATTTGACGGAAAAATGGAATTTTTTATTTCTCATCATTTTTTGTGCTATCAAGATTTTAATTTTCAATTTTTCACGAAAAATCAAAAACTTCTTATATGAGGTTCGTAGGGCTTCCAAAAAGCAACGTTTTTGTTCTCTTCACTATTTTCCAAATCGTTCGTTGTGCTATGACTCCTAATTGTCTTTTTATCGAAAAAAGTCGTAAAGAGAAATTGTTCCAGACTTCGAGTACTACGCATAGCCGCACATCGAATTTGTAAGTCCTGAAAAAAGTGGTATTAAAAATTTGGAAAATGCTTTAAATTTTGAATTTTCATTCACTAAAAAAAAATTTGGTTAAAGTTACCAGACGTGTCAGGTTGAAAAATTTCTAGTTATTTTAGTCCTAAATTATGGTTACCATGACTAGAAAATTCTATTTAATTAACTCTGGTTGATTTTTTCTGGTTATTGAAAATGGCTGGCTACCGAACTTGACCTTCGGCTTAGGACACATGAAGAGTAGACCAAAGACCAATATAATAGATTAATTTTTTTTCAAAATTGCTCACAGAAAAACATACATACATACAGACACATATATATACATATATATATATACACATACATACATACATACATACCTTCTCTGATGAGAATGTAATAAAAACACTTCCAGATTCGTCTCCGAAATATCTAGATGCGGTTTTTTCGTTTCTTTATTTAAGAAATTTTTTAAACAATTGCATTCTTTTTTTAATTATGCAATTGTTATAACAAAGTAACTGTCGGATTCAAAAATGGACAATGCCATTACATTCCTCTTGAAAATATCAATCAATTAAAAATACCCCTAGATACGTCTCCGAAATACCTATGTCATATCTATTATTATTATATCATTAAGCCGTTTCCCTTTCGGCGCAGGCGTGAATTGCTCGGTTGGAAAGTAGTGATGTGTGGATGGGTATATAGGTATAGGGTAGATAGGTATATAGGTTTTCTCACGGTTGTGAGACGTGGTTACAGCTGAAATTTTACCGCGATTTCGCTGGGAGCAAGTGCAATTTTTAAGATTATTACCTGCTCCCGGCGAAATCCTGTGGTTGTCCTTATGACAAACTTTTAACTATATATATATATATTACAGATACATCTGAGGTAAAAAAAAGTTTGAAGGCTTGAAGCCTTGAGCGCACATGTGTTTCCATTGTTATGGCCAGAGGAAGCAGTAGGAAAACCCGCCGGAGTGCTGCCGGACTTTGCAGGAAAAATCCGGCAATTCAGGGTACTGAGCTACTGCAACTTCGGCGGGCAGGAAAAACACCGGCCGGAGTTTGCAGTAACTCCTGCAAGCTCCTGCGTGCAGTAGGTACTGCTTCGCCGGAGTTAACAGGAGGCCGAAGGGCAGTCAGCAGTAGGAATCATACTGCTCGTCCCATTTCTAATGAATATGGCCATTTCTCGGGCCTGTGGAGCGAACACAAAGTCCCTCTTTCCAGCTTATATTCATATAGTGGACATTTGTATATTTTTGTGTCGTCAAAAATTTTTTTTTTACCACATACCTGCTGTCTTGGTATTACTTGTCTCGTTTTGCCTCGTTTCTTGGCGTCCTTTCTCGTTCCTCGCCTCGATTTTTCCGAGAAATGTGACAGCTGTGCGCTACCAGAGCGGACAGCTCGAGGGAGCGCTCTTTTGCCACTCTGACGCGCTAATGCTAATTAGGGTTCTTTGGTGAATAGCTAAAGTCGAAATCTGATTATATGTTATACCTGTTTGTCCATTACTGATTACAGAAATGTTAAAAGATAGGTAGATTTTCGGGTCATTCGTAGTTTGAAAAATTGTCTATATATTAGGATATTTGAAATATTGGTGAAATTTTTAATTATTCGAAGATATTGGTGAATTCCAGGAAGCCTTTCAGTGTATGAAAAATCTATGTGAAATCTTTGAAATCTCTGAACATTTTTCAATATTAAATAATATCTTGCGGTTGAGCCAAGTTAAAATAAAAGAAAATATTTTAATTCAGCATAGAAAAGCTTTCTCATGTTTAAAATGTACTTCCGAAAAATTTGAGAATATCTGATCATTGAAAATGGAGTCACTCAGTTTTTAAAATTAACTCGTCATTCTCAATTATCTGATTTTTTCAATGTTTTGAAATTACATTTTGAACATAAGAAAGTTTTTCTATGCTAAAAAAATTATTCATAAATTTTGGATTTCAGGCTTAAAGAACTTTCTTATTTTATTTCGACTCAGCCAAATCCTAAGATATACACGTCATCAGGGAGCCAAAAGGAAACTTTTTAGTGCTAAGGCATTTCCGAATTATGAAATCTTTTACATGCAAAATATAAAAACATGCATTTCGTAGGGGTGAATTATAAAATTGATTGTGAGCTGATCACATGAGTTTATATGACTTTTATGACTGAATTATCTATAACTTATAATACATACAAATTTCATAAAATTTAAAAAATATGTAGTAGTCAAAGCGATTCAACTTGGTACGCACTTTCGATTTTTAAATGTCCCGATAAATATATTCCATTCACCAAACGTAGACATTGGACACCACAATATTTTAAATTTCTACTTTCAAATATGAGAAATTGAATTAGTGCTGAATTCTTTAAACTCCAAATGTCTTATAAATATACTAGTCTCTTTACCTTTCTGTTTCAAGCATTCTATTGTTATAACTGGAAAAATAAATTTTTAATGATAACAAAGCAACGTACAAACAGAATGATACTGAATCTTTAAAAAAATCATAACATAGTCGTGTTTGATATCAAAATAATCAGTAATGGAGAAAAAATATAATATGTAATCATATATCGACTTTGACTATTCATTAAAGAAGGCTAATTAGCATTCGTGCGTCGGAATGGCAAAATAACGCTCCCGCAAGCTATCGGCTCCACTAGCGCAGATCTCTCAAATTCCTCGAAAAACCGAGGCGGGAACGAGAAAGAATGAGACAAGAGAAGGAAGAATGTGACGAGACAGACCTCAAGGTCTCTCCTCAAGGTCAGCTCCTACGGCTCTCACTAAAAACACAGATGTATCAATAATGTTCCTCTTCTTTCCCTTTGTGCATAATATACTACTAAGCTTACAACTAAGAAATTACTTTTTAGCAATACAATAGAATTTTCAACCGAATAGTTGAATGCTCAACCTACAAAGACGAATTTATTTGAAGATAGTTGAGTTAGAAAACTGAAAAGCTCAATTTAGTACAACAACATCATTTTCAACCAATGAAGATGCCGTTTCAGAGAGATAGCAGAACATAACGATAACTATTTTTTGATTTTTCACCAAACAGTTATTCTTACGAACAAAGCGTTGAATTTGCAATGAAGGGAGAAAAATTTTCAACAAATTAATTAATTTTTTCCACGAATTAATTGCACTTTTAAGAAAAGGAGAAGTTATTTTCAAATGAGAGTTTGTTTTCAAATACAACGCTTTGACATTATAATAATTTCCGAAACAAAATGGTACTGAAATTGCCTAGAAGTGACTAACTTGTATTATTAATTAGACTTATGGTCTCTGGAATTTGAATGAATTTAAAAGAATGAAATAAAGTTCGTAAAATCTCCAAGTGATCTTTAATGAATTCAGAATAAATGCCAAAAATGAAAACAAAACTATGAGTTGTGTTAAATTCTAACACACTAAACCTCAACCATTCATCAAGCTCTTTTTGAAATTTTTTCAACAAGAAACATAAATCCTCTATTTTTTTCGCAGAGTTAAGTTCACAGTCAAACAGAGATTACCCTGACACACCCCGCCCGTTTCATTCTCGCTCTTTTCCTACTCGTCGTTCACTTCAGGCTTATCAGGAGCATCCAGTACGTGCCAGGGACAGGTCGCCTCCTAGTAGGCCTTCTTCTCCTAAAGTACTTGGATACGCACTTGGACAACTTGGATATATTCGGCTTATTCCCCGCACAAATTCCCCATTCAGTATCTTGTCTTTGGATTTTCTTCCTCGCTCTCCACCCCATTCCCTTCCTCCTCTATCTCCTGTTCTAGCATTAAAATCTTCTCCCATTATGAGCCTAATCTCTTGCTTATTTTCTTCCATCAGTTCCCTCATCTCATCTAATTTCTCCTGCATGTTACCGTTCACATAAAACCCCACTATCTTCCACTTCTCTCCTTCCATATTTACCTCTTCTACTAACATTCCTTCCTTTTGCTCTTTCCTCTCTTTCTTACCCTTCCCTGTTATACATTCGTTCCTTACTCCCATCGACATTCCTCTCATTGCTCTGCCTTTTTTATTTTTCCTTTTTGCATTTTGAACTTGCCATTTGTAACCTCTTGTTAACCTTCCCCTTACTCTTTCTCATCCCCTTTCAGCTAGCCACGTCTCCATCAATACTACTACATCCTATTGCGCTAAATTTCTCATGAAGTCCCTATCCTTTTTGTCCAATCCTGCTATCTTACAATAACATATTCTCCATTTTTCCCTACTTTCGTTTCTCGTATCTTTTTTTTTCTTCCTATTTCTTATTTTCCTATCTCCTGCTCCTTCATCTCGTAGTTTCCCAGCACCTCATTTCTTGTAAAATCTGCCATTTCTCCGTCCCAATCCCACCATACACCTTCAGTATATATTCTGCCATACTTAACCCACGTTCTTTTTCCCTTACTTCTTTCCTCTTACGCTATTTGCCTTAACTTATACTGCATCTTCCTTCCTACCCATGTCAAATCATCCTCTGTTCTCTCGGAGCTTCCATATAACAATCTTTTCTTTGCCATCACTTTCCTTTCATGTTCCCATTTCTTTAGTTTCACTAGTATCATTTTTTCTCCATTTCGCGTTTCCTTTCCTATACTTCGCATTTCTTCTATCTCTACTTTAGCATCTATCCTTTTTAGCACATCTTTCACTCCTTCCTTCAATTCCTTCCCTTCTAATCTAAGACCTGTCATCACTATGTTTCTTTTTCTTTCTTCTCTCTCTTTCTTTTCTATTCTTTTTTCTATTTTTCTTAGCCGTTCCTTCTCCTCATTCCCACCCTCCCCACCTCCAAACTCCCGGTTTGAGCTTTCTATTTTTTGTATTCTACCTTCCAACTCCTCTACCTTTTTATTAGGCATTTCCTGCTTTTCTAATCTTTGCTCCAACGTCTGCATCCTTTTCTCTAACTTTTCCCTTACTTCTTCCCATTTCCTTATTTCTTTCCTAAGTTCGGCCATTTCCCGCCTAATTTCTTTCCTTATTTCCTCTCCCCGTTTGTCCTGCTTTTCTTCATATATCCCCATTACTTCTATCATCATCTTACGCATGTCATCTAACTGTAAATTTTCTTCTGTTGGCCCTCTATGTTCTACTTTGTCTTCATCTTTCCCCTTGTCTTTCTCCCCCGCTCCATTTGGGTCTTTTCCCGGTGGCCTTCTGTACATTTTCTGATTTTCTAGGGTGGATCCTGCTTCTACCTCATCCCTTTTACTTCCTCTCTCCGCCATGTGCCTCTTCCTATTCACAAACCTCTCCATTGAACCAAAACTCTCCGCCCTCAATCTCTCCCTTTCTACTGTTTTTATATATTTTCCCCTTTTTTCCTCACGCTTCGGCGTACAGAAAACTTCCTCGTCAGAATTCCCACTATCGATGAGAATGATTTTAATAATCGTCGTGTATCGCCCTACGTAACTTGCGTAAATTATGTCGCCACTCTATTACCTCACCCTGCTACCTTGTCTTCTTCTGTGCTTTTCTCTACCTATCCTTCCCTGTCTCTGCTACAGGGCTGCGCCGGTCTTCCCACCCTGCTCTACACGTCACACAAACTAACCTCTCAGGCTACCCAAAACGGACTCAAACGCTCAAAATATCACCCATTTCTTCACTCCTATTATTTTGAACATTCAATCATTCAGTCCAAAAACCCTACCTTCACACTCTGCCCATTAACTTACCTCAAATCTTACTGTTATTGACCAAATTCAGCAACAAACAATCACCGCCACCAAACACCTTCATGCCGGAAATAGAAGTCCAAATGGATTTTAGTTTATGTGGCTATTCGGATGAATGAAAATTATAACAAATCGACTCTGTCCCATGCAATATGAACTCAAGCACAGTTAAGTCCGCATAAAGAATCAAGTTATGGCTATTCCGTATAAAAAATCAAGCTAAACTTGTTCTGTATATAGAATCAAGCCCATCCTACTAGGAAAAACGTCAGGAATCGTCACAAATGGTCAGAAGTTCTGACGATTTCTGAAAATCCTGACCATTCCTGACGAGTCTGAATATTTCTGAAGATATGCTAATTCACATCCTATCAGGTAGCTAGAATCCTATCGGCTAGGATCGCAGGTAGATCAACCGAAAAGGATTAAAAATTGAAAATAAATGTTTTCTAATGTTGCATATACAGATTCAAAAGTTAGAAATTCAGAATCTACGGGTTTCGACGACTTCAGATACCTAAAAATGTTTCTACAAAATTTGAAATTAGGATAAATATATCTTGTAAAGAGAAAGAGATACGTCAAAACGGACAAAATTTTCAGATTCACCTTCAGAGTCATTTAGCATGTAAATAATAATAGTTAAATATAAGTAAAAAGAGAATATGCATGAATAAATATAAATAAATAATATATATAACCTGGCAAATATAAAATGTAATAGGTTTTATGGCATTCTATTCTTGGACCTCCAATAAAAAGATTATCCTTCGAACCCAAGCTCTGACGATTTCTGAATATTTTCCCTCGTGAAAAGAAAGACCAACTTAAGACTACAGTATAGGCAGGTATAGACATATCTTAAAGTGATCTTAAACCAGTGGTCGGCAAACTTTTTGCTCACTTTTCAGGTATGGTCAGGCTCGTCCCGGAATCATTTTTTCTACTACTTTTCGGTCTGTTCATGAACCTCAGTGTGAGTGAGCTTACTCCAGCAAGGGTTTTTGTGACAAAAGAGTTCAACTTTGAACCATGTAGTTCCATTTCAACCAAAAAGATTAATTTTCAACTAAGAAGATTAATTTTCTACTAAAAAGATGAATTTTCAACAAAGTACACGATTTTTTCCCCAATTGTTGAATTTTACACTAAAAATATAAAGTTTCAACCAAAAAGATGACTTTTTAACAAAATTGTTTGATTTTTAACGAATAAAATCAAATTTTAACTAAAATGATGGATCCTCGACCAAAAGAATAAATTTCCGAATAAAAAAGATAAATTTTTAACAAAGGGAAAAAGAATTTTCTACAAAATAGTTTAATTTTTAATAAAAAAAAATTATTTTTCAACAAAAGTGTTCAACTCTCAACCAAGTAGTTGAATTTTTGACTAAAAAAGATAAATTTTCAATAAAAATTGGAAAAGTCAAATTTTCAGTTAAAAAATTAACTTTCAGCTAAAAAAACGAATTTTCCACAAACTATTTAAATTTTCAACCAAAAATACATGTAATAGTAGACTTTCCAACTTAAAATAATTCATTTTCAATCAACTTTAGTTGGATTTTTAACCAAAGACGTGAAATTTCTACCAGAAGAGATGAATTTTCAAACCAAAAAGACGAATTGGAAAAAAAAGTTGAATTTTCAATGAAAAAGAATGAATTTCTTATGAAATTGTTGACCTTTGAACCACATAATCAAACTTTTAACATCATAATAAAATTTTCAACCAAAAAAGATGAATTTTCTACAAAAAATATAATAGTACACTGAGAAAAAGAAATCTTGAATCAAAGAAGATTTACTTGATTCAAAGAAATGATCGTACTAAATACTTGATATAAAACGTCTCTTTAATACAAAGAAATGGTTTTATTTGAACCAAAAGTAAAAAATTATTGTTTCGAATTAATGTTTATCACAAAATAAATGGGCTAAAATAGAAGTTTTTCTTCATTAGAAGATGTGATTCCTTGAGTCAAAAAAGCGTATTCTAAGTTTTACCAAATATTTATTGAAAACAAAGAAATGGGTTTTTATTATGAATAAATATTTTGGTGATCTTAAGATGCGATATATTATTCAGATTACGCACGTACCTAATTGAAAAAAATACTGATTGATTCAAAGTATCAAGACCTAGATTTAAAGAAAAGAGAGAATTATTTTTTAAACAACCAAAATGATAAAGATAAGACCAGGCTTATAATATTGTACAAATATTCCACTGACCTACAAAAATACTATCATTGTTTAAAAAATTTGAGTAGTTAAAATACATAAATATAAATCTAGCATTTGTTCAGAATTGTAGTACCAGGTGACACACCTAAAGTCGGGGCCAAAAGTCGAGGCCCCTCACTTCTTTTGATTGCAACTCGCGGTCGACGTTAGGAAAAATCTGGAAAAATTCACAGATATTATTTTAGCATTCTCTAATGCAATACATTTTTTCAAAATTCCGAAATATTCAATAATTTACATTTTACGCAGATTTATTTCCAAATACTTTATCTTGAGAACGAATGAAGACAGGAAGCCGTTTAATGGCTCCAAATGTGTAGTTTTGTAATGTGAGTGCAGTGCAATAATTAAATTTATAATAAAATCATTGTTACGCAAGAAATATCATTTTGAATATTTCTGGCTTTAATAAGTGTTAGCGCGTGGCCCAGCACAGCAAGACAAGTGGTAGAAAAAAGTACCCTTTAAATCACAATAGTAACTCCAGAACCAAGCCGACTCCGTTACTATTTTCGCCGAAAGGTTAATTTTCCTGCCACCTGTCCTGCTGTGCCGGCCCACACGCTGACGCTGATTAAAGTCAAAAATATTCCAAATCTTTTTCTTGCGTAACAATTATTTCATTATAAATTTTAATTATTGCACTGCACTCGCGCCACAAAATTGCACATTTGCAATACAGAATTTTGAAAGAATATCTGTAAATGTTTTCATATTTTTCCTAACGTCGACCGCTTTGTAGGAACAGGTGAAAGTCGAGGCTTGAAAAAGGAGGCCGAAAAATACTGTTTTTTGGGATGTTTTGCCCTCTAACTATCGGCAAAAAGTTTTCACGATAAAAGTGATCATATCGTTGAATTCAGAAGACTTTAAGCTTTCAGATGCTTTTTATTAAACAATTCAAAGCATTTTTCAAGCAAGTTGAAATCAAAAGAAGTGAGGGGCTTAGACTTTTGTCCCCGACTGTAGATCATCACATGTTTTATTATAACAACGGTGCTTTTTGCTTTTGAACAATCTTTATGAAATATGAATAAGGATTTGTACATAAGAAATATTAATATACAATAAGGTCTATGATGAATACTGAAGAGGCACCCATTTCTCGACATTTTTACTTTCAAAAACCGTCTATTAATCAACATAGTTTACAGGTACATTTCTATTATATTTTTATTTATATGATATTCTGCGCCCGTTAAATACTTAACTTACCAGAATGATTATAATCAGGTGTAGCTCAAATTTATATTATAATGCGGCATTTTCCCTGAATTGCTAAAAGCTGCAATGAAGAAATTTACTTTCGAAAGAAATATTTATTAAAATTGAGCCATTTCAGTTCCATGAACTGAATAAACGTTTCTTCTCATGGAATTCATAATAATATCGAGAATTTGAAAAACAAATGTTTTTTGCACTGAAATTAATTTACATTTGAACCAAATATGCCAAAATATTAAATTTGAGAAATGCTTCTCCAAAAGAAATGCAGATGAATTTATTTAAAAAAAGTGTTTTCTTTGTTCAACCAAATATTTGTTCGGAGTAATTACTTGCAGATTGTTTATTCGAACGACGATTTTTTCCAATGAAATTGGTAAATGTAAAAATAGAATCTCCCTTAGTTTTCGAGAAATGTTTAAAAATGCATTGGATTTTTTTTCATTTTTCATTTGTTCAAATACGAATAAAAACTTATTTTTTAAATATTGTCTCCAGAAGTCTGTTTTATTGGGCCTCATAAGATTGTGGTATAGTAGGAATCGTTATGTAATTGAATATTGGATATAATTTGTATAATAAAAGTGTATTTATATTCAACTCTATTCCACTTTCATAATTTTTAAAACGTTTACGATGTTGTGAGATAATTATCTAAATTCAATCTTCAACATTATATGTAAATATGTTTCAAATTTTTATGGAATTAGTTTGAAAGATTATGAATAATTTAAATTTTTAGAATAATATAAGATAAAAATCATTTAAATTTTGTAATGCAAATAATATTGTTGATTGATTTGTATGTTATGAAATGATGATTGAACTATTATTAACTATTGATTGATTAATTTAAAAAAAAAATTGAATTACATAAAGTTTGAATTTGACTTATTTTCAGTTAAGTCACATAAACTGATTCTGTTCCAAATTACATTATGCGGAATTAGTTAAAAGATTATTAATAAAAAAATTCAATAAAAGAAACGGCCAAATTAAAAAAAAATGTATAAAGTGAAAATTATTTTAAAGTTCCAATGAAAATAATTTTTTCATTCATTTTATGTTCTGAGCTGATTAATTAAGTATTAGCTCATTAATTTTTTTCATACAATATCAAATTACATAAAGATTCAAGTTTAATATTCTTTAATTAAGTAACATAATTTGATTATTCACTTTCAGGTTATGTAATTGAATATTGGTTATAATTTTCATAACATTTTTTTAAGTACCTTCATTATACTTAAATAATTTTTTTTTATATTTACGATGATCTGAAATGATTTTATGTATTCAATTTTCAAAATATTATGTACATATGTTTTGATTTTTTATAAAATTGATATAAGAGGTTATTAATAATTTGAATTTTAATTAATGCAATTGAAAATTTCAAAACTATGAATTAAAAATTTATTGAATATTCCAATGAGCTGATTAATTTTATCCACAATATTGAATCACATAAAGATTGAATTTAAATTGTTTTGAATTCAGAAATATAAATTGATCATTTACTTTGAGGTTATGTAATTGAATACTGGGTATATTTTGCATAATAAAAGTTTATTTATATTTCAAATAACACTATTTCAAGTACACAAGAACACTATTATAAGGCCGACTGATTTAGTTCTTCCTAGAACTGCTGGCCCACGCAGTTTTTTTTCAGCGCAGAAGCAGTGTCAACGATGCGTCGCCACCACGCACCATTCGTCCAACGACGAATTTAGTGCCACGGCTACTGCAAGACAGCCCCCGAAACTGGCCTTATATTGGAGTTATTGTGTACATTATTTTTAAAACGATTCTGATATTGCGAAACAAGTGTCTGCATTCAATTTTCAAAATTACATGTGAATATGTTTTTAGTTTTTCTGAAATTAGTATGAAAGGTTACTAATATATTAAATTTTCAGACATGATATTGATTTTTTTTTTCAATTGTAGAATAAAAATTATTTAAATGTTTGTTATAAATAGATACATTGATTATGAGCTCATTATTTTTTTCCACAATTTTAAATTACATGATGATTGAATTTTAATTGCTTTTGATCAGGCGACACGAACTGATTATTTACTTCAAGGTTATGTAATTGAATATTGGCTATAATTTGTATAATAAAAGTTTGTTAATGTCTAAAATGCCTCTATTCCAATTATATCATTATTTTTTAAATTTCTGCCATGTTGTGAAATGACTATCTGAATTTTCATTTCGAAATTATGTGCACATATATTTTAATTTTCTCTGCAATAGTTTAAAAGGTTATTAATACTTCAAATTTTCAAAAAAATTTGAAGTAAAATGTATTCGAACGATTCAATGAAAATAATTCTTCAATGCGTTTTGCGTAATGAAATGATTAATTAATTATTGGCTGATTAATTTTTTCACAAAATGAGCTAACATAAATATTTTATTTCAATTTTTCTCTATCAAGCAACATAAATTAATGATTTACTTCAAAGTGATGTGATTAAATATTGGATATAATTAGTATAATAGAAGTTCATTTTTTTCAACCTATCTCTATCACAATTATGTATTTTTTTATAATATTTATGATGTCAAATGAGTATCTGAATTAGGTTTTCAAAATTATATGTAAATTGTTCATGTGTTTTATTTTTTTCCGAAAATTATTATAAAAGGTTATTATTGATTAACATTTTCAGAAATGAAATTTCAAGTTTTGCAAAAAATATAAAGTGATAATTATTTTAATTTTCCAATGAAAATAATTGTTCAAGGCTTTTTATTTTGTAAACTGACTGATTGATTATTGACTGATTAATTTTTTTCACACTGACAAACGTTTTATTTATGGAGTTTCAATTTTTTGGATTGTGTAACATAAATTTATTACTTACTTGAAGGTTATGTAATTAAATATTGGGTATAATTTGTACAATAAAAGTTTATTTTTATTTAAAATGCACCTATTCCAGTTAGATAAGTTTTATAATGTTTCTGATGATGTTATATGAGTATCTGAATTCAATTTTCATAATTAGGTTTCAATTTTTTCTAAGATTAGTTGAAATGGTTAATAACAATGAGTTTTTTTTGAAAATATATAAAATAAACATTATTTAAATGTTTCAATGGGAATCATTCTTTATCACTTTTTATGTTGGAAACTAATTAATTTATTATTAGCTGATTATTGTTTTTACAATATTAAATTACATACAGATTTAATTATAAATTTTCTATAATAAGAAACGTAAATGAATTATTTATTTCAAGGTTATGTAGTTGAATGCTGGCTATGATTCGTAGAATAACAGTTTATTTATGTTGAACATATGTCTGTTGCAACTATATAATTTTTTAAATTTTCGTGCTAGTTTGGAATGAGTATCTGAATTTAATTCTCACAATTATATGTAAATATGTTTTAGTTTATTCTGAAAATATTTTAAAACGGTAATTATAATTATAATTATCATGAAAATATAAAGTCAAATTTATTTGGATGTTTCAATGAAAATATTGAAGAGTAACAGTGTATCAGAAAAGACGAATTCCTAACTTATCTGATATAATAATAAAAGTTAAATGAAATAATAAAATAAAATGATAAAAATTGAATTTTCAACCCAAAAAAATTTTCAACCAAAAAGTTTAATTTTCAACCAAAACGTTTAATTTTGAACCAAATAGATTAATTTTCCATCAAATTGTTGAATTTTCAAGCAAAACGGGTTATTTTCTACAAAACAGTAGAATTTTGAACAAAATACATGAATTTTCAACAACATTTTTTAAATTTCAAATCCAAAAAGACGAATTATCTGCAAGAAACTTGAATTTTGAACACAAAAATATGATTTTCTAACTAAAACGTCTCATTTTCAACCAAAAAGTTTACTCTTTAAACAAATAGTTTAATTTGCCATCAAATTGTTGAATTTCCAAGCCAAAAAGATTAATTTTTTACAAAACAGTAAAATTTTGAAAAAAATACATGAAATTTTTCAAAAATACATGAATTTTCAACAAAAATGATTTATTTTCAATCCAAAAAGACGAATTATCTGCAAAAAACTTGAATTTTCAATTCAAAATTATGATTTTTCAACTAAAAAGTTTTCATTTTCAATCAAACAGTTTAATCCTCAACCAAATTGTTACATTTTCTAACAAATTATTGAATTTTAGAGCCAAAAATACAAAATTTCTGCAAAAAAACTTGAATTTACAACCCGAAACTATGATTTTTAAACCAAAAAGTTTTATTTTCATCCAAAAAGTATAATTAAATTCATGAATTTCCAACAAAAGTTTTTACATTCTCATCTTAATGAGAAGGTATTGGTTTTATGTGAAAAATGACTTTCGCGGATTCAATAAAATGTCGACGTTTTGAGACCCCCTGAGTCAGAAAAAACGTTAACCAGCTATTTTGGATAAACATTCAAAAAGTGAGCATATTTTGAAAATTTTTGAGACTACTTTTTTTCAAAATTTGAACATTCTATGTGCGGTTGTTAGTAGTACTCCAAGAGACAAACAATTTATTTTCTTGAAATTTTTTGATAAAATCAAAATTATCAGAGTTATGGCATTTTCAAAATCTCAAAAAAACAAAATAGAATTAATATTTTAAGCCGAACAACGCATGATATGAAAAAAGTCAAGGAGACAAAAATGTTTCTTTTTGAGGGCCCTACAAGATTGTTATAACAACTTTTTAATTTTTTCGAAAGATCGAAAATTCAAATTTTGATCGCACAAAAAAAATTAAAAATTCCATTTTGCGGTCAAACTATGGAAGACACAAAAATAGATGAAAATACAAAAATCGTGCAACCAAAAAAGGTCTACAAATTTATTGTTAATCACTTTTTGATAGGACACGTAGTTGTTGTTTTATTCGCGAAAAATAACACTTGAAATAAAAAAATTGTAATGTTGGCTTGAGATATAGAAATAAATATGACATATATTTGACATAATAGTGTTGAAGATAGTGTAGAAAAGTTCAGATGTTGGACAAAACTAACAGACAGACAGTTATTTTGTAAAAACCTTTTTTTTTTTGGGTTCAGGAGGTCTCAAAAGGTGCACATTTGACAAAAGCCGGGGAGGTCAAATTTTTTACAAATTTAATACCTTCTCTGGATGAGAATGTAAAAATTGGAATCTACTCAGCTCGCGAATCATAAGTCGAATTTTTCGATGCCGGCTCAAATTTAGATTTAGTCGAATTTTTCGAAACTGACTCCAGTTAAGATTTAGTAGAGTTCTATTTATACTTTGATTATCAAAGCGCTTCGCTGAGCGTGATGTAATCAAATGTATTACATTTTTTTTAAAGCTCTACAATATTTTAAACCATGTACGTATAACTGTAAGATAAAACATGATTTTAACCCATAAAAAGATAAAGTATTATTTTTTTATATTTAAACATTCGGTACTTTGGAATTTTGTTAATTTACTAATATCGATACTTCAAGAATTTCAGAAATTCATGAATAGACAATTTTACCTATCGGAAAGTTTACTGCGCATGTGCAATGTACTTTTTGTTGTACCCAGTTGTTGCGATAATTTTTGCTCGTTGAACACTGTGGAAACAGTTTTGTTTAATTTTTAAACAATTGTGAAAAGTTATTAAAAAAAATTTGAACGTCGTATCAAAGCATACAAGGGACATAACCTCATCTATTTCATACGTTTCCCGAAACCTTGTTTACAACACTTAATTGGTCGTATTAGAAAAGAAGACTTCAAGAAACATTTCGAAGAATGTAATAATTGCTTGAAATGTAAGACCTCTCAATTTCGCCTCCTTTACACTTAACCATCATCCTGCATCAATTTTTGGATCGATGTCCCTTCCTTTTTCTATGCAATCTTTTACTCTGAAATTATATTGTTAAATATATATTAAATTATATTATGACAACTTACAATAATACATTACAGTAACAATAATAATGTTGCATGCTAGCACGAAGTGTGCCTTTTTGTTTTTATTACGTTTTCAATGTATAATAAACTTTATTCATTTGCAATATTTTTGCATATTGTCAATTTTCTAATATAATTTAATTCATATTTTTGACTGAAATTAAAATATGTAAGAATATGCTTTACCATTTTCTTTCCAATCCTACTGAAAATCCCGACGTTAGTTCCTAATGGTTTCCTACGTCGTATCCGACATCGGAACCCACGTTGGATCCTACGTCCGATCCTAATAGTTTCCGATGTAGTGAACGTCGTCGAGTATTGGGATCGCTTCCGACCATGGAAACTATTAGAATCCTGACAGATTCCGACCAGATTAAAAAAAAACATTTATGAACTTATAACTGTTAAATGCATGATTCTCAATTTATAGAGTAATTGTAAATAATGATTATGTTCAAGAAGGTAAGGGGAGACGTGAGGAAAATGACGTTTGAAAACTTTTGAAATATACATATATATACATTATATATATATATATATATATATATATATATATATAGAATAATTTTCTGCAAAAAAAAATGAATTTTCAACCCCACATTTGAATTTTCAGTCAAAGAAATAATTTTTCAATCGAAAGGATGAATTTTCAACCAAAAAGATTAATTTTCAACGAAAAAATATATAATTTTCACCAAAATAGTTCAATTTTCCACAAGAGATGAATCTTCAGAGCGCCACCTAGCGACTGGTAAACTCGACTATTAGGTATTTGTACTGCAACCACCAGCTAACTTCACTTCGTTGAGTCAGTACTCTCAATTTGGCTGCTCAACGGTATTGCGCATGCGCTGCATCGGAAGTCTCATTCCTCATTGTGGAAATAATAACAATTAATTTTCATGTCATAAAATAGTCGCTTACGGTGCAAGGTGAAATAATTATATGATTGTAATCTTTACAAATAAATTATTGATTTTAAATCTCAAGTTAGGAATACCTTTTTGCACCAATGTAAATTTTAAATCATTCATGATATTTTTTTGTACTTTATGATTATTATATATTGTGAAAAATTGATTTGCATACTTAATCATTTCAAATAAGTGCGCGATCAACATCAGATGGGGCTGCTGGTGCGACGCATGCGCAGTGCGGTTGTGGAGCCAAATTGGGGGCACTGCGTTGAGGGAGGGAAAAACCGAAGATGGATCAAAACTTTATTTCTGTAATATCTTCGTAATAAATAATAATTATCATCATTTTATAATTTCAATCAATAGTTCTTAAAAAATAAAAACTATTTTTCCCACACACTTATATAGAAAAAAATAGTTTTTACGAAGATATTAGCTAACTAAGGGAAAAATGGAACGAATCCCATGCATTTGGTCCAATCTTTTCCCCTCAGCACTCAACGAAGTGAAGTTGGCTGGTGGTTAAAATGCTTTTTCCTCGGTATGAAGACATCTTGCCATCTGACGTTAAACCAGTGCTCCCAACGCGGTCACCTTGGGCACCATCGCATGCGCTACTGCATGAGGAGCTTCATTGACTGCCGTTCGCGCGCTTATTTGAAATGTTAAAAAATACAATTTTGTTATTTATTATAAATAAAATCATTAAAAAAATTAACATATCCATTTCACTTAATATGCATAATTTCAAAAGCATAAATTAGTAAACATAATTTCAAAAATAAAAAAAGATTTCATTACATGACATGAAATTTTTATTTTCTGAACACTCATTTTATTTTATAACCTAATACTCAGAATATATCAAAAATCATCCACGTACCACTAAAAATGTTGAAATATAATTATTTTCAATTATTAATAATAAATAAAAAGTGTATTTTTTAACATTTCAAATAAGCGCGCGAACGTCAGCCAATGAAGCGCCTTATGCGTCGCATGCGCAGTAGTGCAAGGTACCCGCCTTGGGAGCACTGGTCAAAGACCTAATTCAAAAAGGCGCATGCGTACTTCCTTAAACAGTTGAATCGCGAAAAAAAAAGCGTAAAGCTCTCGCGCCCTGCTGGAAAGTAAAAATAAGTAAAAATAAAAGTTTCTCTATTTTTCGGCACCTCAAAAAATCAGCAACGTATTTTTAATTTGAAAAAAGAAAAATTCAAGAAAATCCTGCATCACGCACGAACATGTCGGCCCGCGAAAATTTAAATATGCCCCTGCGGAAGTAAGTGGCGCACAGTTGTCATTTTTTGTGGATTAAATTTGCCATTTCCGCCAGTCTTTGCTGTGTGCGAGAAAACTTTAGAACGATGACCTACGTGGGGAGATTTAACGAAGTGTGATGAAATAGCGGCTGGTCGTGTTTCTTGACAGATTCAAGTGTGATTCTCGTTCTTTTTAATTTCGAAAAAAAGACCAAATCAGGATTTTTTCACTCCCGACGAAACACTTGCATGTAAATAATCAAAATGTTCTCACTCCAGTGCCACAATCAGGTAAGAGATGTATTATTATTGTGTGTAAACGTTTTCACTACGAAAGATATTCGCTTATCGCGAAAGAACGTATATAAAAAATAGATTTTAGCCTTGAAATTATTTTCGCGAGATTCTTCGAGTTTGTAAACTTAACCTCAAAGTTTGCGAGTTGGTGGTGCTTGTTTTGGAAATTTTGGAGTCTGCATTTTTGGATTATCAGTGTTATCTTTTTGAAAATGATTTTTCTTTAATTTAGAAGTATTTTTTGGTTGATTCGATATTTAAATTTGGGATGATTATTATTTGCCAATGACAGCAGTGTTAGGAGTTGCCAAAATCTTTTGAGATATCCTTGAGAGAAATTGTGCAACTTTTAAGAAATTTTGTATAGATACAGATTGAAGAGGTTTCAAAATTGTGTTTTGTAATTTTTATGTGACAAAATTGATGAGCTCAATGTCACATAATATTTGCAAGTCAAAATTTGGCTGACGTGTAAAAACATTGTTTAAATTTAGTGTATTTTCCGGGTTTTAAAAACCTAACCTTACTTTTGGAAGTAAATTTCACGTTTTTCAGTCGACAAATCTGCCGGTTTTATGGTTATCTTGACAGTTTTGAACGGATCTGCATCTGTCAATCTTAATATTCCTAGAATTTCGAAAACTTTTTAAAAATCGAGTTTTTTTTTATTTTTTCTATGTCGCCCCCAAATTTGGTCTAATCCACAAAATAATAAATTAATTTTTTTAAATTATATTTAGAAGTTCCGCAAGCCCCATGAAGTTTAACACTTATTTCCTATAATAAAAAAGACTTTATTGTTAAACATTTAAAAAAAACGGTAACTTTCAAGCATTCTTCAAAGTGAATATTATTAAAAAATAATATTAAATTGTTTAAACAACTATTTTTGTTGATTTTAAATCATTATTACCTCATTATAATGGAAGAGTTGCAAATAAGTTTAAAAATTTGGAAAAAACCGCGAGTTTCTAGCAATTATCGAAGAGATGATAGAAACAATAATAAATTGTTTAAACAAGCATGTTTTTTCACTTGTAATAATTATTACCTCACCAAATTTTGGTTAACCTTTAAAGTACATACATTTTCAAACGAATAGTTTAATTTTTAAATAAAAAATATCAATTTTCAACCAAATGGTTAATTTTCATTAAAAAAGAAAGATAAATTTTCAACCATAAATAGAATAGTTCAATTTTCCGTTAAAAATGTAATTCTTAACAACAAAATAGATTTTCAACAAAATAGTTATATTTTCGACTGGAATAGTTAAATTTTCAATTAAAATGACGAATCTTCAAAAAAATTAATTAAAAAAAAAGAGTTTCACTCTCAACAAAATAATTTTATTTCCAACCTAAAAGATGAGCTTTCAAATAAAATGATAAATATTTAACTGGAATACTTGAACTTTTAAACAAGGAGATTAACTTTCCAAGAAAAAGATCATTTTCTACCAAAAAAGTAGATTTTTTAACAAAATACGTGAATTGTCAATGAAATAGTTGAAGTTTTAATTAAAAGACGAATTTTTATCCAAATTGTTGAATTTTAAACTGGAAAAGATCAATTTTCAACCAAAAATAAAACAGTTACATTTGCAGTTGAAGAAATTAATTTTCAACCAAACTGATGAATTTTCAACTAAAAATGATTAATCTTCAACTGGAATAATTGAATTTTATAGCTACCAAAAAGATGAATTTTGAACCATAAAGATTAATTTTCTATAAAAAATACGAATTTTCCACAAAGTACATACATTTTCAAACGAATAGTTTAATTTTTAAATAAGAAATATCAATTTTCAAGCGAATGATTGAATTTTTATTAAAAAAAAGATTAGTGTGTATTATGTAATTCTTAAAAAAAAATATGGATTTTCAACAAAATAGTTACATTTTCTGTTGGAATAGTTAAATTTTTAGTTCAAAAATTGCTTTTCAACGAAGTAGTAACATTAAAAAAAAAATGAATTTTCAATTAAAACTAAGAATCTTAAAAAAATTAATTTTTAACAAAAGAGTTTAACTTTTAACTAAGTAGTCGAATTTTTAACTGAAAAGAAAAAAAAAAAAAATCGTAACGAGCAAATTGTGACGAATTCTGACTTGGACGAGGGATTTTTTTTGGGCAAAAGGTTTTTCTTATAATAAAAAAAAATGCTCTCACAAAGTATATAGATAAAAATGTACAAAATCAGACTCGAGGAACATTACCCCATATCTCGGTTGCATTTTTCTATTAATTTTTTAGACTACAAATGGAATTTCGTATCGCAATCCGCAGCGGAGCCTTCTCCAATTTTAGGCTAGTGTCACTTTGAGATTGTCAACTTCTATTTCTAGATTCATTTTAAAGACTATAAATTCAATTTCGCATCGCAATCCGCAGCGGAGCCTTCTCCAATTTTATGTGTCACTTTGAGATTGTCAACTTCCATATCCATTTCCTCGAACCTGGATAACTTTTATCAAGCAAACTTTTTTGGTCCTAATTCAGCAACATTTTAGCTCGGGAGTGGACTTTTGATTTTCTTCTAAATAGTGGTTTCGATTTTACAGAATGTTTTGTCGCTCTTTGAAAAAGTTCAGTGGACGATTTCTTTAAATTTTAAGTAGGATCAGTCTCAGGAAACAGGACCTTATACGATCGAAAGGGGATAAAAAAACGTGACCTTTAAGATGTTGATTTACAAAAATAATAACTTCAGATCCTCGCTCTTCTATATTAATTTTTTAGACTATAAATTGAATTTCGTATCGCAATCCGCAGCGGAGCCTTCTCCAATTGAAGGCTAGTTTCACTTTGAGATTGTCAACTTTCATTTTATATTCATTTTTAAGAATATAAATTGAATTTCGTATCGCAATCCGCAGCGGAGCCTTCTACAATTGAAGGCTAGTTTCACTTTGAGATTACCAACTTCTATTTCTACATTCATTTTTTAGACTATAAAATGAATTTCGTATCGCAATCCGCAGCGGAGCCTTCTCCAATTGTAGGCTAGTGTCACTTTCAGATTGTCAACTTCCATATCAGTTTCGCTCTTTGAAAAAGTTCAGTGGGCGACCGTTTCTTTAGATTTTAAGTAGGATCAGTCTCAGGAATCAGGACCTTATACGATCGAAAGGGGATAAAAAAAACGTGACCTTTAAGATGTTGATTTACAAGAATAATAACTTTAGATCCTCACTCTTCTATATTAATTGTTTAGACTAGAAATGTAATTTTCCTATCGCAATCCGCAGCGGAGGCTTCTCCAATTGAAGGCTAGTTTCACTTTGAGATTACCAACTTCTATTTCTACATTCATTTTTTAGACTATAAAATGGATTTCGTATCGCAATCCGCAGCGGAGCCTTCTCCAATTGTAGGCTAGTGTCACTTTGAGATTGTCAACTTCCATATCCGTTTCGCTCTTTGAAAAAGTTCAGTGGGCGACTATTTCTTTAGATTTTAAGTAGGATCAGTCTCAGGAATCAGGACCTTATCCGATCGAAAGAGGATAAAAAAAAACGTGACCTTGAGGGTGTAGATTTGCAAGATTAATAACTTTAGATCCTCGCTCTTCTATATTCCACATATAGAGCCAGCGAATAATACAATGGAGATTTATAGGCGACTTAAGCAGGATCATCGCTCTGGCTTATTGCCGTCCTCGAAAAGTTTTTAAGGTTCCTGTAGCTTCTTATTCTCATCCAGTCGCGGAACTGAAAACCCAACCGCGGAATGGACACCGCAGCGAGTATATTAAACTTTTTATAAAGCCAAGTAAGAAGATCCTATGCCATATTAAAATGCTTTCACTGAGTCTCGAGTCTCTTGCGAAATATGATGCACACTTTTACTTTTTCTTTTTTTTTCATATAAATGTACGAGATAGGAAATTATTCCCTGAATCAGAAAATTTATTTTTTAAAGATTCAAACTTGACACTTTTTCCCCTATTTTCCCCTTTTTTTAAAAGAATTCTTTTTCCCCATTTTTTCATGAATTCCTCTTTTTTTCCTGTTTTCAAGAAACTTCCATTTTATTGGCTGAAGATTTATCTGATTAAGTTTTCATTACTTGCCTTAACATTTTCAAAAGTGTCCGACGTGAAGTCAACAGAATCCTTTGAACCTTTCATTTTTCCTCCCGTACTTTTCTGGGAATCCTCAATTTTTTTAACTATCCTTGCCCTCTAAAAATGAGAGATCTCTTTTTAAACGGTATCATTTTTGCGTGTCCTGTTTTTGAATAGGAAAATTTCTTGCTGTTATTTTCAATGTAAATCAAATAAATCGGGGTTCTCACCGATGGTCTCACTGTAGTACCACTCGAGATTGTTTTTTTCTTAGTCTTATTTCAATACCTGAAATTAGCCCTGAGATAACACTTCATGCTTACAGTGTGCAAACTTATTCTGCAGATATTTCTTAAGTTCAGAAAGCATCGTGTTCTGCTTAGGTTTTTGTTTATTTTTTATTTTAGCAGTAAAATTCTTAGCACATATTTGACAGATTTGTTAGAGAACGGGCTTTCGCTGATGTTATTGCTTTTGAATTGTGTGTAGCTGTTTTTTTGCATGAACAGTTTTTCATTCCTGTTCGCTTATTTGTAAAAACTTTTGCCTGCTTTGCACAGCTAGGATGGTACGGTGCAGTACAGTACACGCAATGTTGTATTACAGTTAAGATCACTTTTGGATAATACCTGCACTGCTCTCCTTTCAATTCCTTCTCATTAATATCTTCCGGGACAGATCTGCTTCGAGGTTTTGATCCTTGTACCTGCAAAAGCATAATTAGTCTGGAGGCTCACCTCACTTTTGCAAGTGTATAAGCACGTAGCCTAACCCTTCTTTTTTACTTTCTGCATTTTTGAGGTGAATTTCTCTTTGCTGCCTAAAAATTAATATTTTTATTCGGAAACCTCGATGTTCACTCACTTTTTATTCACTGCAAGGTTAGGTATCACATAATATTTGCTGTAATAAGTACTCAAACTTAGGAGGAATATTCAATGTGACCCGATGTCCCGACGTTTCGAAAACGAATCGAAATCCATCTATCTAATCCATCCATCTGTTTAAAAATGCATACATTTTGTTAAGAATTCATCTTCTTTGGTAGAAAATAATTCTTTTTGGTTGAAAATTCAACTACTTGCATGAAAATGGAACTACATTTTGAAAACTTAATTCTTTGGTAGAAAATTCATGAGGTCTGAAGTTTTTCATTCCAAAATTCGACTACTTGGTTAACAATTCATTTTTTATGGTAGCCGCCCAAAATGAGCGTGTTCTATTGCTTGCGGATTTCAAAAAAGTCACAAGGGTTTCAAAATATTTCAAGAATTTCAAAGATTTCAACCAGATATCAAATATTTCACATAATTTAAACGATTTAAAATTTTTTAGAATATTTCAAAATATTTCACAAATATTTTAGATACTTCAACGATTTCAAACCAAGGCACAAGATTTCACAAATATTTCAAAAATTCATATGAATTTCAAAATATTTCAAGAATTTCAAAGTTTTAAACAAAGGTGCAGTACAATAGGTTTAAAAGATTTCAAAACGTTTTAACAAGTTTAAATGATTTCGATTTTTGTTGGAAGATTTCAAAAGATTTCACAAATATTTCAAAGAATTTATAAGTATTTCAAAATATTTCCAGAATTTTGAAGATTTCAAAAAGAGTGTAGTACACCAGATTTCAAATATTTCAAAATATTTCAAAGATTTTAAATGATTTCAAAAGGTTCCACCAAATTTGAGAAGGTTTCAAAAGATTTCAATGATTTTAAACAAACACAAAGGATTTCATAAACAGAGATTGGAAAAAGATTTTGCAAATATTTCAAAGATTTCATAAAGATTTTGCAAAATTTGCCAAAGATTTCAAGGATTTCAAAGATTTGGCAAAATTTTTAAAAGATTTAAAAATATTTGCAAGATTTCACAAATATATGAAGGATTTCAGGACTTCGAAGACTTTACAAATATTTAAAAATGTCCCCAAAGATTTCATAAAGACAACTTATGTTCGCAAAAAATTAAGAATTTGTTTATTTATGGTTCTGCTTTGTTTCCAAATTGTTGGCCAGTAGCGAATAAAATATCTCCTCTTTCTACATGTCTAACAAACGGTTATTTCATTATTTAATTTAAAAAAAGGAGACCTGGAAAAACTTGACTTCTTCACCTGGAAAACCTGGAAAACATATTGAATTTTGTTCCGAAGAAACGTTGGACACCCTGTGTAATCACGCGTAATTGATGTTGAAATGAAAAATTGGTTTTACATTTGATTACATTGATAAAGTAATTTCAATATAATGTCCTTATAGTATTTCTCATTCTTATGAAAACATAATAAAATTTTTTTATAAATTTATAAGGTCGACCATATAAAATCCTTATAAGAAAAATTGGTCTCATAATGTAAACATATAAAAATCTTATATAAAAATGTGCATAGTAAGAAAAAATGTCTTATATATAAATTGAAAAAAATTTTAATTGCTTCAAGAATAATATGTGAGTAAATTTAATGCAATTTAATTTGTATTCAAGAACAAAAAATTTTTAGTCACCTTTGTTTTAAGAATGAAACAACTGTTATAACAATGCAAATCAAATTAAAAAATTATAAGGCCTAAAAAATTGCGTAGAAGAAAGTTAAAATTTCTTGAAAATGTTTTCTTGTTCCTAATCGGAAAAAATTTTTCCAATAAGGTTTTCATAAGGTCACCTTTTAAGAATATATTTTTTATAGGTATTCCATAAGGTTGATGTTACAAGAACAGAAAGTTCAATACAAGAAATGTTTAATTGTTACAAGAAGCTGTTCGTTTTCTCAAAGAATTAATTAATAATTAAAATTACTGGGAGTTTTACACGGACTTTGTCTCGATCGTATAACAAAGAAATTAGAATAAATAATTCAAACTAGCCGCTGTCGACTGATACTGCGCAAGCGCAGTTCAACGAGCGGAAAAACGAACCTTCTCGACGCATGGCCACCTTACTATAATAGTATGGAGTTTTAAAAATTTAATTGGAGACTTTTTAACTGAGAAGAATGGATTTTCAGCCAGAAAATAGTTGTTGAATTTTCAAACCAAAGAGACGAATTCTCTACAAAACGGTTCAATTTTGAACCCGAAAATACTAATTTTCACAAAAAAAATGTAATAGTTGATATTGAAACAAAAAAAGATTTTTATTTTGAATAAAAAACATGTGAATATAACCAAAAAAAAAAAGAATTTCAAGAAAGTACTAGAATCTTCAACTAAAATGGGTGAACTTTCAGCCATTTAATTCAGTTTTGAACCAAATAATTTTCTACATTCAACAATTGGGTAGAAAATTTAACTATTTTGTTGAACAAATTCGTATCTTTGTCTTGAAAATGAAAATTCAGATTTTTGGATTGATAATTCAATTGTTTAGCAATCGTATTCTGTAGCTACAGAAGTAATGATTTTAAATTCTATAGTCCTCTTCTTTCAGAAAGTATCAATTGAAAATTCAGTTGAAAATTTATCTGTTGAAAATTAGTCTTTTTGGATTGAAAATTTATATTATTGTTTTAAAAATTTAACTGTTTTGTAGAAAATTTATGTTTTTATCGTAAAAATTCAACAATAAATAAATAAATAGGCATTTTGATAATTTATAGACTAAAGAATAACATTTTAAATAAACATTAAAGTCCGAGGCCTGTAATTGTTTTAAATTTGCTTTTATTGTTTATGCCACCACCTTTATTGCATTATCTTTTTTATTTTCAGAACTGCGCACTCTACAGTTCTTTTATAACTTGGGATGGGAGGTAAATAATTAATTACCTAATCAATATTATAATTTAACAATTTGTTTTAAAGTTTATTAATTTTTGTTTCTTTCCAATTTTCAAGTACTTCCATGCAGTGAACAATTTCATTAACTATGGCTACGTACAGCCTGTCATTCCTGAACAGATTCCGGATTCTTTTCCTGAGTTTAAAAATCCTGAACAGAATCAGAATTATATCCCTAGGTATAAAAAGCGGAATTACAATAATTCGGGACACTCATACAGGACAAATTGTGAGTTGATTGAATACTTTTTCCTTCTTTTTTGGTTTCTTACTTACATAAGTTTTTTTTTTGCAGTTGGCAACCAAAGAGAATTTAAAAAATATGGGTCAAATGGAAGAAGTGCGAGAAAAAAGAATGTGAATAAAAATAACGCATGGAATGGAGGCCAAAGAAAATTCAACAGATCGTATGTTCATCATTAATCATCATCTTTTTAAGTTTCAATTTCAACATTGAAATTGAGCAGTTTTCATCATCACCTAATTTTAAAGTATTTAAATTTTAATTTGTTTGTATATGAGTTTTACTGTGCATGCATGTCTTACGTAATTATTGATTATTTACTTAAAAGATACTTATAAATATACATGTAGTGATATCAATTTGTAAAATCACGCGAATAAAAATTATTAATTTTATAAATAATGTAGGGTGACTACTTGACTAGTGTCCTCGAAATCCTTGAAAAGTTCCAACTTTTTGGTTCTAAATTCAATTGGTTTCTAGAAAATTACTCTTTCTTTTCTGTTGAACATTCAATTTTTCCAATTGAAAATTCGTATTTTTGTGTTGAAAATTCAATTATTTGGTTCAAAATGAACTTTTTTGTTAAAAATTTATATTTTTGGGATGAAAATTTATCTGTTTCCTAGGAAATTTATTCTTTGGCTTGAAAACTCCAGAATTTGGCAGAGAATTCAACTATTTTGTTAAAAATTTGTCTTTTTGAGCTAAAAATTCTTTTTTTTTTCTTCAGAAAATTCGTCTTTTTGCAGAAAATTTGTCTTTTTGGCTTGTTAGTTTAACAGTTTGGTAAAAAAATTAACGTTTATGTTGAAAATTCAATTATTTTGTAGAAAATTCGTTTTTTTTTTTTCGGTTTAAAAATCCACTATTTTGGTTGAAAATTTAACTACCTCGTAATAAATGACATTTTTTGTTGAAAATTTATATTTTCGGTTAAAATATTAAATTTTTTTGTTTAAACAATTTTTTTTGGTTTGAAAATTCAACAATTGGGTAGAAAATTTAACTATTTTGTTGATCAAATTCGTCTTGAAAAGTCGTCTTTTTGCTTGAAAATTTCAACAAGTTGGTTGAAAATGAACCTGTTTGCTAAAAATTTAAATTTTTTGTAGAAAATGAGTTTTTTTCAGTTAAAGATTCAACTATTCTGTTTGAATTTTCAACTATCCTGTTGAAAATTCGTCTTTTCAGATTGAAAATTTAACTATTTTGATTGAAAATTTATATTTTTAGGTTAAAATTTTATCTGTTTTGTAGACCATTTATGTTTTTATCGTAAAAATTCAACAATTTGGCAGAAAATTCGACGATTTTGTTGAAAATTCATCTTTTTGGGTTGAAAATTTAAGCATTTCGTGGAAAATTCCACAATTTGGTTGAAAATTAAATGTTGAAAATCCAATTTTTGTTGTTGATTTTTTTTTCTGTCAAAGATTCAATTATTTTGATAAAAAATTCAAGTATTTTGTTGAAACTTTGTGTTTTTGAATTAAAAAATTTAAAAATTTGGAAGAAAATTTTACAATTTGGTTGAATGTGAACTTTTTTGTTGAAAATTAAATTCTTTTGTACAAAATTAGTTATTTTTTTTATTGAAGCTTTCACTATTTTGGTTGAAAATTCGAGTTAAAATTTCATTTTTTGCAGAAAATTCGTCTTTTTGGCTTTATAGTTTAACAATTTGGTAAAAAATTCAACTGATTAGTTAAATATTAACGTTTATGTTGAAAATTCAATTGTTTTGTAGAAAACTCGTTTTTTTCTTTGTTAAACTTTCAACAAGTTTTGTTAAAAATTTTAATATATTGTTCAAAATTCATATTTTCGTGTTGAAAATTCAATTGTTTTGTTAAAAAAACCATTATTTTGGTTGAAAATTTGACTATTAGGTAACAAATGATATTTTTTGTATAAAGTTTATATCTTCTATATTTGATTGAAAATTTATTTCTTGATCTGTAAATTTAATCATTTCACTTTTGGTAAAAAGTGGATTTCTCAGTTGAATTTAGTTCATGTGTTTTATCTTAAAATTTCGTTGTTTTGGTTAAAAATTAATTTTTATTACTGAAAATATGACTGTTTCATTTTTGGTCAAAATTTGTATTTCTTAGATGAGAATTCATGCATTTCGTTAAAATTTTGTATTTTTGTATGTATATAAATAAAATTCAAATTTTTACTTTAAAATTCATATTTATGGCGGAGAAAAATAAAAAAAAAATATTTGCATAAAAATAGTATTATATTGGTTGAAGTTGAATTATTCCATTTTTGGTTGAAAATGTATCTTCTTCGTTACAAATTGAACTATTTGACTGAAAACTGATCTTTTTCAGTTAAAAATTCGAGTTGTTGAAAATTCTTCTACTTTGTTTAAATTCCGTCTTCTTGGTTCAATTTTCTTTAACTCAAAAGTTATCTATTTCATTTTTGGTAAAAAAATTCTTTCTTGTTGAAAAGTTTAATAATTCTATATCATAACTAATAAAACAATAATTGAATAATTCATAATTATTGATAGTTGATTATTTGATAATTGATTATTGATACTTGATTTCATTGATATTTATTATTGATAGTTGATTTATATTATATATTATTATATAAGTATTTTGTTGAAATTTCGTTTTTTTCTTGGCTCAAAAAGGGACGACTAAAAACTCACGAAAAATAAAATTTCCGATACTGTGCAGTTCCTATCTATAAATTTATTGCTTTTTTTTTACTCGAAAATTAATTTTTTTGGGTTCATAGTTCACGTTTTGGGTTAAAATTACAGTATTATAATAATGAAAAAACCAAAAAGAAACTTTAGAATAAGTACTTGATTATCGACACCTAATTATTGATATCTGATTATTGATATTTAATATTAATTAATTAATACTTGATTATATTGATACTTTTTTATTGATAGTTGATTATTGATATCTGATTTTTCATACTTAATTTTGTTGATACTTGATTATTGATAGTTAATTATTAATAATTGATACTTGATTATTGATACTTGATTATCGATACTTGATTATCGATACTTGATTGTATTGGTACTAATTTATTGATAGTTGATTATTGATACTTGATTATTGATAGTTCATCATTTTGAATTGATTATTGATTGTTTATTATTATTGATAAATAATTGATGATTGATCATTTATAATTAGGAATATATCATTAACAGGTGATTATTAATACTTTATTATGGATAGTTCATTATTGATATCTGTTTTTTGATACTTGATTATTAATAGTTGATTATTGATCATTGATTTTTGGTAGTTGATTATTGATACTTGTTTCTATTGATACTTGAATAATAACAATTGATTATATTAATACTTGATTATTGATAGTTCATTATTTGACATAGATTATTGATTCTTTATTATTATTGATAAATAATTGATTACCGATAAAATATAATTAAGACTATATCATTGACAGTTGATTATTAATACTTCATTATTGATAGTTGATTATTGGGACTTTATTTATTATTGATTTTTTATACTTCATTATTGATAATTTATTTTTCAATACTTGATTATTGAAATTTGATTAACAAGACTTCATTATTGATAATTAATTTTTGATATCTAATTTCTGATACTTGATTATTATTGATACTTGATTTCATTAATATTTGATTATTGATAGTTGATTATTGATTATTGATATCTGATGTTTTATACTTGATTTCATTGATACTTGATTATTTGTAGTTGATTATTGATAATTAATATTTTAGACTTGATTATTAATTATTATTACTTGATTATTGACACTTGATTATTGATAATTAATTATTAATATTTGTTTAATAACACTTTATCATCAAGTATTGATTATTGATACTTGATTATTAATACTTCATTATATTGATACTTGTTTATTGATAGTTGATTATTGATAACTATTTTTTGATACTTGATTTCATTGATATTTGATTATTGATAGTTGATTATTGATAATTGATAACCAGTTTTTCATACTTGATTATTGATATTTAATTATTGGTACTTTCTTATTAATACTTGATTACTTACACTTGATTACCAAGTCTTGATTATTGATAATTGATTATTGATTCTTTATTATTGATAAGTAATTCTTTTTTGACACTGAATTATTGATACTTGATTATTATTGAAACTACATTATCAAGACTTGATTATTGATACTTGATTATTAATACCTGATTATATTGATACTCGTTTATTTACCGTTGATGATTGATAACTGATTTTTGATATTTGATTATTATTGATACTTGATTTTATTGATATTTGATTATTGATAGTCGATTATTGATAGTTGATCATTGATATCTGATTTTTGATACTTGATTATTTATATTTTATTATAGATAATTGATTTTTGATACTTGATTATTAATTATTATTACTTGATCATCAAGACTTGATTATTGATAATTAATTATTGATGCTTGATTATTGACACTTCATTATCAAGTCTTGGTTATGGATACTTGATTATTAATACTTGATTATATTGATACTTGTTTATTGATAGTTGCTTATTTGATAACTGATTTTTGATATTTGATTATTATTGATACTTGATTTCATTGATATTTGATTATTGATAGTTGATAATTGATATCTGATTTGTGATACTTGATTATTTATATTTTATTATTGATAATTGATTTTTGATACTTGATTATTGATAATTAATTATTGATGCTTGATTAATGACACTTCATTATCAAGTCTTGGTTATTGATACTTCATTATTAATACTTGATTATATTGATACTTGTTTACTTAACGTTGATAATTGATAACTGATTTTTGATATTTCATTATTATTGATACTTGATTTTATTGATATTTGATTATTGATAGTCGATTATTGATAGTTGATCATTGATATCTGATTGATCTTATTATACATTTTTTAGAGTTTCATTATGGGTAGCAAATAGGGTACCATGGGGACTAAATCTTGAAACTAGGGTACTTTAGAGACCTTAACTAAATATAGGGTACAGTAGGAGACATAGTAATGTTATAAACATACCGGAATATATGTCAGTTTCTGCGCTGTGCCGCTTATTTGATTTCGCCGTCCATTTTTTTGCAAGCACTTGAACTAACATGCTGTTTCTTCTTCCGTCAGAATATAAAATATCCTGAGCCAATTTCTCGACTTTTATATCATGTTTCTAGTCACCTGTGACATGATAAAATTTGAGAACAATACTAGGTTATATTACAACGGGGTGTATAGTGATCATTCAAATAATAATTAAATATATTTTCTAGGTTAACTCTTGTGTTAATTCTTTAACACAATAAATATAAAATTTGAAAAACGTAAATAGTGGGAGGTTAATTCTTATATTTATGAATTCGCCCTCGTAAAATATGGTGAAAACTAACTTATATCTGTAAACTACTGGATTTTTCCTGAATCTCAAAGAATAAAATTCAGTTATTGATTTTGAAAAATTATAATGCAAAATATCAAATTTTATTTTTTATGACAATCAAACTGACGGACGGATATCATAAGGGTTTCCAGCAAAGCTTATAAAACTATAAAAATGAGGTCATCTCAAGGACGTCCCGGGGATGTTCGCTAAAATAAGTGCGAGCAATTTATCTTGTCCTGAATTCCGAATTAGAAGTTTTTACGAATTTTTAAGCTATCCAAGGTGAAAATTATAATTCTTCAAGAAAATTCCCTGTTCCAAGTTACAATAACATTTCTTTCCCAAAATTCCCTGCTACAAGTCAGAATTATATTTATGAACATTATTTTCTATTATACTTCAGAGATGTCGTAACTCCCATTTTCTGAAATTTGAAAGTGTTGAAGGGTTTCCGGCAAAGGCTGCGTAACTATCAAAATGAGGACATCCAGTGAACGTCCCGGAGACGTCCTTAGGACGTTCACTTAAATACGTGCGAGCAGTTTTCCCTGTCCTAAAGTCTAAATTACAATTCCTCACGGATTTCCCGTTTTCCAAATCGAAAATGATGATTTGTTTACCCAGAGATGGACAATTATTCTCAGGTTTGCAAAACTCTAATTAAAAAAAAAACGGATTATCAACCAGTTGAATTAAGCGAAAAAAGAAGAATTTTAAACAAAATAGTTCAATCCTCAACCAAATAGATGAATTTTAAAAAAAAAAGGTTAATTGGATTTAAATTCTGCATAAAAATCCAAGTGAATAAAAGAATTTTCAAAGTAATCCACAGAATTTAGAAGAATTCAGGACAAATTAATAGGAATTTTGAGTCAGTTTCAAATTAATTGGAAAAAATCTGAAAATCAAATGTATTCCATTAATTTCAATACATTTGGTGTGACTTTAGAATAATTAAAGGAAATGTAACAGAATTTGATGAAATTCATACGAATTTAGGATGAATTTTTAAGTAATCCAATAAAGATATATTGAATTCAATGGACGTAGGGCGTTGTAACCAAGCCCTAACCTCAAAATTGAACTGCCTCATTTTACTCCATAAATACTATAGAATTAAATCTTTTGTAGATAATTCAGGCTTATTCCTGTTATAAATCAAATCTGAATTGGGAATGAAAAATTGGCTCACTTCAATAGTTTTTGTGTAAAATATTTTTTTTCATTCTAACCCGAGCATTCAAAAACATCATTTTATGCAAAAAGATTAAAAGTTGCCAACTTTCACTTCGAATACAGACTTGATTCATAACAAGAAAAAGCCTTAATCATACATAAAAATGTAATTCTAGTATTATTGGAGTAAAATGATTATAAAATATATAAAAATGCATTACCTTTTCCGTCGATTCTCTGCTATAGATTGAATGTGACATCATTGAACGTCCCCAAATCTAGAAAAAGGTATTCATTTTTCAAATATAAATTTCAATTAAAATCAATTCAATGTCTTCATACCCCGTGTAATATCAATTATTAGCAATAATAATAATTTAAATAATAATAAGTGAATAGCAATATAATGGAAATATAGTGGCAACATAATGACAATATAATAGCAATTCCTATTCTTATAAATATGACGTACTTGAGTCGTTTTGATGTTACGAATGGGCCTGACATATACAAAATCGAAAACGGTGAAAACAGGAAGTTATCCAGTTGAAAGAAGCTAGATATTCTAAATTCGGAGAAAAAAGGTTCAATCCCATCTAAAAAAGCGATGTAACAATATGTGTGAAAAATCTCGCATTCATTGTTGTTGAAAAACTGATTGGCTTTTCATTACTTGAAGTTGTTTTAAGATGCAAAATTCAAATTTTAGAGATCAAATCTACCAATAATCCATATTGTTAAGAAAAATCGTAGAAAATCTTATGCGAATTGAGAAATATTCGTTCCTTTCAATACTATTGTGCGGTTAAATTAAAACTTTTACACTATTTTTTAAAATTATGTTACGTTTTACTACGTTTTACACAGTAATTGGATATTTTCAATCACAAAGTATTAGATTTAAAAGATTATATTCAAAAGATCAACAAATGACATATTTTTTAGCCTTTTCGAAACGAAAATCATTTAAAGATTCATAATTTCTTAACAATTTCAGGTTACCATAGCGTATCAAGAACTTAAAAGGGAGCTCCAACGACTATACACAAAATATTCGGTACAAGTAATTGTCCTTGTGATAGGTGCTCTCGGAGGTGCGAAACTGTCACTGGTTCGTAATCATAAAGCAATCCCTGTGTGCCAAAAATATGCCACGGCACTTGCGAGATGGATGCAGAAAGCCGTCATCCTTGGGTCGCTTCGTGTCCTTAAAACACACGAGATTTTCACCAGCCTGTCGTTGTGATTTCGTCGTGTCCTGTGACCACCCATCTCACGGTTGTGAGACGTGGCCATGAATTGGATTTACCGCGGCACACATCACTACTTTACCACCGAGCAATTCACGCCTACCCCGAAAGGGAAACGGCTTAATGATATAATAATATAATTGTAACACTAGTGGACAATATTCTAATTATCATCAATTGATGGATCATTTCAGTATGCCATTTTCAATAGGATATGGACCTGAAGGCGAAAATGTTTTATCTGCTCGCATTTTTTAGAAAAGCGGATAAAAGAAATTGTTTACAACATTACAATTTTGTTTAGTGTAATTGTGTATTTTAAACTTTAGCTTAATAAGTTCAACTTTGTTATTCTGCAAGAATGGAATATTTTATAATTCTATTTGAGATCTATATCATATTGAGTATACTCACCACCAAATTGCAGAATAACCCCGATGATAGGAGGCAGAGCGCTGATGTAGATCTTCATTTTCACAGGAAGATTTTTTTAATCGATGAGTGGGACAGTTTGAAAATATTGACTGCTAAATATACTGATCACTACAGGTTATTATTATATACATAACCTCCAGAATTATCAAAACTTCCAATGTGCCTAGACTAAGTGGAAGAAGTGGTTAAAAATGAAAACGTAATTTCCTAGTCGGTGGTGTGTATTCTTCTACTAACGAAATACAGGTGTTTTGATATCTCAAGTACGAATTATTATCAGTATGCAAACCACATTTGTAAAATCAATGTTTACCAATTTCTCGTCAAGCTATGAATTTGTGAAATGAAAGTGGACTAACTAATTTGAACCAAAAATATTCCTAATAAATTATATCAAAACACTTTTTTTTCATAATACATTATATAGAAATGTTTTAAATAAATTTTAAGAATCCATCTTAAACATTTTCAAGCTTTGCAAGATTATATTATAGCATCAATCTCCCATACCTAGCAAATTTTCCAGAATTACTAGAACATTGTGCATGCTATGCGCGCACTAATGACCGTTTCTTTAGTTGAAAACTCGATTTATTTTCGAATATTTTATTGTGGATTTCACAGAAAAATTTTGTTTACAGAAAAGAAACAACAACAAAAATGGTATTGATCTTGTGATATGACAATTTTCACTTCACAGCCTTACACATGAGAGGATGGACGTATTTTTCAAGATGAATACCTCCTAGAAAGAAAAGCAGAAATTCGGGAATTTATAGGGTACTTAAATCAGTATTTGATTACATTTTCAAGACTTTCGCTCATCTCGAATAGCGACGAAAAACCCTTTTCTGGTTCAAAATTTAACGCTTAGTTTGAATTCAAAGTACTTTGTCAAACATTAATGTTTTTGTTGGTGATTCATCATTTTAGTTGAAGAATCTTCTTTTTTCGAAATTCAACAGTTTCGTTAACAGTTTTTAAAAATATTTTATCGAACTGAAAATTCAACTGTTTCATGTTTAGTTGCATATTTAACTTCTTCAGTTGATAACTATGCTATTTGGTTAAAAATTGTTTTTTTTTTTGAAACTTTGTATTTTGCGACAGAAAATGAATCTTCTTGGTGACTCACCTTTTTCATTGAAAATTCAGGTATTTTGTGAAACATTAATCTCTTTCTGTCGAAAATTAATCTTTTCTGTTGAAAATTCCCTTTCTTAAAGAAGGGAAAACTGGCTATTTTGTTGATGTTGAAAATTAGTTTTTCTAACTGAAAAATTTAACTATTTTATTCTGGGTTGAACATGAATCTTCTTTAGTTCAATATTCAACTATTTCTTTCAAACTTCCTGTATTTCATTTATGTTTGGTTGAAAATTCATGTAGTTTGTTAAAAATTATTTCTCTGCAGTAGAAACTTAATATTTTCGGCTGAAATTTAATTTCTTTGGTTGCGATTTCTTTTCTCATTGAAAATTAGTTTTTCAACTAAAAATTCAACTATTCTACTCTCAGTCAGTTTTGATAGACATTTAATATTTTTAATTGGAAATTAATTGATTTTTTTCAAAATTTTCCTCTTTGGTGGAAAATTAATCTGCTGGGCTAAAAATTGAATTTTTCGATTAAATATGCATCATTTTAGTGAAAAGTTCATTTCTTTGGTCAAAAATTTGATACATTTTGTTTGCAATGACATTTTTTTCATGATTTTGTTTTTACTAAATATGTAGATCTTCTGTTTTTGCTAGAACATTAACTATTTTCAGTTTATAAATTTATTTATTTTGTTGAATACTCGTTATTTTTTATTCGCAAATTACTTTAGTAGAAAATGCATATATTTGGGTTGTAAATTCAACTTTCTTTCCCCAAAATTCATCTCTATTCGTCTGTATTCATTGAAAAATCTTCCTTGGGTAAAATTTCAAGTCTTTTGCTGAAGATTTGTTTTTTTGTTTTGTTTTATTCGAGTCGTTTATTGGAAATCGAAATATTTTTAGTCAAAATATCAATGAACTGTTACACGTTTTGTTGATAATTCAGTTTTTTGATCAAAGATTCATCAGACTGGTCAAAAATTGCAATATTTTGTCGGAAATTCCCTTTTTCTTGGTTGAAAATGAATTGTTTTAACTGCAAAAATAATGATAAAATTTTACCTAAATAAATCTGAATCAACTAAATGATTGCAAAATTTAAAAACCTTTGTAAAACATTCACGATCCTGAATTTAGATATACATATAGATTTGAAAATTGGGGAATTTATTTAAACAAAAGTAATGGTCCCATTGAAAAACCAAATACATATCTGGATTCGTCTTAGGCATATCTCTAGGAGATTTTCGAATTAGACCAAAAAAATGATTTCTAAACAATTAAATTGTTATAAACAATTGGGAACGCGATATAAACAAATGTATCAGTCCAAAAATAGTTTCGAGCATATCACTAGATACTCCAATCAAATGCCCCCAGGAGATCTTTTATTCACCGCGAAAAAATGATTATTCAAACAAATACAATGTTTATAATTACAACAATGACTCTCCAACATACGACGAATCACTTCTTAACTCGGACATGATTTTCGGCTCGCAAAACAAAATACATATTATTTATTGTCGCAGAAAATTTACTTTTTGTTTGAAACTCATATCTTAGTGTTGAAAATTCAACTGAAATCTTCTTTTCATGAAGATACAACAATTTTTTTTTAATTTGTTTTTCTAATTTAAAAATTTATTTATTTTAGGAGAAATTGCATCTTTCTTGGATGAAAATGCAGCCTTTTCGTTAAAAATTAATCTTTTTGGGTTGAAAATTCATTTATTTTCGTACAAAATTTACTTTTTGTTAAAAACTCATATCTTGGCGTTGACGATTCCTCATTTTGGATTTTTAACTATTTTCGCAAAAAATTTAGTTTTTGTTTAAAATTCATATCTTAGTGTTGACAAATCAACTAAAATCTTCTTTCCGTGAAAATTCAACAATTTTTTTGAAAATTTGTCTTCCTAATTTGAAAATTGATTTATTTCAAAAGAAATTGCATCTTTCTTGAATGAAAATATAGCTTTTTTGTTGAAAATTAATATTTTGGGTTGAAAATTCAACTACTTTCGTACAAAATTTACTTTCATTTTGAAATTCATATCTTAGTGTTGAAAATTCAATTGGAATCTTTTTTTGATAAAAAGTCAACTAGTTTTTCGAAAATTTGTCTTTTCAATTTGAAAAATCATATATTTCAATAGAAATTTCATGTTTCTTGGATAAAAATGGAACCGTTTGATTGAAAATTCAACAATTTGGTTAAAAAGTCATGCTTTTTGGTAGAAAATTCAAGTAATATTTTTAAATTTAATATTCATCTATTTTAGTAGAAATTGCATCTTTCTTGTAGAAAAATTCAACTGCTTGGTTGAAAATTCAACAATTTCTTAAAAAAGTCATCCTTCTTGGTATAAAATTCAATTTTCTTGTTGAAAATTCATCCTTTTAAATTGAAATTCAACTGTTTTCGCCAAAAATTTACTTTTTGTTTAAAATTCATATTTTAGTGTTGAAAATTCAACTATTTTCGTACAAAATTTACTTTTTGTTTAAAATTCATATCTTAGTGTTGACGATTCCTCGTTTTCAATTGAAAATTCAACTGTTTTCGTTTAAAATTTACTTTCTGTTTAAAATTCATATCTTTGTGTTAAAAATTCAATTGGAATCTTTTTTTGATAAAAATTTAACTATTTTTTAGAAAATTTGTCTTTTTAATTTGAAAACTCATCTATTTTGATAGAAATTTCATCTCTTTTGGATGAAAATGTAACAGTTTGATTGAAAATTCAACAATTTTGTAAAAAGTCATGCTTTTTGGAAGAAAAATCAAGTAATTTTTTTTTATATTCAAAATTCATTCATTTTAGTAGAAATTCAATTTTTCTTGGAGAAAAATGCAACTGCTTGATTCAATATTCAATAATTTTGTTGAAAAGTCATCCTTTTTGGTCTAAAATTCAGCTGTTTTGTTAAAAATTTGTCTTTTTGTGTTGAAATTCAACTGTTTTAGTCGAAAAGTTACTTTTTATGTAAAACTCATATCATGGTATTGAAAATTCAACTGAAATCTTTTTGTTATGAAAATTTGAATATTTTCGTAGAAAATTTAGTTTTTGCTTGAAATTCATATCTTAGTGTTGCGAATTCAACTGAAATCTTCTTTGCATGAAAATTCAACAATTTCTTTTTCTTAAATTGGTTTTTCTAATCTGAAAATTCATCTATTTTAGTAGAAATTGCATCTTTCTTGGAGAAAAATGGAACTATTTAGTTGAATATTCAACAATTTTGTTAAGAAGTCATCCTTTTTGGTCAAAAATTCAGCTGTTCTGTTAAAAATTCGTCTTTTTGGGTTGAAAATTCAACTATTTTCGTATAAAATTTACTTTTTGTTTAAAATGCATATCTGAGTGTTGACAATTCCTCATTAAGGGTTGAAAATTCTACTGTTTTTGTTGAAAACTCATCTATTTTAATAGAAATTTTATCTTTCTTGGATAAAAATGTAACCGTTTGATTAAGAATTCAAGAAATTTGTTAAAAAGTCATGCTTTTTGGTAGATAATTCAACTAATTTTTTTTATATTTAAAGTTCATTCATTTTAGTAGAAATTCCATCTTTCTTGGAAAAAATGCAACTGCTTGATTGAAAATTCAACAATTTTGTTGAAACCTTATCCTTTTTGGATTAAAATTCAATTTTTTGTTAAAAGTTCGTCCTTTTGGGGTTAAAATTCAACTGCTTTCGCCAAAAATGTACATTTTGTTCAAAATTCATATCTCAGTGTTGAAAATTCAACTAGAATCTTCTTTGCATAAAAATTCAACAATTTTTTTTTTTGAAAATTTGTCTTTCTAATTTAAAAATTCATTTATTTTAGTAGAAGTTGCATCTTTCTTGGATAAAAATGTAGCCTTTTTGTTGAAAATTCATCTTTTTGTGTTAAAAATCAACTATTCTCGTACAAAATGGACTTTTTGTTTAAAATTCATATCTTAGTGTTGACAATCCCTCATTTCGGGTTGAAAATTCAAGTGTTTTCGTTGAAAGTTTACTTTTTTCTTGAAATTCATATCTTAGTGTTGAAAATTCAATTGGAATCTTTTCATGATAAAAATGCAACTATTTTTCGAAAATTTGTCTTTTTAATTCGAAAACTCATCTACTTTAATAGAAATTTCACCTTTATTGGATAAAAATGTAACTGTTTGGTTGAATATTCAACAATTTTGTCAAAAAGTCATCCTTTTTGGTTCAAAATTCAATTTTTTGTTAAAAATTCATCCTTTTGAATTGAAATTCAACTGTTTTCGCCAAAAATTCACTTTTTATTTAAAATTCATATCTTAGTGTTGACAATTCCTCATTTTGTGTTGGAAATTCAACTGATTCTGTTCAAAATTTACTTTTTGTTTAAAACTCGTATCTTAGTGTTGAAAATTCAACTGAAATCTTCTTTGCATGAAAATTGAACCATTTTTGTTTTAATTTTTCGTTCTAATTAAAAAATTCATTTATTTTAGTAGGAATTGCATCTTCAATTTTTTGAAAAAAGGTTAAATTTTCATGATTAAAGTTAATTTTTAGCCAACAAAAAGACTTTTCAACAATAATAAATTAATTTTCAATATAAAAAGACGAGCATTTATCAAAAAAATTAAATTTAAAAACATTTTTTTAATAAATAAGAAGACTTTTCAACAAAACAATAACATTTTTAAATAAATTTCTTCATTTTTGGAAAAAAATGACTTTATTTTGTTCAAATCCACGAATTTTGAATAAAATAGTTGAACCTTTGAACAATTAGTTAACTTTTCAAGCCAAAATTAGCCATTTTTTCGAAGAAAGTCAAATATTTAAGAACAAATTTAATTTTTAGTCAATAAGATGACTTCAATTTTGAAGAACGAAAATTCAAAAAAGACTTTATTTTCTTTAGATCAACAAATTTCTAATAAAATAGTTGAAATTTTAAACAATTAGTTAACTTTTCTAATCAGAAAGGCCAAGTTTTCCGAAAACAGTTCTATTTTCATCGAGAAATTCAAAATTTCATGAAGAAAGTTAATTTTTTAATCAAGAAAGGTGACTTTTCCACCATAAAAGAAAAATTTTCAATCCAAAAGGACGAATTTTTATCAAAACAGATAAATTTTCGTTAAAAAAAAGATGTCTTCATCAAATAAGATGACTTTTCAAAACAAAACAAAATTCAATTTCTAAAAAAATACTTTAATTTTTAAGAAAAAAATTAATAAACAAATTCATTTTTTTTAAATCAACGAATTTTCAAACAAAAAATCAAATTTTCAACTAATTAGTTAACTTTTCAAGCCAAAAAGACTAATTTTATTTTATTATTCTTTTTATTACTAGTTTTTCAGACAGCTGTATTTTAACAAGAAAGTTCATTTTTAGTCAATAATAGAATTTTCAACTTTGAAATATAAATTTTCAATCCAATAGGACAATCAAAGCAGCTGAATTTTCCATTGAAGAAGATTTTTTTAAAGATGTAAGTTGAATTTTTAACAAAATAAATTAAATTTTATGAACAAAAAATCAAAAATGCCTTTATTTTGTGTAAATCAACGAAGTTTTGATAAAATAGTTGAACTTTTAAACAATTAGTTGACTTTTCAGTCCAAAAAGAACATTTTTTCTGAAGACGGTTAAATTTTCTAAAAGAGAGTTAATTCTTAATAAAAAAAAAACTTTTGAATACAAAAGGACGAATTTTTATAAGAACAGTTACATTGTCGACCAAAAAGATATCTTCAACAAAAAAATTTAATTTCCAACAATTAATTTTTTACAAAAGACTATAACCAAAACAAGTAGTTAAATTTTCCACCAAAAACGATGTCGCTAACAAATAAGATGACTTAAAAAAAAAAAATTATATGAAAAAAAACTTTAATCTTTAAGAAATAAGTAGAATCTTCAACAAGAAAGTTAATTTTCAATCCAAAAGAACGAATTTTTATCAAAAAAGTTAAATTTTCGACCGAAAAAGGTGTCTTTAACAAATAAGATGATTTTTCGACAACAAAAATTAAATTTTTAAAAATACTTTAATTTTTAGTAAAAAAAAGAATTCACTTTATTTCTTTAAATTAACGATTCAAGAGCAAATTTAAAGTTTTAAACAATTAGTTAACTACTCAAGCCAAAAAGACCAATTTTATTTATAATTTTCAACTAAATGAATTGTTTATGAAAATTTTGTTCGAACCCTTTTCTTTTTTTTTTCATTCAATTTTTTTTATCACTAATTTATCAGGCAGTTGTATTTTAACAAGAAAGTTAATTTTTAGTCAATAAGATGACTTTTCAACCATGAAATATAAATTTTAAATCCAACAGGACGAATTTTTATCAAATCAATTAAATTTTCCATTGAGCACATCTTTTTTAACAAAAAAGTTGAATTTTTAACAAAATAATTCAATTTTTAACAAAATACTTCAATTTTTGAAAAAATCTTCGAATTTGCAACCTACAGAGATGCATTTTCAAGTGAATGGACGAACTTTTAAACAAAAAGAAAAATGAACCAGAAACAATCGCATTTTTATTCACATAGTTAAATAATACAGCTAAAAATACTAGAAGACAGTTTTCACAGTTTTTTCACAAGAAAGTTGAATTTTCTACCAGAGAAATTGAATTTTCAATAAAAAAGTGAATTTTCAACCAAAAATTTGAATTTACAAACAAGAAGAGCAATTTTTTACGAAAAAGATGAATTTTAAATAAAACAGTTAAATTTTTTATTAAAAAAATGAACTTTCAACCGAATCGATGAATCTTCAAGCAAAAAAAGGAAAACTTAACAACAAATGTGTTGATATTTCAACCAATGAAGATTTCAATTTTAAACACTTAGTCATTTTGCCGCGAGAGTGCGCCACAAAGCAGTAGACCGAGAAAATTTATTTTTATTATTTTTTGTAATATATAATATTATACATATACATATATTTTATGTATAATATATATAATTTATAATTAAAAGAAAAAGCGTTCAACTTCTAGCCAAAAAAGATGCATTTTAAACCGAATGGTCGAATTTTCAAACAAAAAGAAACATCAGCCATAAACCAACCAATGAAGATCAAGATTTCAATTTTAAACACTTAGTGATTTGGCCGCCAGAGTGCCCCACAAAGCAGTAGACCGAAAAATTTTATTATTATTATTTTTCTTAATTAACGAATTTAAAAGAAAAATATCGAACTTTTAAACAATAAGATGAATTTTCAAGCTAACGAGACCAAATTTCTCAAAGAAAGTTGAATTTTTAACAAAATAAATTAGATCTCAACTTTTTACGAAAAAGATGAATTTTAAACAAAATATTTAAATTTTTGATTAAAAAAATGAACTTTCAACTGAATCGATGAATCTTCAACCAAAAAAAGGAAAACTTAACAAAAAATGTCTTGATATTTCAACCAATGAAGATTTCAATTTTAAACACTTAGTCATTTTGCCGCGAGAGTGCGCCACAAAGCAGTAGTCAGCGGTCTACCTCTGGGCATTCTGCCATTTACTTTACCTTTATACACCTGTTTGGTCAGTCGTTCATCTTTCATTATTTCAAGGTGTCCGAACCACCTTAACTGATTTATTTCCCATATATCAACTAGTGTCTCCCCTGTACCACATTCTTTAAGGATTATTTCGTTTCGGACTTTGTCCATCAGTGTTTTCCCGCATATTGCGCGCAGAGGTTTCATGCCAATCGCGTTAATTTTACTCTTGTCCTTTTCTTGATATGTCCATGTCTCACTACCGTACAGTACGGTCGGTACAAATATAGAATTATATACGATCATTTTAGATTTTTTTTGATATTTTTTTTAATCTCTGAAAATGGACCCTGCTCTACCGATAACCTTCTTACACTCATTTATGCGCATATCTAGATCCCCATCTATTTTTCCGTCGCTAGTGAATATGATACACAGATGTACGTATTTATCAACTTGTTCTAATCTCTCATCATTGAGGACAATGTTGCACATTGTTTTCTCACTTAATTTTATAAATTTCAAAAACCTAATTCATTATATACTCTATTGATATTTAAATTAAAATAATTCCACAAAAAGTTTTCCCAGCTGAAAATTCCTCTACAGGAACCTCGGAGAATCCTGCACATTTTCCTGTAAACGAACCTGCACACGAGCCTACATAGGTAATCTTGACGGTTCCTGTGCAGCAATTTGGCGAAGGAAACTGTACATGATTCTGCAAAGGAACCTGCACCGACAGAGGAACCTTTGAATTATCCTGTACAAGTTCCTTTGCGAAGAAAATTGAGGCGCAGGTTCCTTCACAGAAACTTATATAGGATCCCTCACAGAAAGCCATCAAAGGAACGTTTGGAAGGATCCTGTACAGAAACACGTATAGGGTCCTTTACAGAAAGCCATCGCGAAAATAAGTCATGTCGCTTTAAGCTATAAGGTTGTGTTCCCTTTATTCCCTTGAAGATCCAACTGACCATCGAGAGAGACAAGCCACTAGCGAACCCTCGCGGATTAGTTTCTACGCAGGTTCATGTATAGGATCCTGAACATTTTCATGTACATGAAACCACACCTCAATTGACTCAGTGAAGAAACCTGTACATGATCATTCAAAGGTTAGCTTGTATACAGGTTCCTTTACAGGATTATTTACAGTTTCCTTCCCCCAATTCCTGCACAGGAATCGTCAAGATTACCTGTACACGTTCGCGTGCAGTTTTGTGTACATGAACATGTGCTGGATCCTCCGAGGTTCCTGTACAGGAATTTTCAGCTGGGTTGCCATGCAAGATAAACAAAGTAGAAATTTTGTTTATCTTTATTTATTGGGAGTTGATATAACAGTAGTAATTCCTGATGTGAATAGAAAAATTATTCAAACCTTTACCTTGTCTTTGCAAGTTTTTCGTACATTTCGCGCCCATTTACTCTCGTCTCTGTTTCGTTTTCTACTTCGAAAAGCTTGCGGTATATTTTCCATTTTAATATTCAGAAAAACATATACAAATAGATTTAATATAATCTTTACACTCAGATGTGCAATATCCAGTAAAGAGTTAAGAACTAACTGATGTTTTAATTTAGCGTGTGCATAGGTTTGTTTACAAAACGAATGTTCAAGGTCGCTTCGAAGTTAAACGGACTGCAGGTTTATGTATGTACATTACAGTATATATCTTATCGTTGAATTGTTATGCACCAAGAAATTTAATTAATATTGTACTGTAAGCAAAAACTCACTAACGCGAGAACGGGTCACGGCGGTATGCTCTAGAGTCCTATAGTACACACACAATCACAACTACTCCTAAACTATTGAATATTTTGATCTGAAACATTCCCAAAAACTTTATCACAGTTTTCGACACATTTTTGTCTCAGGAAGTCTCTCCTTGCTCAAAATTTCCCCGATAAATGAAACTCTGGAAGTTACAAAAGTCCGATTCACGCTGAGCATAGGAAAAAAATTAATAACAATTTTTCAATTTTTTTTTTCAATTCCTCTTATTCTAACAATCGAAGTATACCCTGAAGCGCATTTTCTCATAATTTTATAAACGAATGCCAAAAACTGACGAACGGAGTGCGAGTTGAAGTGAAACACGGATTAAATTTGAATTTTTTTAAAAGTCAGTTTTTCGGCCTTAATTTGTAAACTAAAGAAGCTACAACTTTTTATCTATAGGGAAAAAGATGTGCAATAAAATTATGCATCCAGATATATCCTTTAAAAATTAAAATTTGAAAACTTTGTCGAAAGCCTCCAGGGGACTTTGTTTTCGCACGAGAAAATTTTATGTGCCCTTATTGCATCCAACACTCTTGTATTTCTCAAATATTAATTAAAGGTAGGTAGTCAAATAACCTGTCATTCCAACCGGTCGAAAATAGTACATTGCATAACTAGGGTTGGAAGGCTATGATTGTAACGAGTGTGAAGTTTGCTGTCCGGATCTCAATCTGGACACTCAATTTAGTCAAACATTTTTTCGCTTCTGTATTTACAATCTGACAGCATTAGACTTATCCAATTTGTGGTAAGAAGATGTTTTACTCCTGAATTGTGAAAGATATTCAGGAAATTATTACGTGTGTATCAAAAGGCACTGCGTCTATACGAAATATTTTGTACTAACCGATCACGTGTAGCGCTAGGGCTGGTATTACGGAATTTCCCGTAACGTTAACCCGAACGAACTGGAAAAGGGTTTTACGGAAAATTCTGTAATGATAGACAGTTTGTAACCATAAACTTTTTTACTTCCAAATTCAACTACCCGGAGGGTTAGAATTTATTTACACATTTCAAGATTTTCAGGTTAGTTTAAAAATGAGCAGCTATCCCTACTAAACAAAAAGTCAGGAAAAGTCAGAATTCATGAGATATGTTCATAAATCGTCAGAGCTTGGGTTCGAAGGATAATCCTTTTATTAGGGGTCCAAGAATAGAATGCCATAAAACCTAATCCCTCTAATTTTGCATTCATTAGTGAAAAAGAAAAGTGAAAAAGGATATAAAAGTTATTCTTTATAATAAAAATAAATAATTATTTAAAATTCTATCCATTCAAATAATTATTTAAAATTAAAACAAAAATGGTACAGCATTTTATTGAGGTATATATTATATTAATATGATAATTGTAAACATCAAAAGTATTTATATTTATATGAAAGTATAATAACTTCCAAAGAAGGAAAAACTGGCTGGAAAAGTGGACAAAATTTGTAAAATACACAATTCCTGTCGACGACTCTAAATATTATTTGATAAGAACTAAATATAATCATAATTTAAATATGAGACCACAAAATACAGGAAATGATAGACACTGCCAAACATAAAGCGATCATCACTGTTGATACTTTTGCCTGTTTGAGGCAAATGTAGAGCCGCGGAAGGGATTGCGAAGGTACTTTAGTCAAAAACTTTGTCGCGTGAAATGCATGGAGGTTTGGAGGGCGTGGACTTTACCAAATATTTCAAAATATAAATTAAGCGCTATCAAGAAAACGAACTTCAAGATAGCCGTAAACAATTGTCAAACCTCAATATAGCGACTTTTGAGCAATTTTTAACATCTTTATTTTAGGTTGAAAAAGCTTCGGACCACCACAAAATATATAAGGTGATCAGATGAAGGACGAATTAAAAATATTAGTATTTATTTTATTTATTTACTATCATTTATATCTATTATTGATTATAATATTCATCTAGGAAAATATGGAAGCCCAGTCGCAAAGTGTGCATTCAAATTGAAAAGTTTTATATTACAGGATCAATAAGTAAAAATAAAGGTCAAACTTTTGTTAGAAGAAGCAAAAATTAACCTTAGGGGTAAGTTTTGGTTTCGAAAAATAATTGTTTCGATTTAAATAATGCAATTGAAAACAAAATCTTGTGTGAAAATTTTGTCATGGCGCTAGCTGGGCCCAAAATAGGAAAAACTTGCCCCCAAATTGTGGATTTAGACAGGACCAAACTACAATTAAAACGCCTAACCCGGCCAGAGCCTAACTTACCTACCGACTTGGCCCCAAGTTGGCTTTATTTATTTTTCTCGTCTCAGCCACATTATAATTGAAAATTGTTTATTTAAAATAAACATTTCAAGTAGCTGAACATTTTAAGAGAAATCTTATTTCTGAACCGGCTTATTCGTCGTGAGCCTCATCTTTCGGTTACCATTCCAATCTTTGGAATTAGTGGAGACCTATGCCAATATGTGAAACGTAATAGAGGTTATATTTTATAAACTTTAAAATCAGGGCAAATACATGGAGGAACTTAATTTTTCTCTGAGAGGATTTATTTTGTACTTCAAATTGTCAAAAAAATTCACATTGTAATTTCGCACTGAAATAAACTTCTTTCAAAGCGAATCAGAATCGCTTGCAATTTTCAACTACGAAATTCACGTGTTTTATTTTAAGGAAGTTGCCGCATTACCAAACAATGAATCAAAGAGACCGACAATCGATATTAGAGTTCGGCGCGCAAATTCAAATTTACATCAAAACTAAATGAAAGCGATGGATCCAGGCGGTGTTGACGTTTTGAGAATGTAAATGATACGATAATATAAATTGAAAAAGGTGATCGTGACAGAATTGATTATTTGAAATTTGATTTTTAGGTAAGCTACATTTTATAGATTATTTTTTTTCAATCTTGATCTTTAAAGGATCAGTTAACTGGTCAGCTACTTTTCTGTAAACAATATTTTAGAAACTGGAATTCTGTAAAATAATGTATAGTTTATTAAATAAGAAAGAAGTTATTAAATCAGTTTTAATTAAAATTGTGAACGCGACAAGTGCTTTTCACTTTTGGCATTTTTGATCATTTGAATCACACTTTAATAATAATTAATACAGACGAAATCACAAAAATACTTGCTAACGTAACCTAAAACCAACCTACTTGTCATCTACTTGTGTTCAAGATGTTCAAGATGGAGCCCGACTGAAAACAGATGCACAGCCAAGTTGATGGCGCTGCAATCAAGAGCTGTGAAACAGAGTTGGTTTAAACTAGATTTAAGATATTAACCCTGTTGCAGCCACAAAATAATTTTCCAAGTAGGGGCCAAACTTGTAACTGGGCAAACATTTGGAAATTTCCACACGGGAAGTAAAATTTCCGATGATTTAGAATTCTTAAAATTGTATAAATAAATTATTATAAATAATTGGTGATACAAAATCATCTGCTATTCAAACTTTTCAGATGCCATTTGACATTGTTGACTTGTTTATAACCAATAACCATCATATTTGAAAAAAGTGGAAATATGTATCTTAACTACTGATAAAACTAAAAATTAAGTAAACAATTCCATTTCATTTCACGTATTTTATATTTTATATATTCTATACTACACTAGTATGTAATTAATTTGATTTGAAACAAATATAGATGCGGTAAGAATTAGATTCCATAAATGCGAGGTTGTGTTTGTGGCATAATTTTCTATGAGTTTAATGCATATTTCAAAAATAGATTAAAATACAATGTTATTGCAAAATGAAATTGTTAAAGGAGTTTATTTATTTCTTCTAAATATTTATTAGGTATTATAGCCACCTTATTAGATTGCAACCACTAAGCAAGTGTAAGATCAATTTTTACATTCCGCGCGTCAATGTGTATATGCTTAGAACAGTATTGAGGAGCTGAGTATCAATATCTTCTAGGCTTTCATCACTTCGGAAACGTAAACTGGATATTAAATTATTTTTTATATTATTATTACATAAAGCGACTATGATGAACATTTTTTCCTACAATTCCGTCAAAAATAACTCTGTTAATAAGATACAAAAGAAAATGTGGCTCTGGAACTGGTAAAAAATGTTTTAAAAGTGAGACCCACTGATTCAATAACAGATTTGTAGAACAAATCTAATCCATTCATTAGACCGTCAATATCAATATATTTGAATAATTTTCTTACATACTAAACAACACAGGTATAATCTCGATTAAACCAAGTTGCGTGGCGAATACAGAAACTATAACTTTGTCAGTAACACAAACAATCACTTCAAAATGCAATATCACCTTTCAAGGTTCAAAATTAAAAACTATGAACGATTTAAATCCAACTGAATTATACGACAAGGTAGAACAAGATACAAATTTAGCAGAAGTATTTCAAGAGTTAAAAACCCAACCAGAATTTGTAGATAATAGTCGAAAACTCAACACTGAACTGACAAATAAAGGTATACAATTTCATAGATTAGCAGAAAAGGCTAGCTCGACGATACGCGCTTGGTAGGATGTTTTCTTCTTACTGTTCCAGGAAAAGCATATGGTTCTGTGAAAGAAAACGAAATAAAGAGATCCAAACAGAACGAAAATCAGCTGAATGCCTGGTACCAAGAAAACCATCTCCAAAAACTATGGAATGCGCTAAAAGCACACAATCTGTAAATCTTAATGGATTGAATCAAAGTCCTTTGCCAAATAATCGTGCTATAACTTGGACTGGAAATGAGCAAGTAGAGCAACTGCGAGGGAAGACGAAGTCACTCAACCACACATCGAAACATTGTCGGCAAGAAGACCTTCAAATTAATTACTGAAAACACTTTTATTGTAAATTTAATATATAAAAATAAATTTACACATACATACGTGCCACTAGACCTATTTTCATACAATGGACACTACATTAGACAAACACAAACACAAAAAAAATATATTATATAGAGTTACAAAAGAAAGAAAGTATAATCTTTTGTAAAAATCAAACTAGGAATAGACTGTGTCAAATGAAGTAGCTCTGTAAGACACATGTTTATTATTTCAAAATTCTCTCTCTCTCTCTCTCTCTCTCTCTCTCTCTCTCTCTGTGTTCAAAACCACATCATCATCAATTAAAACAACACAGGAGCGCTGTCCAACCTCATCGGGGAGAGGGAAGCGTCAACGAAAATTTTGTACCATCAACGGAGGAGCATTGACTTTTTCCACCCCGGGAAGATGCCACGTAATGTGACTAAATATTTATATTTGAGTATATCCGCTCACAACGCGCGTGAGAACGGATGCTGCAGTCAGCAAAATTGTAAGATTAGGTTTACCACCTTGGGCCGTCGCACGGTCAAGGGATGCGCGGCGATTGTCACCGCTGAGTAAGATCTTTAACGCGTACACCGTAGATCAGGCCACTCGTCTAGCCAGTCTGAATTACAATGTCATAAGGTAAAGAACACTCAAGAGAAAGAAAGAACAAATAGAACACTGTTATTGAATAAACGCCAAGTACACATGGAAATTGAAGGATAATTATTTATATTATCCAGTCGAAACACAACAAGGACCTTCATAATGATTTTTATTTTATAATTCATATTAATTTTGTAATTCTAATATCTATTAGTCATCTTTACAATTTCACACCACTTCTTTTATCTGCAGAAAAATTATTTTTTTCAAATGTGTAGCCTTTAAAAGTTCCAATGTGTATTTCACAATTCTAATGTATACAGTTTTTTAGGATATTAAATTATTATATTCTTCACTTTATAGACTTCAAAGTCTTTTTGTACCTTTCGACATAAAAAAAATTCTAAGCTGCGTGTTTACAAAATGTATATTCCACCAATTTTAAATTTCATCAGCATGTAAATTACATCAAGTATTACACTTTTCCACCACTGCTTAGAATTTTCTGTTGGAAATTTTCCGTCGGAAACTTTGCATTGTCATATCCGGTAGACTACCATTTATCTTTAAAGACCGTGGCGATGTTTAAGAATTGTCAAATTTGCTTGGCAAAACATCTGTATTTGCAAAATTGGTGAAAAAATTGCTCGTCCGAGCAAACTATTATAGATTTGCAAACGAACAACGAAAGATATCACTCGGTAATTTTATTTTGAGTGACGCTGTTTGAATGTAGAGATACAAAGTGTTGCTCGTTGCAAGCAGACGATATGAAGTTTATAAGGCCTTCAAGTTAAACGTTGAGAATTACTCACCAAACGCAGGTAAACGCAGAAGAATACCCGAGATGTGCGGGTAAAGTTTACCCACATGGGGTAATTTTTGTTGCAGGTAATCTTTACCCCGAAATCCGGGTAAAGATTACACTTTGTTTTTTCTGTGAAACCATAGAGAATACCTTCTTCTTTGAAGAACGTGGCGACTTTTGAGAGCTGTCACATTTATTGTCACAGAGAGCTATATTTGCATATTTTATGGCTAAATTGCCCGTTAAAACAAATAATTGAAAAAGTTACACATATTGTGAATGTAAACACTCGAATTTTCCTCCAGTAAAGACAAAGATTTTGGGTCATTGCAAAAAACAATGACAGTTACTCTTAACTCACGGTAATATTCTCTCTTTACCCATCAGAGCAGGTAATAGCAGACAGATTACGTTGAACATGGGTAATATTTATCTTCTACCTACACCAACGAGTAAAAATACGAAATTACCTGCAACAGAATTTACTGACTGTGCGGAAATTATAAAAGAATTTCATGAACCGGCAACTGGGGGACATGAAGGTGTATCAAAAACTTACTGGAGAATTAAAAATAAATTTTTGCAACACCCACCTCTAAAGTTGCACTTTATGACGTCACTGTATATAAAGTATTCATATTATACACGGTGACATCACAGGTGTATTCCATGAGAAATTATAAACCAAGCAATAATTTCGTCGGAAAATTTGTTACCAAACAAGTCGAAGAAACTTTACATTTCGGTTTACGATCGATTTATGGAATGTAAACAAGAAAATAAAGCATCATCACTATCTGAAAATGTATTTATCGCTTATTTCAATGTAATCTCCAAAACAATAAAACCTACTTTCCTTTCGTCTCCGTACTCTATGTTAACCTTCCGATAGTCGCGCGTATGTGACACATACAAATTTGTTTTCAATCGCCCAGCTCAACCACGTGACCAAGCATGCTGTTGTGGCAAAATTGGAGCAGCAGTTGGAACAAAAGGGGTATGCTGTGGGCGCTTTCTTGGATATAGAGGGTACTTTCAGCAATACTCCTCCAGATGTCATCTGTAGAGAGGCTCTGAGATCACTTTTACTATTAATCCTTCTTTGTGTTCTTTCATATTTTTTTTATCCTTCTCTGTGATACATTCGTTCCTTATTCCCATCACCATTCCTCCCATTGTTCTGCCTTTTCTATTCTTCATCTGGATTTTGAACCTGCCATTTGTCACTTCTTGGTAATTTTCACATTAGTCTTTCTCAACCCTTTTTATCTAGCCACGTCTCCATCATTACTACTACATCTCATTGTGTCAAATTTCTCATATACTCCCTATCCTATCTTTCTAATCCTGCTATATTCCAGTAGCATGCCCTCCAATCTTCCCTACTTTTGCTTCTCGTCTCTTTTTGTTTCCTACTATTTCTTAGTTCTTTATCTCCCGTTCCTTTATCTCCTACTTTCCCGACACCTCATTTGTTACTAATTCTTCCCTGTCGTCGTCTCAATTCCACAATATACCTTCTATCTGTATTCTCCCATACTTAATCCATGTTTTTCTTTTCTTTTTTTCCCTCTTCTGCTATTTTCCTTAACTTATACTGCAGCTTCCATTCTACCCACATCAAATCATCCTCTGTTCTCTCCGAGCTTCCACATAACACCCTCTTCTCTGTTATTACTTTCCTCTTATGTGCCCATTTCTTAAGTTTCACCAGTACCATTCTCTCCCCTCTTCCCTCTTACCTTCCTACACTTCGCGCTTCTTCTATCTCTACCTCAGCATCAATCCTTTTTAGTATTCCTTCTACTCCTTCCTTCTGCTCCTTCCCCTCTAATTTTAGACCCTTCATCACTATTTCTTTTTCTTTCTTCTCTCTCTTCCTTTTCTATTCTTTTTTTTATTTTTATCAGCCTTTTCTTCTCCTTATTTCCACTCTCCCCACCTCAAAACCCACGATTCAAGCTTTTTATTTTGTTTTCTCTACCTCCCAACTCGCCTACCTTCTTATCAGGTTCTTCCTTCTTTTCTAGTATTTGCTCCAACATCTTCATCCTTTTCTCTACCTTTTCCCTAACGTCTTCCCATTTCCTCATTCCTTTCTAACTTCGGCGATTTCCGCCAAATTTCTTTCCTTATTTCCTCTACCCCTTTCTCCTGCTTTCCTTCATACATCCCCATTACTTCTTACCCTATATCTTCCTTGTCTTCGCTGCTTCCCCTCTCCCCTCTCTACCTTTCAATGAATGCCTCAATCGATCACACGATCTTCACCCTAAATCTATCCTTTTCTACCGTTTTCCTATACTGTTTCCCTGCCCTCCTTTCTTCGTTATCCCCTTTCGGTGTACCGAAAACTTCCTGATCTAAATCCCTGCTTTCCTTGCTGGTACTCACTCCGCTAGCCATGAATCCAATTCAAACGATCACACCTTTTATCGTTCTCTTTTTTTATCCATCGTCGCATCTACCTGCCTTGCCTTTCTCTTTTCTCTACCCTACCCTGCTATGATCAACACGGTCCTCCCACCCTGTCAGAAACCTCAAATTCACCTAACCTCAACTGCCTTGACTGTCACTTGACCCAACTGTCTTGATCTCCTAGAATTTTTGCACAAAAAAAAATAAAATTCCGGAATTCGGACAGTTAAATTTTTTTGATGGATAAAACCTACTCATTCTCGTAACAATAAAAAAGTTAAATCGAAGAAGTAAAAACCCCAATACACTTTAAATAAAACGGTTCATACCCTAATATTTAGAAGAATTAATATTTCATACTTAAATTTGTACTTATTCCGTTTAATATTTTAGTAAAAACCAACTCAGAACTTATCATTTTAGCGATCAAAAACTTATAAATATAAATAGTGCAACAACTTAGAAATTTCCAATTTGCAAGGATGTTCAACTCGGCTCGTTCGAGGCGCGTGAGCTCTCGAGAGACGGAGGGGCAATACTTGAGAGGCGACGAAGGAGTAGAAGTGGGGACGCGTCAGCACTCTTTTAGGCCTCACTCTTTCTCTCTCATCGCCCCTTTCTTGTCTACGAGCTCGAGCTCGGCTCTAGGTGACTCTAAAACTTTTCGCCCTACGCGCTCGGTCTTTGTATTTCCCCAAATTAGCGCACAGACCTTTTAAACTTCAAGGTCAAAGCATCGACGACTGTAATTTGGTGATTATGAATTCTCTTTTGTTAAAACTCCTTCGGCTTTAACGAAAACATTCTCATAACGTATCTGGTGTTTCGCACTCGATTTCGTTTTAAATTCGATAAAATGTATATTACATTTATCATCGACTGAAATGTGACCTTTACCTTTACCGTGCGCATGCCATTCGTCAATCACAGTGTCAGTCCATTTTGAGGCTATTTTATTGTTTTTATTATTCATTGTTTACAGTGTACGCCCAATTCCCACCTTTATGCAAGAAATTAATTTTGCGAGTCGAAATCATGTCCAAATTAAGTAGTTAGTCGTTATAGGGTGAAGAGTCTAGTTATAACGTGAGTCCCACCAAAATTCGGTTAATTAAGGAGGCGTGTGAGACGGAACTGGAACCGTGAGAGTCACAGTTGTTTGGCTTTTTATACTGTGGTTTCCAGCCTTCAGCAGTGTAGTATTAGATGGGAGTTTATATGCTCCCATCTGCCCATTCGCCGCCTTCCTCTAGGTACGAAACCAAAAACTTATATATGTATAACACCCATCTCACGGTTGTGAGACGTGGCCATGAGTGAGGTTTAGCGCGGTCCCACTGGGAGCCATTGTCATTTTTAGATGGCAGTGGCTCCCAGTGGGACCCTGTGGTGGTTGTTAACCTTCAATTTTTAATTATATATATATATATATATATTTTTTTTTCTTTCTATTCCTTTTGAATAGAACTGAAGGGCCTATGACAAAGCCACCGAACGCGTCCTCGGGTTGCGGATAGAGGGTCTTAAATTGAAGAAATATTTATTCAAGATAAATGAATATGCCTTCAGTTAAATAAATATTTATTGCATTCTAACAATCATCATAACCAACGCAATGAGAAAATTGTTTAAATGTAGAAAATATTCTTCTAATACGAATGTATATTCATCAAATTTAAAAAATATGTATTGCATGATAGAAGTTGACATAATCATTGCAATGAAATAATGACTTAAATTGCAGAAATATTAATTGAAGATAAATAAATATTCATTTAATTAAACAAATATTTATTGCCTTCTAACACTCATCACAATCAACACTATGCAAACTTTATTTAAATTAAAAAAATATTCTTGTTATATAAATGTACATTCATTAAACTGAAAAATATTTATTCCATGACAAAAGTCGATATAATAATTGCAATGAAATATTTATTTTTCATTAAAACTCAAACATTTTTCAAATGATGGTTTAAAATCAATCACATTTTAAATTAGAGGTTAAAGTTTTTAAATTTAAAGTTCTTTGCAATCAATAATTGTTCAGTTCTTATTTAAAAATTAAAATTGAAAAACTTCACTTGCAATTTTAAAATTCAACAAAATTAAACAATTAAACTTCTTAAATGAAAAGGTTAAATTTTGCACTCTGAAATTTTGCCGATTCAAAACTTTCTATTTGAAACAATTCACTTTCAAATTGTTTAGTTTTGAATATTTGATTTATAATTGCTTAGCTTAACTAAACAGCCACATACTGCTAAATATTTAAAAAATGCCTTTTTTTAATTAAAAAATTACAATTCGCAATACTTTAAAAATGGAACATTTAAAACTCAGAGAATATTTGAACGTTTATAATTTGAAATTGAAGAAAAGAGTTTAGTTATGAGTGTATTCATTTTTAAATATTTTAAAATTTTAAAAAGTTCTTTCAAACTTGACTTTTTATTCATGTTTGTGTCTATTTTAGTGATTGTTGTACTATTTTTAATGAACGCATATATGGTAGAATTTTTACCCATCATACTTTTTTTTTATTTTCTTGTAATGTTTGTATGTCTTGTTTTGAGTGATCATTTTTTTGAAAAGCAAATATTTCACCCTATTGAAAATTCCGCCGTCGAAAACGACGTCGTAAGCTACGTAGAAAACGACGTCGTAAACTACGTCTGAACCGACGTCGTATACTACGTATGCAACGACGTCGGAAACAAGTTAAGAAACGACGTAGGAAACTACGTCGGAAATTGGGATGGTAAACGACGTAGGTTCCGACGTCGTTTCATACGTGGTTTCCGACGTCGTTCCACACGTAGTTTACAACGTCGTTTCATACGTAGTTTACGACGTCGGTTTATACGTCGTTTCCGACGTCGTTCCATACATAGTTTGCGGCGTCGATAACTACGCATATATACTGGGATTCACTTGTAAGGAAAGAAGATGATATTCTTAAAAAATCATATTTTTTCTGTAGTTCAAATTTAAAAGGCAAGTCTTAATTTGATTAAATGAAAAAAACTAAGGGTATTTTAGAAAAAATTGTTTATTTAAAAAACTTTGAAAATGTTACAGACACGGGTGCTCGCCGACATTGTAGTAACTGTTTTATAAAATCGCGCTACTTTTTTCCAGAAATTGTTATGCTAAAAATGAAGTAACACACACAACTGCAAGTATTTTTCACTAACTATGTAGGAACTATAAGAAGTTTTTCGACTCTGGCGTTAGCAGATGGCTTACAATTAAATTTTTTTAAATTTTGTTCTAAACAATTTTATACTGCCTACGTATTAAAAACAGTGTTATAGTTAACGTCGTGATTGTATCTTTCACTGTTTTCTGCGAACGTCATAAATTTTAGACCTCATGTAACTCCAAATTTTTCGCATTCTGCTATCTCGTTGTTTACCGGTGACGCCAGCATTTGTGAGTTTTTTGTATAGACAATCTGTAAAAAAGATGAAAACAGTAACAAATTTCAAGAAGGAAATAGAAAGAATCTATTAAACTTTAAGTACTTTCGCTAATTTTAACTTCAAATAAAAAATGTCCAATACAAATGTATGGGTTTATTTTTGAGTAGAATTTATGCAAAATAGTTTTGTAATAAAATCATGTTTACTTTTCACTACTTCATATTTTTCAGGCGTTAAAGGTAGTCTATGATCGTCGACCGGCTTTCCTTTATTCGCTCTTTCTGGTTGCAAGCACCTCTGTTGAAGAGCTTCTATTCCCCAAAGTTTCAAAGCAATCTCCCTTACAAATCTAGAGTCTGTGTGGGATTTGATTGTTTCCCAAATATCCGAGTGCATCGATGTATTTTCGTCAAGATAAGTCTGCGATGAAAATACGTTTGTCTTATTTCTTGTTAAATTATTAAACTATAACAATAAAATCTATGGAACTAAAAACCAGCATTAGTAACTTGTAAAAAGTGGTTTTATCCATAAAGTCATAAACATACCCAGTTTTGACTTTCCTCAAAGCGATTCTCTATATATTGAACACCTCTCCTGTTTTCCGAGCTGGCAGCACGAGGACGTACAGTCATCGGTTTTCTTGATATAAATCGCTGAGTCAGTGTAAATGCAGCTGGAGTGGGCCTTATTTGCCTGCGTGCTGGCGGAGCTGATTTTCTTCGAGGTGTTGTGACTCGTGAAATTCCAGTAGTGAGAATAACTGGTTCTGATTGTCTTCTGTAATTCAGGTCTATATCCTGTTCGAAAGTTAGTTCTGCCTCTTGCCTGTCTTTTGTAGAAGCAGCTATATAAAATAACAAATTATTCAATATTAAGAATCTTACAGCGACTTACAATGTCTTCGAAAAATATTAAAACATTAAAGTATCACCCTGGTGACTCAAAAAATAACAATATTGGAAGTATCTCCATTTATTTAGTACTTTCAAAGAGGAATGTAATGCTTACTATTGGGGCTGTTTGGTGAATCAAGAAAACCGCAGTCGCCATCATCGTCTAAGCGAACTGTGTCGCTTCGGATTTACCGCGGTCCTACTGGGAGCCGGTGTCATTTTTTAGATGGCAGTTGCTCCCAGTGGGACCCTGCGGTGGTTTTTAACCTTATTTTTTAATTATTTATATATATAGTTAAGAGTTTGTCATAAGGAAAACCGCAGAATTTTGCCGGGAGCGGGTGCTAATTTCCATAGAAGACATTAATTTTTTTTCAAACTTTAACATTCAATAAATTTTAAGTTTTATTTAAATGTATACAAATTTAATTCGATTCCGTTTAAAATGTTAATTCTAAACAACTTTGTGCTCTTCACATTTACCCTTTTTCTTAGTAGTTTACGCAAAAATTAAAAATGTGGATTTTTTTACAAAAAAATCCACTTTTTTAATTTTTGACCGCTCTGCAGTGGTGCTAACAACTGATATATATAATACACTGGATGCAGGATTCAATGGAACCATATGTGCCTACTTGCAGGCGTCGGAGCCACCATTTTTATGGATGTTTTGGTTCTGGATCACTCGGGTCAGTTCGGAATATGCACGATAGGTTATGTCACTAATGTTATGATTTGGATGTTGAGATTTTTAGTTATAATGTTATTTTAATGAAATTGTCGAAAATGAGTAGATATTGTTTTTACTGTGGAAAAAGTGAAAAATGCAGCGTATTGAGGTATTTTCACAAGTAAGTACAAGACCTACAAGATTATAAAGTTTGAGCTTAGATTTGTGTTTTGTTTACACTGTAATAATCTTTCCATATATTAATATTATATATTTCTAGCTCTTTTTTTTAATGAATCAAATATAGTGAACTCTTCTATTTTTTAACCAATTATTTGCAGGTTTCCAACAGATCCGAAAGCATGTGAAGCGTGGTTGCATCAGATGGGCCTAGAAGTAAATTTTGAAAGTACAAAAAATAGCAGATTGTGTTCGGGTCATTTCAGAAAAGCTTGTTACGTACAGAACACCAATGATCGAGCGTGACTTGCACCAGGAAGTGTGCCAACAAAATTTGGAAATTTTCATCTAAAGTGCGTCTGTTGCGATAACGTCAAAATACGTGGATCGGAGAAATCTTTTCGCAAGTAAGCCAAATTTTAAATTAGTAAACAAAAACTTAATGAATGTGCAATACATTTTTTTTATTGAAAAATCATTTTTTTTTTAAATTCAACTATTTCAGTTGAAGATTCATCATTTTAGCTAGAAATTAATTTTTTTAACTGAAAATTTATCTATTCTATTTTTGATTGAATATTGCTCGTTTTTAGTTGAACTTTCGAATATCTGGCTGAAAATTCGTTCCTTTTGGTAGAAAATTAATTTTCCTGTTTAAACGTTCATCTATTTTGTTGAACAATCGTCTTGTTTGAATGGAAATTCATCTTTTGATTGGAAATTTAATTAAAGAGTTTTTAATCGCAATCTTCAAAATTAAAGAATTTTAAATAGCAGGTCGTGAAAATTGAAGAATTTTAAATTGCAAATGGTAAAAATTAAAGAATTTTAAGTTGCTATTCCTGGAAATTGAAAAAAATGTAATTGTAAACTTTCAAAGTTCAACTATTGCAAAAAAATGTTTCGTAATTCTATACATTTTCAAAATTCAAGACATTTCTATTGTAATTCTCCAAAATGAAGAATTTTAAATTCTAAATCTTCAAAATTGAAGTGTTTTTCAATTTTGAAAATTTACAGTTAAAAATGTTTGTAACTTTCATTATTTAACTTCGAAATTTCTTAATTTGGAAGATTCAAAATAGAAAAGTTGACTTTTGATTTCCAAAATCATCCAAGTTGAAGCATTTTTATTTATAGTTTTAAATTTTTTAATTTTGATGCCTCAAATTCGAAATTTCTTCAATTTGGAAAATTTAGAATTGAAAACTTTACTTTGAATCTTCAAAGATATCAAAATTCAATTCAAATTTAACACTGCCATTTTCTGTGTAGGTTTCCTTTGAAGAACGCGCAACTTCTAAGGAAATGGTTAGAAGCTATTGGAAAGAAAATTTTTATCTTAATGAAAGAATTGTCATTTGTGATGATCACTTTGCGAAGAAATCTTTATCGCAAAATAATGGTTACCTGAACCTGAAAGTCGATACATTTCCAACTATATTTTCGAGAAGTTCTGAAGGTATGATTTTCAATTTCTTGAAATATAAAATATCTGGAAAATAAGTTTCTGTTTTAAAAAATTCAAAATGCATCTGTCAATATTGAAATGAATAATAATATGTTTCACATAATTTATTTAATATCTCAATGATACCGAAATATTTGACAAAATAAGACGTTAAGTTGAAACTGTAAACTCAAAATTCAATCACCTCGTTTTACTAAAGAACTCTGGAATAAAATATTTTTAGATACCAAGCGGTACTCGTTTTTCCAATAGAAATGCGCATACAGAAGGAAAAAGAGTTTATTTCAATCATTTTTGCGTAAAATAAAATTTTCGAATGTTCAGGTTACCATTAGAAAATTTTATTTTACGCAAAAATGATTGAATCAAGCAGTTTTTCCTTCTGTACGCACACTTCTATTTGAAAAGGGAGTACCGCTTTCTATCTAAAAAATTCTTCATTCCAGTATTTCTTTAGTAAAAGGAGGTTATTTAATGTGGATTTTAGAGCTTGATTACAACAGCCTTTGAAAGTTTTTTCGTAAAATCTAATTTTGATAAAATTCATTGTCTGAAGTGTAAAAAAGGTCTTATTAGTTGAATATATATGTCATGTATATTATAGCAGATGCTACCCTGGTAAAAATACCCGTTGGGAACCGTTAGAATATTTTTAGAAGCCTCTAAGATTGCAGTTCGAGTTTTAAGTGGATTTAAGGCCATGTAACGAGTATACCAGCTGATCAAGTTAGTCCTGAGAACAATATTTTTTCACCCATATTTGAAAATAAATGTTAAAATAACGCGGAAATATTTTCGGAAAATATTAATAAATATTAAAGGACCGTTTGTGGCAAGGCACAGAGTTGGAAATCTGAATGAGCAGTACCAGCTTGAGATACAGAAATAAATATGATATACATTTGATATAATAGTGTTGAACATAGCTGGATCCGTGCAGTTATAAAATTTTCTTAGAATATACTCTGTTTGAATGAATCTTACTATCTGAAATTACCTTATAAAAAATCTGCAAAAAATATAGGATTCTTTTATCCTTTCTGTGCACAATGGTAAGGTTTAGGATCAGAAATAATCATTTCAATAGCTAAACAACGTACAGAGACAGTTTTTGACGCAAATTGTACATTTTTGGCTTCTGAAAATAGTGTATGTAGTGTTAATGAGCAAAAAGTTGCGCTTAAATGTGCTACTGCTACTCCTACAAGTATGATTTTCTGTTACACTCGCTCCTATTGTAAGCGCCCTTACGTCGATAATCGGAATGCCCTTTGTATTTTTCGAAGAAGAAAATAATTTGTTAAGCATTTAAGTGCAACTGTTTGCTCAGCGATGCACCATTTTTAGAAGCCAGAAATGTGCAATGTATTTTCAGGGAGTTACAGCCATTAAAAGTGGAGTTTTCTAAAATGATCGTACGATAATGACAGTTTTTAACCTTTCACTCGGCAGGAAATAATTGCTGCTCGACTGGAAATTTCAAAACTCTGTATCAGTATAGGGAAAACCTTCATCTCAGGTTTTAGTAATTTTTTATTTCAGGACTTACACCCTTATTTTTTAAATAATAATCATTTGTTTAAACAATTTTTCCACTATACGTCGTAAGTTTTATTATTTTCTGGAATTAATGATACAATTAACGAATGTTAAAAGTAATATTTCTTTGTTTAAGATACTTGGCAATTATCTAAACAATTTTCATTTTTTTAAACTATTTTTTCTTTCTGTAAATCATGAAAAAATATTCTTTTCTAGAATTAATGTCGCAGGTAAAGAATGTGAAGAGTGATATTTTTTGTGAAAGTCAGTTTGCAATTATTCAAACAATTAATATCACTTGCTCCTTCTCATAGGAAAGATGAGGAAAATTCTAGTTTTTTCGAATCTCTTACACTATGTTGGTTATTAATCAGTATTTTCTTTTATCAATTAAATCCTTCTGAAAAAATTTCTATCAATAATGTAACTGAAGTTGCTTTAAAAATTATTATTAAATAAATAAATAAAAATGATTAATTGTTTAAATAATTGAAAACTGTCCTCCACAAGAACGATCACTCTTAAAATTTATTACCTTTTCAAGATTTACAGGAAACAACCATTTTTTCAAAGAAATGAAAATTGTTTAACTAATTGTAAACTGTCTTTCACATAAAATATCACTCTCAGCATTCAGTAAATGCGTTTTCGATTCCAAAAAGTAGTAACATTAAAAGATTTACAGGAGAAAAAAATTGTTTGAAGAAATGAAAATTGTTTAAATAATTACTAAATATTGTTAAAAATGTATATTACTCTCAACATTCGCTAATTGTGTAATCAATTACAAAAAGTAATAACTTTTTACGAATTACAGGAAAAATATAGTTTTAATAAAATCAATTTTTTTAAATAATTACCAAACATGTTGAAGAAGAAATATTATTCTTGAAATTAGCTGTAAAATTTATCCCGAACAATAAACTAAATTTGAGAAAATGGAAAAAATACAGTCTTTAGCATGAATTTTACATAACTGCTACTTTGCATTTCTTGTTTATTGGGTGGAAATTATTTTTTGAATAATGAACATTCCTTAAGAGGTGACTAAACTTTAATTTACAAAAAGTTAATAACTTCTTTTCACAATTTTTTCGAAAAGCGAATTCATCCATTTTCATTTTGTTACTAACTTCAAGGCAGTATTAAATTTGAAAGTTTTTTTGCATTTAATTTATTTAACAGCAAACAAGCCTATCATAAACTAAGTTCAACTGATTTTGTACCAGATTCTTGTATGTTCAAATTAATTATCCTGTAAGCTTGAATCATATTGATTGAAAATTGATTTTAAAAAATGAATGAAATCCCACCGAAAACAGTGTTTGACAAAAAATTTATCTTGAAGGTAATCAAAGTTGTGAAAACAAAAAATAAAGCCAAATAAGAATAGTAGAAAATTGATAAGTAGAAGTCTTTTTTAATAAAAGGCATTAGTTCAACGAATTAGTTGATTAAATAATTTTTTTCTCTGACAACAAAATAAATTGGTATATTAGAGGACCTAGAAGAGTAAAATTCAGCCCGTTAAATGTTTTTTTATTCCTTTAAAATATTTATTTTTTGTATCAAAGGAAAAAATTACTTTTTATGATACATGCATGATTTCAGCCCTTTTCGACGCCTATGAAGCGGGGATAAAGCTTTCCTTTTTAATCCCTAGGGAGGACTGAAAAGTGAGGCCAGAGGTGAAAAATGAAAATTATACATCTATGAGCTCGCATTTTACAATTATCAGTCCACTCAATTTAACAACTGTGAGGAAATTTTGATTGCAGATAATAGAATTCTGCGGTTATTTATGAAAAGTTACCATATATAACTGATTAAATTACCGTAAACTATCGTAAATGACCGAAAATTTTCATAAATTTCCAAAAATTTAAAAAAATACATATTGTGTAATTTATGGTAAATTACCATATTTACCTGTGAAGTTACCGTGAATGACCGGAAACGTTCATAAATTTCCGGAAATTTATGGAAATTTAAAAAAATGAATATCGGGTAATTTATGGTAAGGTACTATATTTACCGGAAAAATTACCATAAATGATCAAAAATTTCCATAAATTTCCGCAAATTTATAGACATATTTAAATTGAATCCGGCAATTTTTTTATTGCATTGTTGATAATTTGAAATAAGTTAACATAAAATTCATGCTTCTCTATTCAAAATCTAATTTGAACTGAAATCATGACTGACAATAAGTGCATTATTATTATTATTATTATTATTATTATTATTATTATATCATTAAGCCGTTTCCCTTTCGGGGTAGGCGTGAATTTAGAAATTTTGAGAAAAGCCTGGCTATCTTCTTTCCCCTTCATTTCTCTAGTGCATTTTTAGATTCTCAATTTAACACCTTCAATATTATTATCTTAAATATGTGATAGTGTCCAAACTATACAAAGCCAGTGTAACCCCAGGCTGGTATTTCGTGAATAGTCAGGCTTGAGAAAAGCCGTACTGGCTTTAGCATGATTCAAGACTGTCAACAAGTTTTTCCACACGGGAAACAAGACAGTTACGAAGAACTTCGAAATTTTTTAGACTTGATAAATTGAAAAAAAAAAAAAAAGCGCTCGGGGAGTATGAGGGAGCAGATCCATATCTTCTTTTTTCACGGTGTAAATGCTGAAGGTTCTCGCGTGACAATCCTTTTCTATAGATTGAGCCAGGTTGTAAAATTATTCCTGATTTCTCAATATGCTGAGAAATCTCTCAATAAAATACTTATAAATATGTTTTTACTTTGATGTAAATTAATAACCTTTTTCAACAGTTTTGCTTGTCAGAAAGTTTTGTAATAATAGTATATTTTGCACCAAGGTGCAAAATAGTGACTTTATTGACGAGTGTATGTTTTCTGTACGAGTCGTAGGCCGTGGAGCCGACCTTAGATGTCATTTTTTAAGCCCATAGGTGTGTAATGACCACGCATACAGAGGACAGAGGACTCTAAGACCCTATTGACACAATGTGACAATAGAGTGGGAGGGGTTCGAAAATTCGCCAAAAAATTGTGACATCCTTTATGAAAGATCCCATACTTCAGGTTTGTTCCACAGGCATGAGGAATGGCCGTATGTATTAATGTGTTATATAAACAAAAACAAAAAAATCCCTATTTTTTAAATTTAAATTTTTTCCAATGCCTAGAATAAAACTCTAATAGCTTTGGTAGAATGAAAGAAAGAATCTTGGACTTTACATATGGTTTTATATAATAAGAAACTTCTTATTGGGCTTTCAATTTTTATTACATTTTAATTGCATCAAATTACATTCGATTCCTCTCTATTTGTCTCATCTTACTTTTTTTTATTTTTATTGATAAATCGTTTTAACAATTTTCTATTCTCTAATATGCTTACTGAGAGATGATACATTTCCAGGGATGGAAATAAGCTCCTCTAATATACGTAATGATAGGGAAAATTGCTATCAATAAACAATACGTCATTCTACTTTACCCTGCCTCTAATCAACAATTATTAAATCGAATTCTCGTTCGGCCATATTATGTGAAATCTCCGTGTGGAAAAATTCATGGAATGCTAGCCTGGCGCTATCCTGCCACTGTCTAGTTTTGCTACGTGTTTGACTTACAGCTTTTTTTAGCTAGTTTCTTATCCGAATTAAGGTTTATACTCAAACAAAAATCGCAGAAATGAATTCAGAAAATTAAAATAAAAGATTCAAAAAATTATCAAACGTAATTGCATAAATTGTCAAATAACAACTGAATGCACTGTATTACATTTATTTAAGATAATAAACAATCATTATTGAACTTAACTGAAATCTTATTATACTAACTGTATTCTAAAAAACGATTTTCATTTAGCAAAAGTTTAAAAAACGTTTACTTTTAATTAAAATATATGTTAAAGTTATGATAAAATTATATCCATTATAATATGTATAATGAATCTATGTATTATATTTACAATATTCCAGAATCTCGAAAAACATAAACAAATGATTTATTTAATTCATTTTAATTATTTATGAAATACGTAAATAATAATTAAGCCTAATGTAATAATTATTTAAAATAATACAAAATAATGATTTCGTAGCCTAACCGCAAGTATAATTATACAAGATCTATTATTTATAATACTTTTTTTTCACACATTAAACACTTTTGGTGATTGAAAATTGTTCATGTTTTATTGAAATAAATATCACATTGGAATGCATTGAAATTCATATTCGACAAAAGAGAACAAAATTTCAACTTTCAGAGAGCTCAGTGTCTTGAGGCGACGGGACAAAGTTACAGCAACATATTATGAAATCAAATCAAAATTTCGACACCCGGCGTATGTTCAAGGTTTGCGGAAACTCAGTTTTTCTGTGAAGTTAAATTTTTTAAAATATTTGTAATAAACTGAAAAATCTATATATTAGCCTTTTATTTTATGAGAAATAATTATATTATGTAATTATAAATTATGCTTTATCGAAATAGACAATCTGTCTAGAAACTAGTCGATCCGAGCGGTACATTCCAATCTACCCTGCTTGAAATGACGGATAGGATCCGAAAGAGTCAGATACAAAGCCGGATAAAGGTGCGAATAGCCCACGTTGGATTTTATGCTGTCTCTATCTGGATCTTTTTCGTTTCGTGAAATCTTAAACGGAAAACTAGCGACTCTATCCGGATTTTAATCTGGATGACATATGGAAAAAAGCAGTTTATCTGGCCCTATACGGAACTTTGTCGGAACTTACATTAGAAGACTGTTTTCGTTTAAGTCTGAAAAAGGTTTTCTATCTCGATCTATCCGGCTTTGAAGCGAACATCCGTAATAGAAAGTTGAATTATTTTCCTGACGGAATCTTATGCAGCCCTATCAGGAACTATGTCGGAAGTCGGAACTTTCATTAGAAGACTATTTTTGTTTAAGTCTGAAAACGTTTTTCTATCTGGATCTATCTGGCTTCCAATAGGATAACGGAAACAGAAACTGAAATTATTTGGCCGACGGAATCTTATGCTGCCCTATGTGGAACTTTGTCGCAACTTACATTAGAAGACTGTTTTCGTTCAAGTCCGAAGATGATTTCCTATCTGTCTCTATCCAGTTTTAAAGCGAACATCGGAAATAGAAAGTTGAATCATTTTCCTGACGCAATATTATGCGGCCCTATCAGGAACTATGTCGGAACTTACATTAGAAGCACAGAAAAAACTAAAGTTAAATTTTGTTGCATGTAAAATTTTCCGCTGTTAAAGTTTACATGCTATTTGGCGAAAGTTTTGTAGCCTTCCAATTTAATCCTGAAATTAACGTCACTTTTTTTTATCCTACTCAAATAGAACATTGACTAGATTAACTTGATGCTTGCACTTGCTGAGGAGAAGACAACCCGAATTTTTTTGAAACGAGTTGTAAGTGAAAATACCTAATAATACAGTTTATTGAATAAAAAACAATTTACTTTTGTTTTATTTGTAAATTGTGATTTCGATTTTACAGTAAATATATAATTATTTATCTTTATCAAAATAGTGCCGTCGGGTCTTTTTAGGATTTTCTCGTGGAAAATGTTTTTCTTTAAAAAATGTCTACTGTAAACGAACTGGCCAGCTTTCACGGTAAAATATTTCAGAGCTTTTTGCCATTAAGCTTTAATAGCTGGGTCTTTTGGAACGATGGAAAATTTTTTTTTTTCATATTCAGGATTTTCGGGTTCTCTGAGTTCACTTTTGTGACCTGATTTGCACCCCAGAACGATACACATTGGCATAATTAATGCGATAAACATAATAACACTAGTAGAAAACTCCACCAGGCCATTGTCACAATCATTGTGTAATGTATTACATCACAGGACAAATCTCTATAGATATATAAATGGAAATTCCTAAATTTAAATGAAGAAATTTCGAAACTAGATAAAAAAATTAGAGGGTTTTTGATTTTAAATTTTCAAAATTATTAGCTTCAATTTTAAGCTATGTAGAATTCAAAGTTCTTCAATTTTGAAGAGTGAAAATTGAAAATTCTAAAAAATTTTGAAATATAGGAATACAAATTATTCAAATTTCTTTCTCGATTTCGATTAACTTGAGTGTTACCAAAGATAAAAATATTCGTTAATGGTATTTTTTTTAAGAGTAACTATACAAATTAGAGGTGTGCAGTCGTTTATTCGAAATTTTAATCCAAATTTAGACAATCCTGGAAAGTTGGTTTGATTTCCCTAAGCTATTACAATTTCTAAATCAAAGTTATTTTGATTTGATTATGTTGATTTTTTTATTATTTATTCATTTTATTTATATTTATTTATTTTGATTTTTTTATATTGATATTTTGATTATTTTGATTAATTTATAAAGTTATTATGATTTTAAAAATTGTAATAATGCAAGGAAATTAAGGCGGTTTGATGTACAGTTGATTTTTTTTCTATTTCGAAAAATCCAATGTTCCAAGCGTTCTTGAATTTGTATTAAAAATTCGAATAAACGACTGCACAGCTCTAATAAAAATGTTGAAATATTTTAACTTGGTTAAAAAGTCTATTTGATTTTAAACATATAAAATTTAAGATTTCGTTATTTGTAATAGAAAATAATATTTAATGATGTATCATATTACTTTTTTGTAATATATAGATATAATAATGATATTTATTAAATGGGTTGCTTTCCATGCAGAGGGCACTATCGAAAAAAGTTACAAATTTATTTTTGACGTCGCACCCATTTTCCATTTCTCTTGTAACTATTATTTATTATTATTACTATTATTATTATTCCTTAGTGAAGAAAAGAATTCAATTAAATTTTCGTAAATGAGAAATAGTATAATAGAAAATATATACTAGATGTAAAAAAAAAGAAATTTTTATTTTCTATTTACTGATTAAAAAAGATTTTAACTAATATTTTTAAATTGAAATGAAACAATTTTTGATTATATTTTAAAGACTAAAAATTAGGTACAAATAAAATTGCTTTGCTTCGTAAATATAATAATATAATAATTCGAAATTATGTATCAACCTTATAAAAACCCTTGGAATCTCTTAAAATATCCTTTACAGGTCCTGTAAAATCCTTCTGTATCTTCCAAAATTCTTTAAAACAACATGTAAAATTTTTGAATTCCCTAAAATTATTAAAACCGTCGGAAATCCCTTGAAATTGTTTAAATCTCTTGAAAATGCATTGGAATCTCTTGAAATACCTAAAAATATTTCAAAGTCTTTGAAATCCGTATAAACTATTAAAATGAATAAAAAAAGTTCTATGAATCTTTTAAAATTTTCTAAAATATTTCAAATCCTTTGATATCTTTTGAAATCCCTCGAAACTTTTTAAAGCTCTTGAAAGCGCCTGCGAATCTTTTACAATATCCTCAGATATTTCAAATCCTTCGAAATCCGATTGAATTACTGGAATCCATTAAAAATGTCTTTGTAATCTTTTAATATATCCTAAAATATGTCAAATCCTTTTGAATCTTTTGAAATATTCTAAAGATCTTCAAAATGCCAAGAAATTTGAAAAAATACTTTAAAATATTTCAAATCCTTTCATTGTCTAATTGTCAATTGATCCTCAGGATCAATTAAATAATTTTTTTTTTATTAAAAAAAATCCATCGAATTAAGTAGAAGTGAGTATTATGTATGTTATTCAGAGGTTATTACCATTAAAATAGTAAGACCTAGACTACCAGGAAGGACCTTTGGAATAACATCCACCTCATTACTTTTTAATCATTGTAATATGAATTTTTCATTACTGGTAATAATGATTCGGATTATTAAATTTTAATGAAAATTAAAACGACGTTACAAACTTTTGTAACCTTGTAACTTTTACAATCAAAAAAGTAATTCTATGCATCATTTTCAATTTAATCCTTGTCTTACATTTAAATAAATAAATAATATTTATTATATTTACTAGTATTAAATAATTACATATTTATTCACCAGTTTCCTCTTTTTAAAATAAAGCAACCTTTTTCCCCTTTTCTATTTTTTCTATCACATTTCAAAAGGAGAAGAAAATTTAAACAATGAAGAATTCTCATAAACATGAAGTTGCAAGCAATCAAAACAATACTCTCTGTGCACTGTTTTAGTTCCCTAGTACATATCACTTTTCAATCTGAAGTTAGCAAAGTAAAATAGTACGAACCCTATCAACACCGAATGTTGCCTCAATATTGCATCGATATTTCCTGCAACATCGAAACATTGCACGAAACATCGATGCAACATTTTGTTTTACCATCCCCCTTTCCTCTAAGGTGACGTCTTTTTGAGTTTCTGAGCTGCGGTAATAAATGAAAATTAATTTATAATATTAAAATATCAGACTTCAGGCTCCAAAATTCTCTCAAAAGAAGGTAAATAGAGTGAATTTTCACAAAAATAGGGAAATGATACGGAATAAATTCTATTCTATAATACTCATATTGATACCATATTCAATTCAATATAAATTAGTTAAATTTTTAAGATTTCATGTTGCGATATGTTATATTTTCAACATAATAATTGAATTGTTAACCAACAAATATTTTGTACCGACAGAGATAAATTTTTAACCTAAAAAGACCAATTTTCAACAAAATATTTAAACTTGCAACAAAAAAATTAATTTTCAACCAATCAGTGTAAGTAACAACCAAATAGTTGAACTTTCAAGCAGAAGAAACGAATCCTCCATATAAAAACACGTAACGTCCATTGTCGAGATCATGATAGTTGCCATTTTGTAAGGCATAGGGTGACTTCTTTTTTAAACGTAAAATGAATAGAACTAAGAAAGTAGATTTCTCATTTTATCGATCGCCGATAATCATTTTAGCTTATGCATTCTTACTATTACTCTATTTAGTATTTATACTTCTGAACTTGGTAGCGAACTTCGGCATTGTAACTATCACAAATATGCTGACGACTTTAGGCTTTAATTTTCTGGGCCTATTGCCACTCTTGAGAGCTTACTTCAAAAGGTACAGGAGGATATTGATTTGGTTGTGCAGTGGGCCTTGACAAACGGTCTCACTCTTAACCTTGCTAAGAAGAAGACTATAATCATAGGACCTTCTTCCTCTCCTTCATTGCAACAATTGCGACCTTGCCTCTCCTCTTGATCAATGGGCGTCTCATCCCCTTTGTGGATTCCGTGAAAGGTTTAGGTTATATTCCTAATCGCTGTCTTACTTGGAATGAACAAGTTGCGGATATTTCAAGGAAAACCTTTTATGTCATCCAACAGCTTGACAGGAATAAAGAATCACTTCCTACTCCAACGCGTATCCTCCTAATTAAAAGCCTCATCCTCCCTTTCTTTTACAACGACTGTGTTGTATATGACGATTTTACTGACGAACTGAATGCAAAGCTTGAACGTACGCCTAATTCGTGCATTCTGTTCATCTTTATCATCCCAAAAAGCGGACTTATTACCCAGTATAGAGAAAGATCAGGACTTCTTAGCGTTGCTAAAAGAAGACAATTTTTTATGGGTAACCTGCTTTATAGCCTAGTCAGTAATGAAGCACGTGTAAAATGCAAAGATCTTTTGTTATTCGTGGTGCTCGCCTTTGAAACAAACTACCTATAAGCATTAGAAATGCACCTTCACAATTTCACTTCAGAAAACTACGTTTTGGTTACTTATTTAACATATCAAATCCTACCCTCCAAATTACACATTGGTAATACTTAAATCCTTGAGTTTAATACATATTGTGACGTGGTATTCTATACCACACCCAAATTAAATGATTATTTATGGCCATTCAACGTAAATTCAACTCTGCTGCTCCGAACCGTCACCAGACTGGGAGGTTATCATTTATTTTAAAATGACACTACTAATTCCGTCGACCTTTGTCTTTAATCTGTTTATCTGGCACTCAGGGCTAGCTTTGCCGGCTGTCACATGTCACAACCCACAACAACAAACAACACGACCAGGTGGTCGTGACCTAACTCTGCACCACTCCCACAACTATTCAATCACGACTAGGTAGTCGTGACCCGCTAATACACACTTCACGAACACAACACTCTCGCCTTCTCCGTCTCTCACACATACGCTGGGTGGAAGGAGGACACTCAGTTAAAAATGTGGTATCCCGGGAGCGATGCCACGCACTCTTGTCATGTGGAAAAGTCAATACCATAGCTGCCGATATTCAAGCGTGCACCACATAGACTAAAGTGTACGTTGTGAGAACGGAACAGGGAAAATGTCGAGTTACTGGACGACGCTATCATGAACGCGCCTTCACAGGCGTCTACTGCTGCAAGGTACCGTCTTGTTTACACGGACCTTGGTTTTACGCGCCAAAACTATACTCCGCGGCGTTGGTACTCATTCTGTGTTCGACCACGGGCAGTAGTACCACGTGCCTTGTGCAGTAAATGATTACGTGTAACAAGACGATTACTAATTGATTGGGCGTGACGCCTGGTTCGTGAATAAAAGTTGCTGGCGCTAAGTATTTCGTTGAAAACTAAAAGCAATAGAAGACTGGAAGATATTAATTGGGCGTGACGTCATTGTTTTAATTATCATCTCTGAATAGATTCAGACTGTTGTTTGCGCGTCACGATAACTAATTATTGTGAGGAGCTTAGGATGTTTCAAAGGTATGTTTTCTCATTCTCGCCTGTGTAAATTGAACAAAGTGTAGCCGTGAGTTCAGTTTGGTGGGGACAAATAGGTGTTAAAAATGTTGGTTCTTGCTCGTGGGAGTGTTCTGGCTTCGGTTTGTGAAGAGCATTAATAATCATTGTTCGGTCTAGTCTTCCAACATGGCGCGGAATCATGACATCTAAGGTCAATTAAGGTCACCGCCATTTTGAAAGACCCCGACGTTAACATGGCATGTAAAATAGGCTCGGTCGGAGTGATATTAAAATTAAATTAGGTTCTTAGGTATTTTTGAATGATAGGTTTGTTGTGAATAAGCATTGCGTCTAGTTGCGGGGTTGAGCATCTGATACATTCGATCATCCAAAATGGTGGTTATCTCACATGACTTCTCGTGTCATTCATGGAACACCATGTTGGAAGGTCGTTGATTTTCTATTCACACAGTTAGTTTTAATTTCGATAATCCAAAATAGTGGCTATCTTACATGACCTTTCTTGTATTCATGGACCACCATGTTGGGAGGTCGTTGATTCTATATTCACACTATTATTTTACGATCCATCATCCAAAATGGTGGCTATCTTACATGACCTCACACTCCACTCACACCTTCCACACAAATTCTGCAAAATCCTCTCACCACCTGACACTGAACACGTTCTCACTTCCGCCACCAACATGCAAGTCCTTTTGGGCTTTTATGTGACAACTATTGATCTCACAAACTTTTGTTAAAGAGGAAAAGTACTGCATTTGTCAAGAATCAGCAAAAGTTTTTATGTTTAGTTTGTTAATTTTTTACTCCTGCATGTTGTTTAGTTCAACATTTAGAAGCTTTAATATGACAAAAATTGGTCTCACAAAATTTTTTTGAACGGAAAAATTACTGCATTTGTCGAAAAGTTATCAGAAAAAGATTTTATTTTTTGAAATTTAATATATTATTTTATGTTTTTTTAGTTTGTTAGAGGAGAAAATTATCGCATTTGTCCAGAAAAATTCAGAAAAAGATGTTATTTTTCGAAATTACATAATTTTTTACTTTTGTATGTTTTTTCAGTACGACATTTGGGGGTTTAATATGACAAAAATTGATCTCACAAAATTTTGTTGGAGGGGAAAATTACTGCATTTGCCGCAAAAAGTTCAGAAAGAGATTTTATTTTCCGAAATTTGATAATTTCTGGCTTTTGTATGTTTTTTGAGTTCGGCATTTGGGACTTTAATATGACAAAAATTTTTCTCTCAAAATTTGGTTTGAGGGTAAAATTACTGCATTTGTCGAGAAAAATTCAGCAAAAGTGTTTTTTTTCAGAAATTGGATCATTTTAAACTTTTGTACGTTTTTTGAGTTCGGCGTTTGGGGCTTTAATATCACGACAATTAATCTGACAAAATTTGGTTGAAGGAGAAAATTACTGCATTTGTCGGGAAAAATTCAGAAAAAGATTCCATTTTTCGAAATTTGAGAATTTTTTACTTTCGCATGTTTTTTGAGTTCGGCATTTGGGGTTTTAATATAACAGAAATTGGTCTCGCGAAATTTTGTTGAAAGGGAAAAGTACTGCATTTCTCGAGGAGAATCCGGCAAATATTTCTGTTTTTAGAAATTTGATGATCTTTTGCTTTTGCATGTTTTTTGAGTTCGGCATTTGAGGCTTTAATATGACAATAATTGGCCTCAGAAAATTTGGTTGGAGGAGAAAATTATCGCATTTGTCGAGGAAAATTCAGAAAAAGATTTTCTTTTTCGAAATTTCATAATTTTTTACTTTCGTATGTTTTTTGAGTACGGTATTTGGGACTTTAATATGACAACTATTGGTCTCACAAGATATTTGTTGATAGGGAAAGTACTGCATTTGTCAAAAAGAAATCAGAAAAAGATTTTATTTTTTGAAATTTGCTAATTTTTTACTTTTGAATGTTTTTGAGTTCGATATTTTGGGCTTTAATATAACAACTATGAATCTCACAATATTTTTTTAAAGGGGGAAAGTACTGAATTTGTTGAGAAAAATTCAGCAAAGGTGTTTAGTGTTAGAAAGATCATTTTTTACTTTTGTATATTTTTTGAGTTCGGCAATTGGTGCTTCAATATGACAACAATTGGTCTCACAACATTTTGTTATAGGGGAAAACTACTGCATTTGTCGAGAAAAATTCATTAAGAGATTTTATTTTCCGAAATTTGATAATTTTTTACTTCTGTCTGTTCTTTGAGTTGAATATTTTGGTCCTCAATATGACAGCTATCGGTCTCACAAAATTTTTCAAAGGGGAAAAGTACTGCTTTTGACGAGAAAAATTCAGCAAATTTTTTATTTCTTGAAATTTGATCAGTTTTTTCTTTTGTATGTTTTTCAGTTCGACATTTAGGTCGATGGGCACTGGTACAATTGTGCACGTTGTTGGCCATAGGCACAACTGTAAACCGGGACATATGTGCACGTCCCAAATTTGGCGTGCACAGATGGGACACTCCCAGCTAAGCACGTCGAATTGTCGAGGTGCACAGATGGTACCCTAGAAACAGTCAACGTGCCCATATGATAGTCTTCCAACTATGCTCGTTGGAATTTAGACGTGCACAGATGGTACCCTAGCAACAGTTCACGTGCACAGATTGGAGACTCATCTTTGCACGTGCTCAAATGGTACCCTACCAACGGTTCACGTGCACATATAAGAGACTCCCAAGTGTGCAGGTGCACATATGTTACATTCCCAACTGTGCATGTCTCAATTTGCGGGGAGTAAAGCTGTGCACGGAACAACTGTGCCCTTGACCAACTGTGCACGTCGAGTGCCGGTGGTTCAACTGTGTACGCTGTGCGCCACTGGCACAACTGTGCACGTGCATGGATGGGACACTCGTGACTGTGCACGTGCACAGGTGGAAGACTCTCGACTGTACACGTTGAACTTTAGACGTTTGCAGATGGTACCCTAGCAACACTCCACGTGCACAATTAGTAGACTCCTTACTGTGCACGTCTCAATTGATAGATCAGGTTTTCAACACACAAATCCACGTGCACAGATTGGATACTCCCAACTGTACACGTGCGCAGATGTGAGACTCCCGACTGTACATTTGCGCAGATGGGATGCTGCCAACTGTACATGTGAACAGATGGAAGACTCCCAACTGGGCACGTCTCAATTGATACGGTCATATTACTGACTTACATGTCCTTGTGCACAGATAAGAGGCTCCGGCACTGCACGTCTTAAAATATGCAATCAGATTTTTCACTTAGAAGTAATAAAATCATTAATTTCACCTAAAACGGGTACGGATGGTACTCTTCCAACTGTGCATGCTTCGATTAGTAAAATCATTTATCACTGAAATGTGCACGTGCACATATGGGGCATAATTTCTGAAGTGTACTCACCTCCAAAATGAAAGTTGTTCGATCGGGCTAAAAATTGGCCTAATTGTAGTTCTATTAGATGGTACTTCTCACAACAAAAATAATTTCTTTTGATAATGATTTATCAAAGTAGAGGGGGTATAATTTTTGGGTTTTTGAAGCAAAGCCTTACTTTCAAACATTTGTAACTTTTTTCGGTACAGGGACCCTCTATCCGCAACCCGAGGACGCGTTCGGTGGCTTTGTCATAAGCCCTTCAGTTCTATTCCAAAGTAATAGAAACCGAAACCAAATATATATATATTTTTTTTTTTCAATAAAAAAAATAGAATTACTTTTTTGTAGATTCAAACAAATTTCCGGGTGATATGCATGAAAATTCGAAAAAAAGTGGACCACCCTAACAATACACGCATAGAAGATCAGTCGCTCGCTAATAGTTTAGCGTTCGCAATTTTTTACCTATCAATTTATTTTTAAAATGCCTTGGCATAAAGCTTCTCTATACGTTTTGGAAAAATTTCTTTATAGGAAGCTTTTGTTCACATAAACGGAACGCTAAAACATTTATAAACATTTTTAAAACTTTCATCTTCAACTGTCATAACAAGAATACTATAAGGAATATTTCTTCTGAATTTGATGGAGAAATTTCAAAAACTGTGGATTTGAGCCCAAGTTGAAGACAAAAATTGACTTTTTAAAAAACACATTATGCAATTTGTTACAAAATTAAAAAAGATAAGATTTTCTTGTGAAGAAGAAAATAACGCGGAAGTTAATTCCCCACGATAATATATGTTTAAGATTAGTAATTAAAGTTTCCTATTTGGATTTTTAGTCCTCAAGGGCGAGGTGAAGGGCCAACCGGTGTCAACACCGCCGCGGTAGATGTCCTTGCGTGGGGATAATCATTGCTTTCAAAAATGCTACTGTCCTATTTTTCAGAACAAGGTTTTTACCTCTAAATTGTACTTACATTTTGAAGCGGAAGAACAAACATCTCAGAAAAATGAGACTCACGTCTAATATATTTGACTAACGTGAGCATTAATTTAGAACAACAAATAAGATAGCGACTAGTATATATACCGAGATATTAGCTCTGAAGAAACATGTTGTGAAATTTTAACAGTTTTCACTATTTCGATAAAATGAAGATCGTTTTTTTTACTCCGTTTTTCATATCAGCAGTTTTCCTTACTTTATTTGGTAAATATAATCATAAGATATCATACATATAAACTAGGCTAATCTAAATTTTTTCCGAATTGTCATGCATATTGCCCCCAAATTTGTCCAAATGCCCAAATGAATAAATGCGATTTTTTCTCAATATTTAGAGTTTCCACAAGCCCAAAGAACTTTAACACGTATTCCCCATAAGAAAAAAAGAGGTTTTTTGTCAATTTTATTCAGAATCGCCAATATTAGGTGAATCGAGTTAAATCTCAAAATTTCTCTTTTCAATTAGCTATCGAATACGAGTGAATAATTGTTTTTCAAATATCACCCCCATAAGTCTGTTTTATAGGGTCCCAAAAAACCCCCATTAGTGAAAAATTGGGTCTTGTGAGTTTTTGGCGCTAATAATGATTTTTTTGCAGTTTTTGAAATACAAATTGTTTCTGATACGTAAAACACTGCTTTCTACTGACAATTAGACGTTTACATCAATTGTTTAAACAATTCATCATTGTTTTTAGCAATTTTCTCTTAGATTAGAGATGGAAAGTCGCGGTTTTTTCAACAATTTTCCACTTTTTGTTCAATTTTTAATTAGAGTGAGGTAATAGTTATTTAATGTTAAGAAACATAATTGTTTGAATAATTTATAATTATTGTTAAAAATATTCTCTTTGACTAATGCTAGAAAGTTGCAGTTTTTTCTAAAAATGTCCACTTTTCGTCCACTTTTCAATTCGAGTGAGGTAATAATTAATTCAAATTAACTTAGAAAGTTGCCGTTTTTCATGAAATTTTGAAATTTTTCTCCACTTTCCACTTAAAGTGTGGTAATAATTAATGAAATTTCACTTAAATAGCTGCTTAAATAAATTATTACTGTTTATAACTGTCTTCTCCTATATTAATGCTTGATAGTTGCGATTTTTTCTGAAATTGTTAACTTTTTGTCCACTTTTTACTTAGTGAAATAATAATTAATGCAAGTTAACAAACATAATTGATTAACTAATTTATTATCATTCATAATTTGTTATTTTTTCTTAAGAAATCACTGATAATATCATTAAAGTTCTTAAAATCATCGGAGAATTTATTTTCTCAGAAACCTGATTTTTGGCACGACGACTACCTTAACGTAGTTTTACGAACTCGATCGTATGATTCTAATTGCTGCCTGAAAAGTATTTAAGCTAAAAACATGAAAAAAGTCGAAAGATAATCTTCTTTAAATTAATTTTTGTATTCGTGACAAAAAAAAAAAAATTAATACAATCATTTAGTATATCTATAGGTCTTAACTAGAAGTCATATCTAGAAACATTGAATAACAAGTCTAATAAAGGCAAAATTCACCTAATTATTCGATATTACAATGGAATAGAGCTCAATTAAAATCTGGGTGGACAAATACCGTTGAATTGCCAAAAATCTGCTTTGCTGGAATCTTTATTGAAACTGTTATCACAATATGCTGACATGGCACAGTTTTATCAATGATAGAACAGAGCATCCTTGGGCAGAAATCTCTTGTCATACATTGAACATAGTTTTCAAAAAGTGTTTTTTGTTGATCTAAGCTTATCTCTGCTCAAATATATTGACAAAATTTGACACTTTTTTTAACAATGCCACTGTTTTGCTATCATTTTTAAGAAAATTTTGAAATTCCCCGCTAATGCAACTATTTTTTCACTCTGCCTTAATTTTCAAACTTCTTCGCTGATTGGTTAAAATAACATATCTGCTATCACAAAAATCCAAATTTATATGATTCCGAGGAATTGAACAAGAATATAAATATAATGCGGTCATAATATAATTATAATAATTACATTTTACAGTCATAAGATTTTAAACATCTTCTTTAAATAGGAGCCTTCAATTTTTATTGATTTTAATTTGAAATTATGTAGTTTTGAATGTTTTTTTTAATAGTTCAATTTTGAAGATTTATAATTGAAACAGCTTTAATTTTATATATATATATATATATATGTCTTTTGTGGTAGAATATTAATCTTCTTGGTAACTAATTCACCTTTTTGGCTGCAAATTCCTTTAAAAATTCTAAATTTGGTTGAAATTTCACGTATTTTGTTAAAATATAATCATTTTGGGTAGAAAATTAATCTTTTTGGTTAAAAATGAGTTTTTTGATTAAACAATCTTGTTGGTTGAAAAATCATCTTTTTGGTTGATAATTCAAATATTTCGTGGAAAATTCAGCTATTTGGTTGAAAATTTGTCTTTTTTCATAGGAAACTCATCTTTTAGATTGAAAATTCAACAATTTGGTTCAAAATTAGTTTTTTTGGTTGAAGATTCATTATTATAGTTGAATTATTTTTTTAATTCAACTATTTGATTGAAAATCCGTTTTTTGTTGTTGAAAATGATTTTTTTTTTTAATGAAAATGTAGCTATTGCATTTTGGCTAGAAATTAGTCTTTTTTAGGTGAAAATTAACTTATTCTGTTGAAAACTTGTCTTTTTTGGGTTGGAAATTTATTTATTTTGGTAGAAAATGCATATTTTTGGGTCGTAAATTCAACTTTTTTGTTAAAACTTCAACTTTTTGTCTTGAAAACTCAACAACTTGTATGCGATATAATTATAATATAATTTATAATTGGTTAAAAATTCATATTTTTTGGTTTAATTCAACTGTTTTTTATTGGAAATTAAAATATTTTTTGGTGGAAATATCAGCTATTAAACTTTTCGTTGAGAATTCGTTTTTTCGTCGAAGTTTCATCACTTTGGTTGAAAATTTAACTATTTTGTTGAAAATTCTATTTTTCTTAGTTTGAAATTAATTATTTTAACTGAAAATGTAATTTATACATTTTTGGTTCTAAAATTGAATTTTTGAGTTAAAAATTCGACTATTTTCTTGAAAATTCATGTATTTTACGAATGTCTTATGTAATCTGTGTATGACTCCTCATAAAATTCTGCGTGTGTGTTGTCACTAACAGTGTTTAAAATATATTTAGAAAAAAATTTTTTTACATTAACATTATTGATCTTCTAGTTGTTTTTATTGCTGAAAGAAAAATTTAGAACGATCAGGAAAAATAACAAAATTGGTCAGCTATAGCAAATTTGATTACTCGATGCCGCTAAATTTGGATTTTGAAATATTTGATTGATCTCATTTTCTTATAAAAAAAATGAAATTAATCGTAAGCTTACTGATTAAATTATGATTAAATTAATAAACAAAAATTAAGCATTTCTAAACTTCGAAAATGTAAAGGTAACGAGCGTTTATAATTTTTAGGTGTTAAAACTTAACTTACAGAACTCATTCATTAAACAGATTAATCAGTAGGTTGGAAATCAGACAAATTTTTATAAAAAAAATTAAATTAAACAAGTACTTCGAAATTGTCAGGGATTTTTTTTAGAAATTGAGGGTTCGGATCAATGAATGGGTCGCGCGCTCGAAAACGCAGAAAAGTATTGTCCACGTGTATTGCGATGTCCTAATTTTAAAGTTCAAAAAATTACATTTTAAAAAATATGGTCATATAGAAAAGGAAAAGACGGAACTTTTTTAGATCTGCAGTGTTTTGTCCGATAAATATTTTTAATAGTAAAAATGAAAAAGTGAAAAAAAATGTCCCCAAATTCAATTATTTTTTAAAACAAATCGTCAAAACTCAGCTAAATATTATTGAAACTGTTTAAAATTTGATACAACAGCAATGACTACAAAATGAAAAAAAATCAAAATGGCCTATTTTTTAAAAATAATTAATTGCAAATTGAGACCGGTCGATAAGCACGTTTTTTTAGTTTCGGCATAAAAAAGTATCGAGAGAACTTTAGAGTTGAAAGAACTTTCAGTGAGACATTTGTTCCTAACTAATAAAGTAAGATTTCTGGAAATGTTTAGATCGATTCATTGAAAATTGACGGAAATATCCATAACGTGAGAAAGCACGCGACGCCATCTACGACTGCAAGCGATTCTCAACGTTCCCTTGTACTCTCGCCGGTACTTGCCTATAGAGGACGCTATCTTACATACTGGATATTTCCGTCAATTTTTGATGAATCGATCTAAAAATTTCCAGAAATCTTAATTTAATCCTAAGGAACAAATGTCTTACTGAAAGTTCTTTTAACTCTAAAGTTCCCTGGATACTTTTCTTTGCCGAAACTAAGAAAACGTGCTTATCGACCGGTCTTAATTTGCAATTAATTATTATTAAACAATAGGTCATTTTGATTGTTTTATTTTTATTTTGTAGGCATCGTTAGGGTACACTGCCTGCGTGTACTAAATTTTAAACAGTTTCAATTATATTTATCTGAGTTTTGACGATTTATGTTTTTAAAAATAATTGAATTTGAGGAAATTTTTTTTTCACTTTTTGATTTATACTATTAAAAATATTTATCGGACAAAACAAATGCAGATATAAAAAAGTTCCGTCTGCCCTTTTCTATATGAAGGTATTTTTAAAAATTGAATTTTTTGAACTTTAAAATTTGGATATCACGATACACGTGGACAATATTTTTCCGCGTTTTCGAGCGTGCGACCCATTCCTTGATTCGAACCCTCAAATATAATATTGCAGATATATTTTGCAAGAGTGAAGTTTTGCGAAATATATCTTTCTAAACCGAGACTTGTATTCAAATATTCTTCCAGCTCTCTCAATATTTTCTGAATGACCAAAAAGTGTAAGACTTATTATTGAATTTTCCAAACACAACTTGACACAGTCGTTTTAGCAGAATTTCATTAAATTATTTTGTATCAGACTTATTTGATAGATTCTTTTAACCATCGAATGAAAGTATACCATTGTTTTCCTAAATATTGGACTGTTTGGTTGTTGTATAAGAAATAAAATTTTGAAATTTTCCAGGGCATGATGCAGCGAAGTCCAAAGAAATGTACAAATTATTACATTTATAATATTTTATTGTTACGATATGTTGGAAACCCATATTACTTGTTTGCCTGGTCACTTTCAAAAAAGTTGCAAGGGTGGAGGTTGTATGCAATGTCAGGCTAAACACAACACTTTACTTCATTCAGGTAAAAATAATTTGACGGAAAATAATATTGCTTTAGATTTCAAAGATAGGCTTATATGCTCTGCCACCGCAATCCAATCAAATGCCGACGATAGGGTCCTTTCCACAGCTTTGGTTCCTCTTAGGGACAACAAAAAGTAAGAGCGTTATGTTCGTATTCTACTCGTTTGAAGGTCACAATGTGACCTCATTACCTCTGAACTTTGCGACTTATTGAAACTCAAGAAAAACGCCAATAGATGTTAATGCAGGATCAATCAGTGAAGTTTCCCTAAATATAAAAACGGAGATAATTATAGACGCCGATCCTCACACCTTGAGCGATTCGAAACAAAACGCAAAACACCGTTTTCTAAAGGTAGAAACTAAACTGTCGAATAACACTGAAATGTGAGAAGCGTACAACACATTCATTTGAGAGTATATCTAATTAGGACACAGGATAGGGACAAACAGAGAAATCGAAAACGCGGTCTTCACTGGCAAATGAATTCTGACAGTTTTAGGAACTCATTTAATATTTCAAATTATTCAAAAGTAAGCAAAAGATCAATTCTCGCGGAAATTTCCCAAACCTTCGTCTCACTTGGTCTTATAAGTCTATTTGTAATTCTACTAAAAATGTTAATACAATGTCTATAAATAAAATAACTTTCATCGGACGAAACTTTGCCATATGAATTACATTATCAATGGGTAAATCACAAAAATCAACAAATTTATAAGATTTCCGAGAATTTCAATGATTTTAAGGAATTTTAAAGCTCTCAATATATTTTAACACATTTTCCAGGATTTCACGAAATATCATCACAGAAATTATTTTTGTGTTATGTAGGATTTCAAATGATTTTCGATATTTTAGAAAATCTTCAAAGATTCCTAGAAATTTTTAATTCATTTTATTAATTTGAAGGGATTTCAAAGCGTTTGAAATATTTGAGGGTGAAGAATTTTCTAAAATTTCAGAAGAAAATCATCATAGATTTCCGCGGGATTTTATAATATTTTAGTGGATTTCAAAGAATTTATTCACGAGAAGTGAGGTATTTTGTAGGTTTTTAAAGATTTGAAGATTTGAAATTATTTTTGGAATTTACTCTGCATTCTTATTTATCTATCCTTATTTCTTGTAATTCTTTGGAATTCTTCTGAACTTTTTAAATTAACTTGAATTCTTCTACATGTACTCAATTCTACTTCATTTATTAGATTTTTTTAAATTTTGAATTGTTTTTAATTCATTGATGCTGAGGATCAATTAATAAAATAATCAAAGGATTTTACAAGATTTTAAAGGATTTGATATATTTTCAGTTATCCAACAAAATTACAAAGAAATTTTTATTCGGTTTCAGTAATTTGATGGGGTATCAAAGGGTTTGAAATATTTAAGGGTATTGTACAAGATTCTCAGGCTCTGTGTTTCCCTTAAATTTCTCTAAGTTTAATCCAATTTGACGGAAATCAGTGAAATTATTGTGATTAAATAAAAATTGCAATTCATTTGAACTATTTTGAATTGAACTTGAATATTTTCAAAGTCTCGTAAATTTATCCTAAATTTTCTACCCCTTTAGCGCGAAAAAAGTAGCCTATGACAGTGACAAAAAGTACCCTTTGGTCCCAATATTTTACCCCACTGGGACTGTGAGGCCTGAAATTAAAAAAATTGAATTTTTTGACAAACGACACAAGCTATGAAAAAAATTAATAGACAGAAGTTGCTAATCCAAAAAATAGTTGCAAATTTATCGTCAATAATTTTTTGATAGGATGCGGAGTTTTAGTTTAAATCGTGAAAAATTGATATGAAAATAAACAAATTAAATGTATGGCGCATTATGAATTGTAATAATATAAATTTATTGAAGTGATACACGCGAAGCACGAAATGCCTAATGGGAATGTGTTCGCTAAAGAAGAAAGAGCTTTAAAGAAAGAGAATTCACAATCACGAAATTAAAGTTGTCGATGAATTTTCAACCAAATTTATCAATTTTCAACGAGAGTAAAATTTTCAACTAAAAAAGATCAATTTTCCACTATACTGTTGTTTGTTCGACTAATGATCAATCTTAAAACCAAATATCTAAATTTTCAATAAAGTTCAAATCTAAATAAAAAAATTCTTGTTTCATAAAATATTTAAATTTTCAGTCAAGGTGATGAATTTTTAACTAAACTGAAGAATCTTTATGAAAAAATTACTTTTTAGCCAAAGTATTGAATTTTTTAAACAGTAGATGATAATTTTCAACAGAAAGAGAATAATTCTCAACAAAAAATATGTTATTTGATATTTAATCAAAAAAATTTGAGACAATCAAAGTAAATGAATTTTCAACCAAATAAGTGACTTTTCACCAAAACAGGATACTTTTTATTGAAATTATTTAATTTTCAACGGAGTAGAATTATTTTTTACCAAATTGGTTGAATTTTTAACCAAAAATGAAATAGTTAAATTTTTATTTAAAAAAAATTAATTATGTGAAAATAAAGAATTTTCAACAATATATTTCCATTTTCAACTAAAACGATGAATTTTCAACAATTATATAAATATTCAACTAAAAAGATATATTTTCAACCTAAAATATAATAGTAACAATTTCTAGAAAAAAATTAATTAATCAAAAAGAAAAAGAATTTCAAGATAATTCCAAGACCTTTCAGCCAGGAAGATTAATTTTCAACTAAATAGTTCAATGTTCTATTCAAAAACATCGATTTACAATTATAAATGAAATATTCAAAGTTTTAGTTCAAAAAATTAATTTTCAGCCACAAAAAATAGAATTTTCACCAGAAAGATTAATTTTTATCTGAAAAACATACATTTACAATTAAAAATGCAATACTAAAATTTTCACTTCAAAAAATTAAACTTGGCCCCCTAAAAAAACCCATCTCACGGTTGTGAGACGTGGCCATGAATGGGATTTACCGCGGTCCTACTGGGAGCCGATGTCATTTTTCAGAAGACAGTTGCTCCCAGTGGGACCCTGCGTTGGTTGTTAACCTTTAGTTTTTTTTTTATTATATCCACTACACGAGGCTAAACATTTAAGTGGGAACTTACAGATTCCTTACTTTACAAAATACTCGTATTCTGTCGTGTTCAGGTGAATCTACTACCTTTTATTTTCTTATGGTAGATTTCACTCGATAATCGATTTGTAGAGTAGAGAGTATTTTCGCTAGAGTTTTCCCATCAACCCAAATTGGTATATCAAAACACTATGATGATTTTATGCTAAGTATTTAAAATTACAAAAGATAATCGGGTAATTATCGCAATGGCATCGATACAATGTCACTGAGTTTATGACCTGCCGCTCAGATGCTCCCGCCTAAATCCGATGACAGTGCCGTGAGGGCACGGTCGCAGCCAGTAACCTGCGCTGCGGAATGCTCGAGCCTCAAGTAGCGTTCTTTGTTCTCGAGAGAGAACGAAAGAAAGATGACCTTCCTAATTCCAGATAATAATCCCTTCGTATTTACCACTAACTTATGGCGATCGTCGTGGCTGTTGAGTTGTAGATTCCGCTCGTCGCTCTCCTTGCTGAACTTCCAGCTGATCGGCAGGGGCTAGTCCTGGCCTGGAGTACTAGACCGGTACGCCTCGAGATTGGCGGCCGTCCCGCTCGAGTGTAGTTGCCCAGGTCCCATGTATATTGGCCTCGTGCTGTTATGGCATCGCTCTCTCTCCTCCTTCCGCAGTGTGAAGAGTTTGCCCCAAGGTATTGCTTTCGCAAGCTGTCGGTCTCTTGCCTCATTTTCTTTTTCGGCCTGTGATTTGCGTTTCAGGGGTCGAACGTCCTTATCATGGAATAGGCCAGTCACGAAGGCTTCGTGCCTGCTACGTTTCGCTGCGTATGTCCCATTGAATTTCCGGAGGCTGTTCTCTTCTTCCGTCACTTGCATCCAATTCTGCTAGATTTCAGATAACACTGCGGGTCTCGATGGCTCTGGTTCTAGTAATGCGACCGGAATAGCTGCTTTCTTTACGTCAACGAGGTCCAATGAATGAATTGTCGCCTCACGTTGGATGTCGGCAGCAACCGCGTCCTCGTCGGTCTTTGAAGCTGTTGACGCCGTTGAAATTATGTCAGATTTCTGCACACAGGTTTCCACGTTGTTCGAGGGGTTCGTAACGCTTGCTGTGCCTTGTGATGTCCTCGTGATTCCCTTGTCTTCGAAGAAAATGACATCTTCTTCCTCCTCGAGAGCAATCACTTTCGGTTTCTCGTCCAAAATGATGATTTCCGGCATTGTAGTCCGCTGTAGCTGATATTCTCATGTAATTTGCGGCAATTCTTTTTCGTCGCACGCGGTAGTGTACGGACGAGGCGCCAGTACTTTGTCCTTGGCAGTCACGGCGTCTAAGGTACCGATTTGTCTCCTACGTAGATTCCTGGCAAATTTCGGATCGTATACTTCCAAAACTGTGGTGCTTGGTGGCAATTTTGCCTTTCTCGCTCTTACAGAGATGAAACGAGCTCGTGCTCTCATCGTTCGATTGCTGTGGTTGTCAGATACAAAATCTTCTTCCTCCTCTCATTATATGTTGCATTGTATGTCAATGCAAGGCAAGACGTCGAGGGCTTCTATGCAGGTATAGGCGTCTGGCATCGTAGGCGTTTGGTTTGTAAATGACCTACTCAAAATTTTCTCTCACCTCTAGGACCTCTCAATTTTCGAAGCTTCATTTTCTCTCTCCCCACCATTGCTTTTCCGCATTCGGTACAGACGTAAATCGTTGGTCTGCTACTGTCCCCTCTCCTTGTCGGTTTGCGTGTCGCACAAAATATACACATTTTTGGCAACTTGCTTCTTGATGTGGTATGGCCCTTCGTATAGCGCAAGGAATTTTTCCATTGCACCCGTCGTAATGTTCGATACGTTGCAGGCCTTCGCCAGTACCCATTCGTTTTCTTCAAAGCTGACCCCTTTCTTTTTCTTGTTTATTCTTTCTCATAGTTTTTCTCTTATTCTTTTGATTCTATCTTTCAAAACTACTAGCTGTTCTTCACGATTTGCTTGAGGGTGCGGTGGTATCGGTGGCAACAGATTATTCCCCCATCTTGTCGGTTTCCGCCGCCATAGAGCCTCATGAGACGTGACTTCTGTTGTGTCGTGATAAGTTTAATCATTTATCGTTTCTATATTCTCTAATTTAGAATACCATCCCCCATGATGTTCCGGTGGTAGAAGAGTTCGAAAAAGTCGCGTGAGCTCTCGATAAACTCGCTCCACCATATTCGCCTGTGGATGTCGTATCGATGTCAGAATGACTTGTAGATTCCTCTCTTCCAGGGCCTCCCTCCATCGATGACTAGTGAACTCCGTCCCTCTGTCCAAGAGTACCTTCTGCGGCTTGCCGATGTGTTCTATGAATTCGTCCAAGTTTCTTATGGCTGCGTCACTCGTGGCTCTTCGAAGCGGATATAATTTTGTGTACTTGGTGGAAGTATCAATCATTACCAAGAGATGTTCAAAACCGAACTTTGTTTTTGTTAAGGGTCCGAAAAAATCAATTGATATGATTTCCAGTGGTTCTTTTGATAGGACGCGCTCTTGTATCGCCTGCGAATCCTATGTCGGCAGCCTGTTCCTCTGACAGGAGTCACAGGTAGCTAGAACTTTTCGCGTAGCTTTTGCTAGGCGCGGCACATAGAAAGATTCGCGTAGAATTTTGTATGTTTTTTCCGAGCCCGGATGTCAATACGAGTCGCGACACTCCCAAATGATTTTTCCCGTGAGCTCAGGTGGAATTTAAATCCTATGCATAATTCCGTCACAGTGGTACAACGTGTTGTTTAATATTTTAAACCGTGTCGCGCTTTCGGCATTCTTATTCACGCTGCGAACTAGTTCTTGTATTTTCTATCTAGAATGAGGTTTTTCGTCCGAGATGCTCCTTTTATATCCTCGTCCCCATTCGTCCTCCCACGCTTACGTAACCGCGTTTGCGTGGGAGTCTGTTTGAGTCTGCGCTCTGCTCTCTCTCCTGCGTGATGCAACATTTTCGGAAGGATCACGCAGCAGATAAAACGTTTGCCTATTTTTAGGCTACCCCTGTAACTCGCAGGTTACAATATATATACCGGCAGGTTACAATATACCGGCAAAAAGGAGGATATTATATATATTTTCGAAAAATTATCATTATATATTATTATTTATTTTTATTATTGTATAATATTATTATATTAATATTTTATTATATTACATATTACTCTCAGCGACGAAGACGCGATACTTGCAGATTTTAATAAAATCATTTTATGCGACTTGAAACGAGACCAGGTAACTGTAGCCCGGCATACAGTGTGAGCTAACGCGTTGCATTTTGCAGGCGCAAAAAACACTCAGTTTTCAATTTAAAAACAATAACAAGAACATTTTTCGAAAAAATCGCTTTGCTGCCTCCTGTACAATTGCCTTCAGATTAAGTGGTTAAAATATAACATCAAACGATTCATTCTTGCAGCCGTATTTTGTATTATTCTAAAAACCGACTCGTTTGAAGCACCTTAAGAGCGTCTCATTTATGTGATTGTCGCTTAAAAGTGTGATTTTATTTCTGAATGATCAAAAGAATTTTTTTTTATTCAGCGAGTAACTCACCAACTTGAAAATCATAAAAATCAAACACTGAAGTTTGAATAAGGAGTGAAAAATCGCTTATCTAGGAAAATTATGGCTCGATAAGAGATATTTGTAAAAAGTGTATTCCAAAATAGAATTCACTTGTGGCAGAACAAAAAATTGTGGCAATTTTTATAATGATTATTCAAATTCTTCTGCTTAAAATATCTAATCTAAATGATTTTTTTTTTTTTTTAATTTGATAAAATATATATAATTTAAATTTTTCAGTAAAAACAATTAAACATTTTTTTATGAACAGCATTCTGGAAAACGGGAATTATCAATGTAAAAGGCTGTCACAAGTAATCCTTTTTGGTTGAAAATTAATCTTTCTTGTTACAAATTCGTCTTTTTGGATTCAATGATCAACTATTTTGGTAGAAAATTCATCTTATTTGATTAAGAATGCAACTTTTTTGGTGAAAATTCAACTGCATTCTTGAACATTCGTCTTTTTGGATGGAAAATTCGTGTTTCTCAAAAGAAAATTGATTTTTTAATTCGGAATTTAAATATTACATTTTTTGTTAAAAGTTTATTTTTAATTGGAAATGGATCTTTCTTAGTTGAAAATATGAACTATTAGATTGAAAATTAGCTTTTTTTTTGAAGAAAATTAATCTTGTCAGTTAAAATTTCCCATTTTTGGGATAAAAATGCTGGATTGAAAATTAATCTTTTGGATGAGGATTCAACTATTTTTCAGAAAATTTTGTTCGCTCTTGGTTATTTTCAACTGTTCTTGATTCAGAAATAAAAACATTTTTGATTGAAATATCAACAAAAACATTTTGTGCTGCGAATTTATCGTTTCGATTTCAAAATTCAACTACTTGATTAAAAATTAAAGTAATTTGTTGAAAATTCATTTTTATTTTTTTTTTTTGTTAAAAATCTAAATATGTTGTTGAAAATTCGTTCCATTTTTGATTGAAAATCAATTTTTCAACTGAAAATTTAAGAATGTCATTTTTGGTTAAAAACTTATCTTTTATATTTGAAAAGTCATGTGTTTTGTTAAAAATTAGTTTTTTCATGAAAATTAATTTTTCAACTGGAAATTTAACTATTCCATTTTTAATTAAGATTTAATATTTTTAATTTGTTAAATATTCAACTATTTTTTAGAAAATTCGTCGTTCTTGTTTGAATTTTCCTATTTTTGATCTAAAAATAAAAAACCTTTTTGGTCGAAATACCAACAAAAACATGTTGTGTTGAAAATTTATCATTTTGATTCGAAAATTCAACTACTTGGTTAAAAGTTGAACTACTTTGTTAAAAATTATTTTTTTGGTTGCAGATTCATCTATTTGGTCAAAAATTTTACTATTTTCTTGAAAATTCCTTTTTTGTTTGGTTCCAAATTAATTTTTTGTACTAAAAATTTAACTATTTCTAAAAATGCGCCTTTTTTGGTCATAAATTATCAGACAGGCAGAAAATATAGTGTTTACGTCGGTGTCTGTCTGTCTGTTTGTCGTCGTCTGTATACCGGATAACTATTGAAAGACTGATCGGATTACATTGTGCTTTGGCACACATTTTCAAGGACCAAAAAGAAAGATCAAGTTTGTTCGCTAGCTATTTTGGATACAAATTCAAAAATTCAGAGCATTTTCCAAAATTTTAAGACCATTTTCACAAAATTTATAAATTCCATGGATGGCTATCCATTTAAGCCAAATGAAGCACGATATGAAAGAGAGTCAAGAAGAGAAAAGCGTCACTTTTAGAAAGCTCTACAAGATTATCATGACGAATTTCCGAGTTTCCTTAAAAAATCGAAAATTCGAATATTGTTCGCACAAAAAATAATGAATTATTATATTCTCATCATAATGAGAAGGTTTTGTAATCTGGTGAGGAGTATGCAGTAAATCACATGGTAGTTAAGGGGTCGGTTTGATCATAAATGAAAAAGCATGATAGCATCTCAAAGATCATGATTTTGTATCTCCCAGATTGTTGTGGGCTAGAATGAAGGTAGGAGTCAGCAGATTATGCATCGTAGCGTGCTACGCCCCACTTGATAGCGACCCGAGACAAGTCAAAGACGCCTTCTGGGACACTTTAAATGATACAATTAGTACTTGCGATCAAGGTGAAAGAATAATTATGCTAGGAGATATGAACGGATGGGTCGGCGTCCAACATGAAGACACAGATACAGAAAGAGTACTAGGTAAATTCGGGGATCCAAGGAAAAATTATAACGGGAATCATTATTAAAAGAATTACAGTGAGTATAATAAAATCCGAAAACCTAACAATTGTTACAGAAGTACTTTCCTTCTGGAGTTTTGCTCAAAACTTGTACACGTTGTTTTCCTTATTCTTGGATTAAAAAAATATTGTATTTGTATTTTAATAAAATTCATGTTCTGATTTATTTCAAAAATTTCTTATGATTGTAAAATTCATTATGATTTTCAATATTTTACGCTAGTCGTAGAGGGCATACACTTCATCGACACGCGTGCGACTCGCACGACGTGCGACGCATATGTCACGCATATGCGTCAATGGAATAGGAAATTATATTTAGGAATGGAAAAACTTCATGACAATAAGTTTTAGTCTTTTTAGGTTATTACCTCAAAGTTTACATATGCTCGTCTCTTTCAAAGGAGTAAAACATGAAATTGAGCGGTTCAGTAAAGAGAATCCTTTGAAGTATATTTTAATAGAAAGTTATAATTAGGAATGTAAATACATTTATAACCTTTATAACGACAATTTTTATATTTGTAGGTTATAATAACGAATTTCACATGACAGTCTATATCAAAATAATTAAACATTAACTTCGTTCTTACCGTATTATCATTAAGTATAAATTCAAATCACGTTTCGATTTTCATTATCTGTATAACATTATTATTAACAACCTCGAATTTTATCAGACAGGACGTAAATAAATTTCTGAGTTTTTCTACATTATCTATCAAATTACCGATCTGTTATCAAGCACTGTTACCATATCTCCACAAAATTTTGCAGACAGCATGCTCCGCATGTCATGCTTCAAGATTTTATTAATTGTAATACAATCAGAACGTGTATAAAAAGAAATTATGATACCAGAAGTTTGAAGAAATACTTCACCTATTAGAATCTAATATTCCCATGCTTCAAGTATGTCAAAATATGCTGTAAGTGCTTAATTTTTGCCAAAGAATTTTCCATCTGTTTCCGTCAAAACTGTTTTTTTCTTAATAACTCTTCTGACACGTATTTTAAAACTAAAATTTCATCACATCACTATTTTTCCTAACACAGAAAGTAATTTTATGCAAAAAACTAATATGGAAATCAACAAGCTAGGGCGTTTTTGGTAATTGACACCATGCCTCACACGGACACCATACCCCACTCTCCCCTACTTGACTTGAACAAAATCTATAATTAATTTAAAAAATATATATTTAATGTAAACAAGAACTTTACTCAATTTAAACAAGAGATTTATTCAAACTAACCGAAAATTTGTTTGAACCAAATAAATAAGGACAAACGAAAAATTTCTTCGAGTCAAACAAACATTTGTTTGACCCTATATCAAAGAAATAATTTCTTTGATTCAAACAAAATTTGTTTAATTCAAACAAACATTTTCCTCAGTGTGGGATATTAAATCTTCCAAAAATTGTATGTGATTCATAACATTTCAGTAGAATCGTTAAAAGTTCGATCACCTGGATTGTTATAAATTATACGGAGTAAATGGGACGAGACGAGAGACATAATCGAACAACAAGGCTGTCGTGGCTTGACCAGCATCTAATTGTTTCACTCCTCAGTTTCTCGCCTTGAAAGTTAATCTCGTGCTAGGAACCGTTTTTACATTTTCAAGATAACTCAATGCTAAATGACAACCTAGACACCGAATTTCACCAGAATTCAGTTTCATTTTACTCCTTGACAGAATAAAAATGCGAGGATATTTGAAATTTATTACTGTTGTAAAGGTCAACTTTTCATTCATTTCTATGCACTAATTATGGTATTATTTTTTAAGGTAAATAATTTCCAAAAATTATTTCGGTTAAACTGGTTCAATGAATAAATATCCATTAGTGTCTTCCACCAGTATATGCGTTTATTTAGAGTGTCTGGCCTTTTTGCAAAAAAAAATCAGGACTTTTCCAGGTTTTCCAGGACAAAAAGATTAATATTTCAAGGTACCTTTGTTTACTGTAAAAAGATAATTTTCACAAAACATGCCTCAAAAATCTGATTTTAGGGTCAAAAACCCGTTTCTTGGTGATTCTTCTTTTATGACGGTGAAAATTTACGACGCTACAATCGAAAATATTTTGAACTTTCTCATTTTTTAAGCTTTAAAAAAAAGTTTCAAATTATAATTGGTTGAAATTTGACTGAGTCATCTATTTTTAAGCTAATTTAAATTTAATTTCCAATAAAATAATTAATTTCTTGACCAAATAGTTGAATTTTTAACCGAATTGTTGAATTTTCAACTTACAAAGATGAATTTTCAACCAAATGATCGATTTTTAAAGAAGAAAATTAATCTCAACCAAAAACAGTTGCATTTTCAAGAAAATAATTAAATTTTTAGAAGACAGTTTAATACTTAACAAAAAAGGTGAATTACAAATCTAAAAGGACGAATTAAAAGGATGAACTTGAAAAAAAAATTTAACAAAGTAGTTCAACTTTCAACCCAAAATTCAAATTTTGTAGTCAAAAAGACGAATTGTCAATTAATAAAGCTTTTTTAGACAAGACAGAAAAAAAATCTCATCCAAATTGTTAAATTTTCAAGAAAAAGACGCATTTTTTATAAAAAATGTTGCATTTTCAACCCGAAAATATGAATTTCAACCAAAAAGATTAGTTTTCTACCAAAGAGATGAATCTTCAAACAAAAAATTAATTTTTAACAAATTGCTTTAACTTTTACGCAAGTAATTGAATTTTCGATTTAAAAAATAAATTTTCAGCCAAAAATGAAAAAGTTACATTTTTCGATAAAAAATAAATTTTTTAACAAACAAGAATCACTTTCAACGAAGTATTTCAACTAGATTAGCCAAAAATTTTTATTTAAAAAATTAATTTTCAACAAAAAAAACGAATTTTCAATCAAATAGTTCCATTTTGAACCCAAGGGATGAATTTTCAAAAAAAAAAAAAATTATTTTTTAATAAAGTGGTTCAACTTTTACCAGAGTATATAGTTTCAGCAAACGAATAACTTTTAAACCAAACCATTCCATTTACAACCATATAGTAAAACTGTCTAACAAAAGAGAAGAATTTTCAACCGAATCGTTGCATTTTTAACAAAATAGTTGAATTTTCAAAGTACAAAGATGAATTTTTAACCAAATGATTGAATTTTCCAACAAAAAAAGATTAAATTTCAACCAAAAGCAGTTGCATTTTTAAACAAATAATTGAATCTTCAAGCCAAAAGGACGAATTTTTTAAAAGAATGTTGAATTTTCAACCAAGAAAGATGAATTTTTCTACCAAAAATGATGAATTTTCAATCCAGAGGGACGAATTTTCTATTCAAAAAGACAAATTTTCAACAAAACAGTTGAATTTTTAAAAAAGATAATTTTATAAACAAATAGTTGAATTTTCAACGAAATAATTAAATGTTTAACAAAATAGTTTAATTTTTAACCACATAGTTAAATTTCAATCTAAAAAGATTATTTTTCAACCAAATAGTTGATTACAAAAAAAGATAAAAATTCTTTACCAAAAAGTTTAATTTACAATAAAAAAGTTGAACTTTCAAGCGAAAGGAACAAATTTTAAAACCAATATTGAATTTTCAAGCCAAGAAGACCAATATTTTAGTGGATAGTTAAATTTTTGTCTGACAGGGAGAATTTTCAACAAAACAGTTAAATATTCGACAAAAAAGGATGACTTTTTAAAAAATAATAAAATTTTTAATTTTAAACTAAAGTGATTAATCTTCCACAAAAACAAATTAATTCCTAATACAGATGTTCAAATTGAAACCAAGTAGTTGTATTTCCATTTAAAAAGATTAATTCTACACGAAGAATAGTTGATATTTCAACGAAAAAGAAATATATATTTTAAAAAAATAGTCGAATTTTACCGCAAAAGAATAATTTTTAACGAAAAATGTAATGGTTGTTATTTCAACCAGAAAAGACGAATTTTCAACAAAATAGTTGAATTCTCAACCAGAACAGATTAACTTTAAACAAGGAAGATCCACTTTTAACCAAAAAAGATAAAATTTCCACCCGATAATATAAATTTTCAACTAAAAAGTTAATCTTCAATCAAGAACTTTTTTACCAAACAGATGAATTTTCAATCTAAAGGGACGAATTTTTAACAAAACTGTTGAATTTTTGAAAAAAAGATGATTTTTAACCAAATAGGTGAATCTTTAACGTAATAATTAAATTTTAAACAGATCAGTTGGATTTTTAACCACATAGTTGGATTTTCAAGCGAAAAGAGATGAATTTTCAACAAAATAGTTAAATTTTTAAGCCTAGAAGACGATTTTTTTAGAATACAGTTCAATTTTTCATCTAATAGGACGAATTTTTAACAAAATAATTAAATTGAAAGAAAAACGTATTTTTTGGTAGGAAATTATTCTTTATGTTTCAAAATTAACCTTCTTGTTTGAAACTTTATCTCTTTGGTTGAAAATTTAAGTATTCCAGTTAATTATTCATCATTTTAGTTTAAATTTCATCTTTTAGATTGAAGATAAAAACTACTTGGTTGAAAGTTATTCTTTTGTTAAAAATGCATCCTTTTGGATCAGCATTCATCTATTTAAGTTAAAGATTCATCATTTTAGTTAAATTTTTTTTTTTTCTGGAAAATTAATTTATCAACTGAAAATTTAACTATTCCATTTTTGGTTAAAAACTGATATTTTTTAATTCAAAATTCAACTATTTGGTTAAAAATTCACCTATCTTGTTTGAAAGGGAATATTTTTACTATGAACTTTAGGAATTTGAAACTGTTCAAATTGAATTTAATACCAGGACCCACATTAATTTGAGCTAAATATGCACTGAGTTTTAAGTATAAGAAGTTAAAATGGAAATTTCTTTGAATTATTATTTTAATTCATAGATTGTTGTATTTTAATAAAATTCTCTTAATTGTAAAATAAGTTTTTTCATTTACTTGAAACTACCGTTTAAACTAGTAACCAGCAATACATTTACCAATTCATTTAGTAGTAGAATTACCAATTCCTTCAGTAGATATAGCTACTAATTAATTTAGTCAGTTATTCTTACTCATTGAATTAGTATATTTTTACTAATTACTAGTAAACGAATCGGCACTATTTGAATTAGTAGAAAACTACTACCAATTACTCCTACTAAATTACTACTACCAATTACTCCAGTTTACTCTAGGGTGGCTTATTTTTTTTCAATTTTCATGCTCTCACCCCCCCCCCCCCCCAATGTGTTCGGATAAAAAAAGTATTATTTTGTTTTGAAAAAATATATATATTTAAGGTTCCTCAAACCCGATGAAGTTTAACACGTATTTCCCATTAGAAAAAAGAAGTTCATGTAAATTTTGAACAGAATCGTTAATATTACGCATATCAGGCTGTCCCTCAAAAAGTATCTTCATAATTGGCCATAGAATACAAATCTTATTTTTGTGATGTTTGTTTCCGTAAACATTGTATGTAATATATAACATATTACTTTCTACTGATAATAAGATATTTATAGAGAAGCCTAAAAAAATTGTTTACAGTAGAGATAGATCTTTACTGTGATATAGCCTTTTTCTTTAGATTAATCACAATTGCGGCATGTCACATCTGTGGCATGTCTCATCTGCGGCATTCCACAACTGCGGCATGTCTTATCTACGGTATGTCACAACTGCGGAATCTACCTAGCGGCTTCTCTGACGCGCGGCATTTCTCACAGTGAAATTGAAATTTTTGCGGTTTCTCTCACCAGTGGCAAATCTCCCAGCCCATGTAGAAAGCGCCCCTTTGTCCCCATTTCAATTAGGGCAGTAGTCAGAATCTCACTAGAACAACTGGACTAGTAAGGTCTAGTCAGGACCCTTTAAGGCACTGCTAAGATTCTCTATTCCTTATGACCAGAAAAACTATGTGCGTCTAGTTAGGCCCTAATCTTGTATTTGAGTCAGGCTTTAGTTGGTTCTGAATCCGTCGCAGACTGGCCACCCATCTCACGGTTGTGAGACGTGGTTACAGCTGAAATTTTACCGCGATTTCGCTTGGAGCAAGTGCAATTGTTAAGATTAGCACCTGCTCCCGGCGAAACCCTGCGGTTGTCCTTATGACAAACTTTTAACTATATATTGGGGTAAAGTGCAAATGATCAAATTGGTTGAATCGTTTAACAAATTTGGCTTAATTTATAATTTTTTGAAAATTACCAAAAAACATGTTTTTTTTTTGGATTAAGTCGTATGCACAGATTTGAAAAAAAGTTTAACATATCAAACCTGAAATTTCTTCAGCTTGAATCAAAAAACCATGCTATTTTTCTTCAACAAGAACAAAAATTTATAAGTCAAAAGTCGTCAAAATCGCTTCAAAAAACGTAAAATCAAGAATACTGTACCGCCTGAAACGTCAATAATTTTGTTTTTCAAGAAAACAAAATACTAGAATGTTTCTTTGATTCAAGCTGAAGAAATTATAGGTTCGACATATGCAACTTTTTTCAAAATGTGTGCATATGACTCAATAAAAAAAAACACGTTTTTGGCTTTTTTCAAAAAATCCTAAATTAGGCAAAAATTTTTTGAATTTATAATTTTTTATTATAATCTCATAGCAAAAACTGTACAAAGAATAAATTTGCCATAATTTTCAAAGCAATTGTGAAGTTTTTTTGGAATTTTAAAAGATTTGAATTTTCGAATCAAAAAAGAGAGCAGAAGATAATAATAGTAACCTAATACATGTATATATATATATTTTTTTTCTTTATTAAACGGGTATCAAATATGTTCGGAATTGATTAGTAAGCACAAAAGTGTACACATAATATATTTGTGTTATTTTTAATAATAAAAACTATAAATAAAATCAAAAATTAGCCACTCTCACATGAAAAGGCATTTTTTTGCAGGAATAAACATGGTCTTTCACATAAAAACAATTGAAAATATGTCTAGAACATTATATAGTGAACGAAATAATTTTTTTTTGGACTGTTATAAGCAAATTTCATAAACGATTTTTCTACTTTTACGAAAAACAAATTCTTTCGGATGGGATATTTATCAAAGAAGCTTCTCACACGCCTAAAATTCCAGAAAACTGTAACACCTAACGGTTTGCTTTATTATAGATAATTCAAGTTAACAAATAGGAAATTTTCATAGAATTTTACAGAAAAACATTCTTCTCTATCTTATATCTATCGAAATAGTTTCACATGCTTATTAAATACCAGAAAATTGTCGAAAATTAACATTTAGCTTTTCGATAAATAATTCAGATTCACAAATAAAAAAACTGCATCCTTTCATTGCTGAAAAAAATTGTTTATATTTCTCCTGTATCGTAACAGATTATCAGTCTTATTATGCTGCAAAATATTTTGACCACTAAATATTTATTTTTGTTATAATTAATTTAATTAAAGAGATGAACGATTTATTTATTAATGTTTAAAAATATTTTCGAGGTTTGAAACAATTTTAATCTCCCAAACAATTGAAAAATTCCTAAATATCTTTTAAGTTGACTCGAATGTTACTTAAAATTTACAAACAAATCTGCACCATTAAAAAAAATTCGCTAAAATCTTCTAGAATCTTTCTGGTCAATTCTGTAAATCTTAGGACATTTTTTCTTATAATATTATTGTCGGTATCAGAAATTAACTAAATTGAGAATCAAATGAATAAAATATTATGGTAATTATTCTTTATAGCTTTCTTCTTCTATATCAATACTAGATATGTGTTGTTTTTTTTCTGAAATTTTTAACTTTTTGTCCATTTTTTAATTAGAGTGAAGTGATAATTAATTCAAATTAACAAAATAAATTGTGTCAACAATCTATCATAATTATTAATGATATTCTCTTTGCTTGATGGTAGATAGTTGCAGTTTTTTCTAGAATTTTCGACTATTCGTCCATTTTTCACTTGGAGTTACTTTCTTTTCGGGGTAAGCGTGAATTGCTCGGGCAGTAGTGTTTTTTCTAAAATTTTCAACTATTTGTCTATTTTTCACACGGACTTACCTAATAATCATTTATATCTATAAAAATGATTGTTTAAACAAATTATTATTATTTAAGACTATCTTTATCTATATTAATGCCAGATAGTTGCGGTTTTTTATAAAATGTTAAACTTTGCTTTGCTTTTCTAGTTATGAATAAATAATAAAAAAAAAAAAACAGAATCATTTTTTCAACAATCTATTTTTTCTTTGTGAATATATTTTTCTGAAATAAAACAGATATATGAAATATTTTTCTAATTTTCTGTATGGATCATAATAAATGTAAATTTCCCTTGAAGTAGTTACTGAGAGTCTTTTTGTTTGAATTAATATTAATATTTATTATTTGCTTCTAACTGAAAAGTCAAAGAAAAGCTGTAAATTTCAGAAAAATCCGGAACATTCTAGCATTATACTAAGAGAGTATAGTTAAAAACAATAATAACTTGTTGAAACCATTATGTTTCATAAATTGCACTAATTATTACCTTGCTCTAAGTGAAAAGTTCAAAAAAGTTCAAAATTTAAAAAAAATTCGCAGCTCTCTAGAAATTATTAATAATTCAGTTTAAGTGGACAGTAGACAAATAGTTGGAAATTTGAAAAAAAACGCAAATTTACAGCATTATTAAAATTGAAAATTGGACAGCACGTGGAAAATTTTTGAAGAAACCGCGACTTTCTATCTCCATTCTAAGAGACAATTTCTAGAAACAATAATGAATTGTTTGAACAATTTATATAAACATCTAATCATTAATATAATGTAGTATTTTATGTATGATAAACAATTTACATTAGAAGAACCCCAAAAAATATCATAATTAGCGCAAAAAACCCGCAAAACCCATTTTTTCACTTATGGGGATGTTTTGGGATCCTATAAAACAGAATTATGGGGATGATATTCAGTGTGTATATTTTTTTTTGTATTCTGTAGCTTGATCTTTTGATTTTAGAAAATAAACTTGTCGATATGCAGAAAATTCATCTTTAAATTCAATATAATATACTGATCCTCCTAATGATTTTGTTCGCATTGTTCCAGCTGATTTAAATTGTTTTTTCGTCATTTTTCCAAGGACGCAACCTGGACACATAAAATTATCATCTCCAGTTACTTGAAAATCTTTAACAGTATCATGATTCGCCATAGTTTTAATCTTTTGTGAACTTACTTCAGAAAAAAAGTATAATAATATATGAATATTATATAATTCAGAATGAACTTACTTCCAAAATTACATGACCAAATCTTTCATGCCAAATTCAAATCCTTGTATCTGCAGCCACGAAAGCTTGATTATCTGATACATTTGACTTCATCAGGGAATCTTCTACATCTGTTATTAACAGCAATGTCCTGTCCTTTTTCTAACGATGATCACCTCTTGACTTTCTTTATTTTTTAAACCAATAACTTCTGATTTTCCAAACATTTCTAAACCTTTATCACATGCATGAGACATAGAAAATAAATTTGAATCTCCAAAATCGCGAACATGCAATACATCAGTGATCCATGTTCTTGCCCATGTGTATCCATTAAAAACTTGAACGCTTATTCTTCCTGTTCCAATTCCTATCATCAATTTGCTATCAGCCACTCTAATTTCAATTTTTCGATCCAGTAACTCATAAGAATCAAACCATTTGAGATGTGATATGAGGCACCTGAATCAGCTCACCACGTTTCTTCAATCTTATCTAAAGCTACTCTAGCAAAAAGACCTTCAGAAAATTTGGATAAATCAAATCTTGAATCGGAATTCGGATTTCTTCAAAAACGTGCATTCTGTGAATTCCCCTTCTTGAATTTCGGACAGTCTCTTTTGAAATGACATTCTTTTTGACAGTGGTTACTGGTGTCGAATACAATAAGCACACTCATCACGATATAATAACTATTTACGTTAATTGATTAATTTCACCAATCACGCTCTGCTACCATGTTGCAATAAATTCAACGTGGATTTGTTTATTATAATAAATATAGGTTTTATTCTGAAAAACAATGTTGACAGACTTTTGAGAAAACATGAAGTGAAGTAATAAAAAAAAACTGCAAATAAGCAAATGAAAAAAAGCCCATTGGGTAATTTTAAAAACTCGCAGGAAATAATCTTGCCAAATTCACACACGTTATGAAGAATCGAGTGCCAGTTGATTAAGATTTATTAATTGGAAATTTTATTATTACATTTTTAGTATGAATAATTAATTTTCGTCCAAGAGAAAGAAAAGACTGTTAAATTAAACCAAAAAATATGAATTTTGAATAGAAGAATTACAATTCGAAAATATGCATTTTCTACCAAAATAATTGAGTTTTCGACTTAAAAAGACCAGTTTTCAACAAAATGAGTGAATTTTCCAGTGAAAAAGATCATCTTTCTAACAAAAATAAAATGGCTACATTTTCAATTTAAGAAATTTATTTTCGAAAAAAAAAAGAATTTGCAACGAAATTTGTTGAATTTCTAACCGAGAAAATGAACTTTCGTCTAAAATTTGTCACCTTCAATCAAAAAAATAAATTTTTAATCAAATAGTTAAATTTTCCAAACAAAAAAAAGTTATATTGCTAACAAAGAAAAGATAAATTTTTAACAAAAAACAAAATGGTTTGAAGTTTTCACAAAGATTTCAATAATTTCCCAAAGATTTCAGATAGATTTCAAGGATTTCATGAAGATTTGAATAATTTCGTATATTTCATGAAAATTTCAATAATTTTTCAAAGATTTCGAGTGGATTTGAAAGATTTCATGAAGATTTCGATAATTTCCTAGAGATTTTACAAAGATTTCAGGTCGATTTGGAAGATTTCATGACGATTTCAATAATTTCCTAAAGATTTCACAAAGATTTTAATAATTTCCCAAAGATTTCAGATATATTGAAAATATTTCATAAAGATTTCAATCATTTTCCAAAGATTTCAAAGATTTCAGGTAGATTTAGAAGATTTCATGACGATTTCAATAATTTCCTAAAGATTTTACAAAGATTTCAATAATTTCCAAAAGATTTCAGATGGATTTGAAATACTTCATGAAGATTTCAATAATTTCCTGAAGATTTCAAAGATTTCTGGTAGATTTAAAAGATTTCATGAACATTTTGATAATTTCCTGAAGATTTCACAAAGATTTTAATAATTTTCCAAAGATTTCAGATAGATTTAAAACATTTAATGAAGATTTCAATAATTTCCCAAAGATTTTAAATAGATTTGAAAGATTTCATGAAGATTTAAATAATTTCCTACAGATTTTACAAAGATTTCAGGTAGATTAAAAATATTTCATGAAGATTTCAATAATTTCTCAAAGATGTCAGGTAGATTTAGAAGATTCCATGAAAATTTCAATAATTTCCTAAAGACTTCATTAATTTCTCAAAGATTTCGGATGGATTTAAAAGATTTCATAAAGATTTCAATAATTTCCGGAAGATTTCACAAAAATTTCAATAATTTCTCAAAGACTTCAGACAGACTGAAAATATTCCATGAAGATTTCAATAATTTCCCAAAGATTTGAAAGATTTCAGGTCGATTTAAAACATTTCATGACGATTTCAATAATTTTCTTAAGATTTCACATCGATTTCAATAATTTCCCAAAGATTTCAAAGATTTCAGGTAGATATAAAAGATTTCATGAAGATTTCAATAATTTCCCAAAGATTTCAGATATATTTAAAATATTCAATTAAGATTTCAATAATTTCACACAGATTTCAATAATTTTCTAAATATTTAACAAAGATTTCCAAGATTTCAGGTAGATTCAAAAGATTTCATGAAGATTTCAATGATTTCTTAAAGATTTTAATAATTTCCCCAAGATTTCACAAGGATTTCAATAATTTCCCAAAGATTTCAGATAGATTTGAAAGATTTCATGAAGATTCCAATAAAATACAAAAGACTTGGAGAAATTCAAAATAATGTATGGTGTACTGTAAAGGTTTCAAGATAATTGCAAAAAACTTCAGAAGAATTCAAAGGACCACAATTGAAATCTTTTTGTTCTGAAGTATGTCATTTTTTACCATCTCTAAGATTATATTTATGAATTATATCACTCAAACAAATAACATCACTTTTCAACATCTTTTCTAATCTAGCAAATATTATACAATTTAATTCTCGCACAGGTACGTGGGACTTGGAATGGACTGGGAAGAAGAAATTTTCAAAAAACTAATTTTTTTTACTTTTTACACGATCAAGCAAAAGTATTGAAAGGTTTCAGTTTTCGTCAAATATTCAGCTCTTGGAGCACTTTCTTGGATGCCAAATTGAATGGTCTAAAGCAATGAAAATCAAACTTGAACTTATTCTTTGATGAAAATATAGTCACTTTCCTGAAAAACATATAAAAAAAGGATTCAATTATCTAAAAAAGTTTTCTTTATATTCGTTCCTTGCAATAACTGCATAATTCTTAGTAAATACAAAGTTTAGTGCTTGGTAGATATTGCGTTTATGTGCTAGTTTAGCTAGAACACCCTATTCTATCATTTTTGTAAAGAATGTCAACTATAGATGAGCCTTCTAGATGGATAAAGCGACTATCTCTAGGAGTCTATTACAAAAGGTTCAAATCGATCATCTCAGAGAGTCGACTTGATTATCTCGGACGGTCGACTTGACCATTACAGAGAGCCAAACTGATCATCACAGGGGGCCGAACTGAGCGTTACAGGGCATAGATTGGATCATCATAGAGGACACTGCGTTACTGCACCTTGAATTCTCTGAATCTCTTGCATTCTCTGAATCCCTTGATTTATCTGAATTCCTTAAATTCTCTTAATTCTTCAAATTCTCTGAATTCCTTAAATTCTCTTAATTCAACGAATTCTCTGAATTCCTTAAACTCTCTGAATTCGTTCAATTCTCTGAAATTCTTGAATCATCTGAATTCCTTGGTTTATCTGAATTTCTTGAATTCTCTGAATTCCTTGCATTCTCTGAATTCTCCGAATTCCTTAAATTCTTTGAATTCCTTGAATTTCTTGAATTCATTGCGTGTCTTTAATTTGCTGAATGCCTTGAATTCTCTGAAGTCCTCGAATTCTATGATTCCCTTGAATTCTTTGAATCCCTTGCATTCTGTGAATTCCTTGAATTATCTGAATTCCTTAAATTCTCTGAAATCCTCGAATTCTCTGAATTCCTTAAATCCTCTGAATTCCTTAAAGTCTCTGAATTCAGGGTATTCTCTAAATTCCTTAAACTTTCTCAATTCGTTGAATTCTCTTAATTGCTTGAATCATCTGAATTACTTGATTTATCTGAATTCCTCAAATTCCTCAAATTCTCTGAATTCCTTGAATTCGTTGAATTCCTTGAATTCGTTGAATTCTCTGAATTCCCTGAATTCCTTGAATTCTCTGAATTTCTTGCATTCTTTGAATTCTCTGAATTCCTCGAATTCTCTGAATTCCTCGAATTCTCTGAATTCCTCGAATTCATTGAATTCCTTGAATGCTTTGAATTCCTTGAATTCTTTGAATTCCTTGAATTTCTGGAATTCACTGCGTGTCTTTAATTTACTGAATGCCTTGAATTCTCTCAATTCCTTGAATTCTCTGATTCCCTTGAATTCTCTGAATCCCTTGCATTCTCTGAATCCCTTGAATTATCTGAATTCCTTCAATTCTCTGAATTCCCTAAATTCTCTGAATTCGTTGAATTCTGTGAATTCCTCAACTTCTTTGAATTCAGGCTATTCTCTAAATTCCTTAAACTTTCTGAATTCGTTAAATTCTCTGAATGCCCTGAATTCCCTGAAATTTCTGAATTCTCTGATTTACTTGAATTCTTTGAATTTCTTGAATTTACTGCGTGTCTTCAATTTGCTGAATGTCTTGAGTTCTCTGAAGTCCTTAAATTCTCTGATTCCCTTGAATTCTTTGAATCCCTTGCATTCTGTGAATCCCTTGAATTATCTGAATTCTTTAAATTCTCTGAAATCCTTAAATTCTCTGAATTCCTTGAAGTCTCTAAATACAGGGTATTCTTTAAATTCCTTAAACTCTCTGAATTCGTTGAATTCTCTTAATTGCTTGAATCATCTGAATACCTTGATTTATCTGAATTCCTCAAATTCCTCGAATTCTCTGAATTCCTTGAATTCGTTGAATTCTCTGAATTCCCTGAATTCCTTAAATTCTCTGAATTTCTTGCATTCTTTGAATTCTCTGAATTCCTTGAATTCTCTGAATTCCTTGAATTCTCTGATTCCATTGAATTCTGTGAATCCCTTGAATTCTCTGAATCCCTTGAATTATCTGAATTCCTTAAATTCTCTGAATTCCTTAAATTCGCTGAATTCCTTAAATTCTCTGAATTCGTTAAAATCTGTGAATTCCTCGAATTCTTTGAATTCAGGCTATTCTCTAAATTCCTTAAACTTTCTGAATTCCTTGATTTATCCGATTTCCTCAAATTCCTCAAATTCTCTGAATTCCTTGAATTCGTTGAATTCTCTGAATTCCCTGAATTCCTTGAATTCTCTGATTCCATTGAATTCTCTGAATCCCTTGAATTCTCTGAATCCCTTGAATTCTCTGAATCCCTTGCATTCTCTAAATCCCTTGAATTATCTGAATTCCTTAAATCCTCTGAATTCCTTAAAATCTAAAATTTCTTAAATTCTCTAAATTCCTTAAATTCTGTGAATTCCTTAAATTCTTTGAATACAGGGTATTCTCTAAATTCCTTAAACTCTCTGAATTCGTTGAATTCTCTAAATTCCTTAAACTTTCTGAATTCCTTGATTTATCTGAATTCCTCAAATTCCTCAAATCTCTGAATTCCTTTTATTCGGTGAATTCTCTGAATTTCCTGAATTCCTTGTATTCCCTGAATTCCTTGAATTCTCTGAATTTCTTGTTTGGACAAAATCGAGTGCGAAGCACGAGATACGTGATGAGAATGTGTTCGTTAAAGCCAAAGGATCTTTAACAAAAAAGAAGTCACAGTCACCAAATTACAGTTGTCGATGATTTGACCTTTAATTTTTAAATGTCTGGACGCAAATATAGGGGAAATACGAAGACCGAGCGCGTAGCGCGAGGTAAACACATCATCGAGCGCGAAGCGTGAGAACCAACAGTCGCGCGCCCTAGGCACGCTCAAACTTGCGAGCGAAGCGAGCTGCGGGCAATGAGAATGTGCCCGCGCGGCAAGCATATTTTTTTTGTTTAAAAAGTCATATCTTTGGTTGAAAATTTAACTATTTTGTCAAAAATTTGTTAGTTAAAATAATGTTTTCCATCCGACATGTATCTTTTTCAATTGAAACTCCATGTATTTTGTTGAAAAATAATTTTTTTTTTTGTAGAAAATTAATCTTCTTGCTTCACAAATCATCTTTTTGGTTGAAAATTTTTCTTTTTTGCTAGAATATTAATCTTCTTGCCTAAAAATTCCTTAGTTGTAATATATGCGGATTTACTATTTTTGGTGGTAAAGTTTTTTCATACGTAAGATATTTCAATGCCCCCCCACCCTTATAAGAAACTTGAAGATTCCCCCTCTCCCCCTTCATTTCAGCAAATTATTTTACGTAATTTGTGGATGATCCCTTACAAAATTCGGTATGACTGTTGTTGCTCAAAGTCTTAAAAATCAAGTTGAAAAGAAATTTTTTTGCATTAAAGTTATTGATCTACTAGGTGTAACGTATTTTTTAATACACAAAAGAAAATTTTATGCTGCCCAGGAAAAATGAAACATTGATCAGGGAAAGTCAGGGAAAATCAGGGAATTTCGTAGTTGGGATTTTTCCTACAAGCCTGTCTGGCTAAAATTTTTAGAATTATGGTTTAATCTGAAATAATGGAATATATATTTTACTGCAAAGGACACCAATTAGGAGGACATAATTTGATATTTGACAAAAGTATTTTTCTAATTTGTTAAATTGATTGTCTCTTTTGAGGAAAATGGATTTTATTGAAATAGACAGAAATTTTGCAATGGGGTTGATGTGATAGGAGGACCTGTTACAAATATCAAAGAATTTTACTTAATCAGAAAAAAATTAGGATTAACAATTTTACATCAATAAAAAGGCTAGCTTTGTTTTTAAGAACAAAAGAAATAACAAAATTGGATAAAAATACTGAAAAGTTAAAAAAATCTCTCTTAAATCTGAATATTAAAGAATGACATTCACAGATACATTCTTTGAACATTAAGATTAAACAAATAATTAAAAAATTAATTCAACAAGTTCCTTCTTTTATTATCAAGGAATGTTTTGAAAGGGAAACTACACTGATATAAAAATACCCTTAAAGATAATATAAAACATGATCGCAAATATTTATGCATTCTTAAAGAGCAAGGAGATGTACAAGATTTGCATTTAAACATTCACTCAGTTCGGTGTCAATCTCAACAAGACCCCTGGTTTTTGACTATTTCTAATGTAATTATTCTACACAGAGTTATTGACATTTCTAAATCAGGTGATGGTTTGAGCAACGCATTTGGGGGAAAAACTATATTCAATTACTTGAAATCATTAAAAACATTGAATCCAATATTAAAAAAATACTTGAGAAAAAATTGATGAATTTTGATCACATTGTATGGGTTTGTCTAATGATTTTTTGAATAATGATATCCCAAAAAATTTATTGGAAAAGGAATTGAATGAGGATTATATTGAAGCGAACATTCTTTTAAAAAATCATTCGTAATTAATGATCTAAAAGTCAGATAAAGGAAATATTACGCTAGCGATTCATAGGGATGTGTATACTCAAAAAATGGTGCATATCTTTGATGATGAAGATAGTTTTCAATTAACTCCTAATAATTCCACCAAAATGCCTCAAAAATGAACTTTTGAAATTTTAGACAGAATGAGAACTAATAAGCACTCAGGTAATAATATTGAAAGATGTGATATTGATACAACGAGTACTAATATCTCCTTAGCATATGGACCTGTTAAACCTCACTAAACGGACTACCCTCTAAGACCAGTTATTTCAACAATAGATTCTCCAACTAGAAAATCGAAAAAATTATGGAGTCAAATTATTAAAAAATCAATACAAATCTCAAAAACATCAACTGAAAATAGTCATGCTTTCCTAAAACTAATTGACAATGTAATACTACCTTTGGATCACATATTTGTTTGTTTTTTTAATTATAGCTGTGTTTCCAAAAAACCCTGATGAAAGAGTTGAAAATGCCATACAAAAACGTTGGGATATGATTAAAATCAATAACAAAATTCCGAAAAAACAATCTCTTTAAGCTATAAAATATGATTTTCATTTAGTGTATTTGAAATTTAATAATAATTTTTATAAACAAAAGTTTGGAACGCCTATAGGATCAGTTTTGTCTCCTATTTTAGCTGAAATGGCTATGGAGGATTTAGAGAATGAATTTTTCCAAAAAATTGATAATAATATTGATTTTTATGCAAGATATGTAGAAGATTCAGTACTTAGTGTACATAAAAATAATACTCTCTGAATCCGAATTAGTAGAAATTTTACTAATGCAATTAGTAGCATTGTATCTGACTGTTAAATTAGTAATTGGATCAGTTTCTACTAAATGAAATGGTAAGATTTATGTTAGTAAATGAATTAGTAAGGGTATTCTACTAATCTGCTCAGTAGTGCCAACTCACTAATTCAATGAGTAGCAATGAATTGCTGTGGAAACATAATTTAATAAGTTTTTTAATACTTTCTGCTGGTTTTTGAGTTTTAATTTAGGAACGATAATGTTTTCATAATGTATATTCTAAGTTTATATAATTATATTATTAATAATTGTGTATGAACGATGCAATATTTAAAACTGAAACGGTATTGGGATCCGCTGCGCTGCAATACACCATCTATTTTTCGTTAAAAATTCATTTCTTTGATTGGAAATTATTTTTATTTATTGAAACTGAACTTTTTAAATTGAAATTCTGAGTATTTTATTTTTTCTCGAAAATTTATCTTTTCTGATAAACATTTCATCTTTTTGGATGAAAATTTATCTGTTTGGTTAAAAAATTAACTATTTTGTTTAAAATGTATCCTTTTTTGGTTAAAAATTCATTTTTTTTTTGCTTGAAAATAATTTGTTAACTGAAAATTTAACTATTCCATGTTTGGTTTAACATTTATCTTCTTCAGTTGAAATTATTATTAAATATTATTATTAATTAATTTTTTTGGTTGAAAATTCCTTGAAAATTTCTTTGAAAATTCATGCATGTTGATAAAAATTAATCTTTTTCGTTAAAAATTCATTTCTTTGATTGGAAATTATTTTTATTTATTGAAACTGAACTTTTTAAATTGAAATTCTAAGTATTTTATTTTTTCTCGAAAATTTATCTTTTCTGATAAACATTTGATCTTTTTGGATGAAAATTTATCTGTTTGGTTAAAAATTTAACTATTTGTTTAAAATGTATCCTTTTTTGGTTAAAAATTCATTTCTTGGTTGTAAAATTCATTATTTTAGTTAAAAGTTAATTTATTTCTTAAAAAATTAACTATTTTGTTGAAAATTCGTTTTTGTTGTTGTTGTTGTTGTTTGGAACGATTTTCTTTAACTGAGAATTTAACTATTCCATATTTGGTTTAACATTTATCTTCTTCAGTTGAAATTGTTTTTAAATATTATTATTAATTAATTTTTTTGGTTGAACATTCCTTCAAAATTTCGTTGAAAATTCATGCATTTTGATGAAAACGTATCCTTTTGATTGAAAATTCATTTTTTTATTTGTTTGTAAATCATTTTTCTTTATTGAAAATGAACATTTAAATTGAAAATTTAACTATTTTATTTTTTGTAGAAAATTTATCTTTTTCTACAGACATTCAATCTTTTTGGTAAAAAATTTATCTATCTGGTTGAAAATTGAACTATGTTCTTGAAAATTTATCCTTTTTCAGTTAAAATTTCATTATTTTAGTTAAAAGATAATTTATTTCTTAAAAAATCAACTATTTTATTGAAAATTCGTTTTTTTTTTGGTTGGAAATGAGTTTTTTAACTAAAAATTGAACTATTCCATCTTTGTTTAAACATTTATCTTTTTCAGTTGAAAATTCAGTTATTTGGTTGAAAATTTCTGAATTTTATTGAAACTTTGTCTATTTTGTAGAAAATTAACCTTCCTGGTGAAAAATTACACTTTTTGATAAAAAAATTATTTTTTTTTGGTTGAAAATTTAACTATTAGGTTGAAAATTCCTTCAAAAATTAAAAATTTCCTTCAAAATTCATACATTTTGATCAAAATTAATCTTTTTTAAGGAAAATTAATGTTTTTGGTTAAAAATTCAGTTCTTTGATTGTACATTATTTTTCTTAATTGAAAATGAACTTTTTAACTTGAAAATTTAACTATTTTATTTTTTGTCGAAAATATATATTTTTTATAGACATTTAATCATTTTGGCTAAAAATTTAGTATTTTTGTTTGTTAAAAGTTCATTATTTTACTTAAAAGTTAATTTATTTCTTAAAAAATCAACTATTTTGTTGAAAATTCGTTTTTTGTTGTTGTTGGAAATTAATTGCTTTAACTGAAAATTTAATCGTTTCATCTTTGGTTTAACATTTGTCTTCTTCAGTTGAAAATTCAGTTAATTAGTTGAAAATTTCTGTATTTTATTGAAACTTTGTCTATTTTGTAGAATATTAATCTTCCTGGTGACTAATTAAACTTTTTGATAGGAAAATTTATTTTTTGTTGTTGAGAATTGAGCTATTAGGTTGAAAATTCCGTTAACATTTAAAATTTCGTTGAAAATTCATGTATTTTGATAAAAATTAATCTTTTTGGTGGTTAAGTAATCTTTTTGGTTAAAAATTCATTTCTTTGATTGAATTTTTTTTTAATTCAAAATTAATCGTTTCAATTGAAAATTCAACTATTTTATTTCTTGTCGAAAATGTATCTTTTTTGATAGACATTTAATCATTTTGGTTGAAATTTGATGTATTTGGTTGAAAATTTAACTATGTTTTTGAAAATTTATTCTTTTTTGGTTATTAATTCATTTTTATGATTGAAAATTAATTTAATTGTTGTAAAAATTAATTATTTTAGTTAAAAGTTCATTTATTTGTTAAAAAATCAACTATTTTATTGAAAATTTGTTCTTTTTGTTGAAAATGAATTTTTTAACTGAAAATGTAACTATTCCATGTTTGGCTTAAAATTTATCTTCTTCAGTTGAAAATTCAGTTATTTGGTTGATAATTTCTGTATTTTATTGAAACTTTGTCTTTTGTGTAGAATATTAATATTCTTAGTAACCAACTGACCTTTTTGGTTGAAAATTCAATTTTTTTGTTGTTGAAAATTTAAGTATTAGGTTGAGAATTCCTTCAAAAATTCAAAATTTCCTTGAAAATTCATGCATTTTGATAACAATTAATCTTTTTGATGGAAAATTAATCTTTCTGGTAAAAACTTCATTTCTTTGATTGAAAATTATCATTTTTTATCAAAAATTAACCTTGTTAATTGATAATTTAACTATTTTATTTTTCGTCTAAAATTTATCTTTTTTGATAGACATTTAATCATTTTGGTTGAAAATTCATCTGTCTCTTTGAAAATTCATGTTTTTCGATTTAAAATTCATTATTTTTATTAAAAGTTAATTTATTTCTCAAACAATCAACTATTTGATTGAAAATTCGTTTTTTTTTTAGTTGAAAATGAATTTTTTAACTAAAAATTTAACTATTCCATGTTTGGTTTAACATTTATTTATCTTCTTCAGTTAAAAATTCAGTTAATTGGTTTGAAGTTTCTGTATTTTATTGAAACTTTGTCTATTTTGTAGAATATTAATCTTCCTGGTGACATCTATTAAAAATTCCTTCAAATCTTTTGAAATACCCTAAAATATTTTAAATCCTTTGAAACTTTCAAAAACTCTTTGAAATTCTTTGGATTTTTTAAAAATACCCTTTAATCATTAAAATCCTTTGGAATTCCTTTAATTTATTGAAATCTATTAGAAATTCCTTGGAATCTTTCAAAATACCCGAAAATATTTCAAATCCTTTGAAAACTTTTGAAATGCCTTGAAATTTTTTAGAGCACTTGAAAATTCCTTGTATATTTTAAAAATACCCAAAAATCCTTTGAATTCTCTTAAAATATTGAAAATTCCTCGAAATCTTTTCAAAATACCCTAAAATATTCCTTGAAGCTTTTCAAAGCTCTTGGAAATTCCGTGAGAATAAAAAAAACCCTAAAGTATTTTAAATCTTATGGAATCCCTATAAATTATTGAAATCCATTCAAAATTCCATAGAATTTTTGAAAATACCCTGAAATTCTTTGAAATACGTGCAAATTATTGAAATCTATTAAAAATCCTTGGAATCTTTTAAAATACCCTAAAATATTTTCAATCCTTTGAAACTTTCAAAAACTCTTTAATATTGTTTAGATATTTAAAAATACCCTTCAATGATTAGAATCCTTTGGCATTCCCTTAATTTATTGAAATCTGATAAAAATTCTTTGGAATCTTTCAAAATACCCGAAAATATTTCAAGTCCTTTGAAAGCTTTTGAAATCCCTTGAAATTTTTTACAGAACTTGAAAATTCCTTGTATGTTTTAAAAATACCCTGAAATCCTTTGAATTCTCTCCAAATATTGAAAATTCCTCGTAATATTTTTAAAATACCCAAAAATATTCCTTGAAATTTTTAAAAATACCCTGAAATATTTCAAATCCTTTGAAAGCTTTTTGGAATCCCTTGAGATTACTTAAAGGTCTTGAAAACTCTTTGACATTTTTAGAAATACCCTAAAATATTTTATATTATTCGAAACCCTTCAAATTATTGAAATCAATTCCAAATTCTTTAGAATGTTTTAAAATACCCTAAAATTCGTTGAAATGCCTGCAAATTATTAAAATCTATTAAAGACTCCTTAAAATCTTTTTAAATACCCTAAAATATTTAAAATTCTTTGAAACTTTCAAAAACTCTTAAAAATTCTTTGGATTTTTTAAAAATACCCTTAAATCATTGAAATCCTTTGGAATTCCTTTAATTTATTGAAATCTATTAAAAATTACTTGAAATCTTCCAAAATACCCGAAAATATTTCAAATTATTTGAAAGCTTTTGAAATCCCTTGCGATTTTTTAAAGGTCCTGAAAACTCCTTGACATTTTTAGAAATACCCTAAAATATTTTACATTCATTTGAAAACTTTAAAATTATTGAAATAAATTCCAAATTCTTTGGAATGTTTTAAGATACCCTAAATTTCTTTGAAATGACTGCAAATTATTAAAATCTATTAAAAATTCCTTTAAATCTTTTTAAATACACTAAAATATTTTTAATTCTTTGAAACTTTCAAAAACTCTTTAAAATTCTTTGGATTTTTTAAAAATACCCTTAAATCATTAAAATCCTTTGGAATTCCTTTAATTTATTGAAATCTATTAAAAATTCCTTGGAATCTTTTAAAATACCCGAAAATATTTCAAATCCTTTGAAAGCTATTAAAAAATCTTCGGAATCTTTTAAAATACCCTGAAATATTTGGATTTTTTTAAAATACCCCTGAATCACTAAAATCCTTTGGAATTTCTTTAAATCATTGAAATCTGTTAAAAATTCCTTGTAATCTTTTAACATACCCTAAAATATTTGGATTTTTTAAAAATACCCTTAAATCATTAAAATCCTTCGGAATTTCTTCAATTTATTGAAATCTATTAAAAATTTCTTGGAATCTTTTAGAATACCCGAAAATATTTCAAATTCTTTGAAAGCTATCAAAAAATTTTCGAAATCTTTTAAAATACCCTAAAATATTTGGATTTTTTAAAAATACCCTTAAATCATTAAAATCCTTTGGAATTCATTTAATTTATTGAAATCTATTACAAATTCCTTGGAATATTTCAAAATACCCGAAAATATTTCACATCCTTTGAAAACTTTTGAAATCCCTTGAAATTTTTGAGAGAATTTGAAAATTCCTGGTATGTTTAAAAAATACCCTAAAATCCTTTGAATTCTCTTTAAATATTGAAAATTCCTCGTATTTTTTTTTAAATACCCGAAAATATTCCTTGAAGCTTTTTAAAGCTCTTGGAAATTCCGTGAGATTGAAAAAAAAAGTATTTCAAAGCTTATGAAATCCCTTTAAATAATTGAAATCTATTCAAAATTCCTTGGAATTTTCAAAAATACACTGATATTTTTGAAATACCTGCAAATTATTGAAATCTATTAAAAAATCCTTGGAATTTTTTGAAATACCCTAAAATATTTTAAATCCTCTAGAGCTTTCAAAAACTCTTTAAAATTATTTGGATTTTTAAAAAATACCCTTAAATTATTAAAATCCTTTGGAATTCCTTTAATTTATTGAAATCTATTAAAAATTCCTGGGAATCTTTTGAAATAGCCGAAAATATTTCAAATCATTTGAAAGTTTTTGAAATCCCTTGAAATTTTTTAGAGCACTTGAAAATTCCTTGTATTTTTTAAAAATACCCTAAAATCCTTTGAATTCTCTTCAAATATTGAAAATTCCTCGTAATCTTTTTAAAATACCCGAAAATATTCCTTGAAGCTTTTTAAAGCTCTTGGAAATGCCGTGAAAATAAAAAAAAAAACCTAAAGTATTTCACATCTTATGAAATCCCTTTAAATTATTGAAATCTATTCAAAATTCCTTGGAATTTTGAAAAATACCCTGAAATTCTGTGGAATGCCTGCAAACGATTAAAATCTATTAAAAATTCCTTCAAATCTTTTGAAATACCCTAAAATATTTTAAATCCTTTGAAACTTTCAAAAACTCTTTCCCTTAAATTATAATTTGGGTGACAATTTTTTTTCTTGACTGACAAACCTTTTTTGGTTTAAAATTGAACTATTTGGTTGAAAAATTGCCTTTTGTATGAAAATCAAACTGTTTTGGTTGAGAATTTCACTATTTTTTTGAAAATTCGCCTTTTTCGGTTAAAAGTGCAACTGATTGAAAATTATTTTGTTTTGGCAGAAGATTCAACTACTTTTTTGAAATTTCATTTTTTTATCAAAGATTTATCATTTTAGTTAAAAATTGATCTCTTTGAAAATTCGGCTTTTTTTATCAATTTCATCTATTTTGTTCAAGATTAATATTTTCGTGTTAAAAAAATTGAACTTTTTTTGTAGATAATTTGTCTCTTTTTGAAAAAACTTGATCTTTTTAGTTTAAAATGCAACTTTTGACGATTCCCAAACAAATTTCGAAGCTTTTTAAAAAGTTTGAGAGGTTTCAAGAAAATAAAAAAATTTCTTGAGATTCCTGGGCAAATTTTCAATTACTTTTTATTTTGAAAAATTAATTTTTAAAGAAAATTTGAAAAAGTTTCAAAATATTTCAATATATTTTAATTTCAAAATATTATAATTTAAAAATATTTCTACAAATTTCGAAAATATTTGGAGGATTTAAAAGCAATTTTTTTAAGTTTGAAAGATTTTTCAAAATTTCAGGAATATTTCGATTTCATTTAAGAGATATTTATCTTCCAAACTTCTAAAAGTCCCAAATATTTTTAAAACTGACTCGATTTTTTCCTGAAAATTTTTCAAATCCTGAAAAATAAAAAATGATACTTTTACGACATATCTGGAAGCTTCAACAAAAATTTTGAATTTTCTCAAGAATCTTAGGAAAATTATATATTTATTTAACTTTAAAAACAAATAAACTTAAGAAAGAAATATTTGGTAGAGATTTTTATTTTGTATTTTAAATTATTTATTCCCCAAAAATAATAATTTGGGCGAATTTTATTTCTCTCATGACTAAAAAATCCGTTTTAACATAAAATTTGAACTATTTTGTTAAAAATTCATTTTTAAACATTTCAAAGAAGTTAGTAAAAAACGTACATTTTTGAATATTTGGAAATACAAATTTTGACGCTTCTAAAAGGTTTTGAAAGGTTTCACGATGATTATTTAGAAAAATAAATTTCAATCGAAAATTGATATCGATTTCACAACATTTTAAATTATTTCCTAAAATTTTAAAAAATATGGACGATTTTAAAGCCAATTTTTCAATCAGCAAGATTACAAAATTTTATAAAAAAATTTGATCAAGTTTCAGAGAAGTTTAGAAGTTTTAAGAAGAATCAAAATTAATTTAAACCTTGAAAATATTTTTAGAAAGTTAAAAGAAATGTACATTTTTTAATATTAGTAAATGAATATTTTTAAGCCTCTTAAGCATTTAGAAACGTCTCACGATAATAAAAAATATTTTTAAAAATTCACGGGATAATTTAAAATTATTTTTTATTTCGAAAAATTATTGTTAAGAGAATATTCAAAAAGACTTTGAAACATTTCAAAAGATTTCCAAAAATTGTGCGAACAGAATTTGGAAAATTTTAAGACATTTATTCTATTTTTCAGAATTTTAATAATTTTTTTTGGAAAAATTCAAATAATTTTAAAAGATATTTCAAAGGTTTAAGTATTTCGGAAATAAGTAAGGACTAATTTGAAATTTGAAACTATATACAATAATTCAAAACAAAATGTAAATTTTTTATGATTTGAAAACATTTTCGAAGCTTTTAAGAAGTTTGAAAGGCTTTAAGAAACTAAAAAACCTTTCTTTCTAAATATTTCAAAAGATTTCTACAAAAGTCAAAAAAATCTGAAAGATTTAAGGGCATTTTTTTTAATTTTCAAAGATTCTTCAAAATTCAGGAATAATGCGAGTCAGTTTAAAATATATTTATTTTCAAAACTTATAAAAGTCGAACATATCTTTTGAACGGACAAAAATTGTTCTTAAAATTTTGCAAAATTCTGTAAAATAAAGAAAAATTATACCATAAAAACGAATGAATTAATAAATCTAAAAAAGAAATTTTGATTCAAAATTTGTATTTTTTATTCAAAATCATTTCATCTGTTTTAGTTGAGAATTCGCCTATTTTGTTGAAAATTTGTATTTTTCGGTTAAAGATGCAACTAACTCAAAAATACTCTTTTTTCATCGAGGATTCAACTAATTTATTAAAATTTCATTGTTTTTTATTGAAGATTCATCATTTTAGTTAAAAATTCATCTCTTTGGGTGAAAATTTCACTGATGAATCTTTAAAAAAAAAATATTTCTCAACAAAAAGTGTAATAGTTGATATTTCCAAAAAATTTTATTTAATTTTCAATAAAAAACAGGTAAATTATACCGAAAACTATGAATTTTCAACAGAAAAATTGAATTTTCAACCAAGAAAGATTTTAGTCGTCTCAAAAGTTTTAAAATCTTAACATACTTTAAGATTTAGAAAAAAATTTCAGAATTTTGAAGTCTTGAAAAGATGAATATTTAAGAAAAAAAAATTGAATTTACAACCCAAAAATATGCTTTTTCTACCAAAATAATTGAATTTTCGACTGAAAAAGACGAGTTTTCAACCAAATAAGTGTATTTCCAACTGAAAAAGACTTTTCAACAATATTTTTAAAATTTTTAACAAAAGAAATTAACTTTTAACTATAATGATGGATCTTCAATAAAAAAAATTTAACCAAATGGTTAAATTTTTAACCAAAACGGTCATATTGTTACTAAAAAAAGACGAAATTTCAACAATATAGGTGAATTTTTAACTAAACGTGATAAATTTTCAACAAAAAATACTATAGTTTTCAATAAAAAACTAATTTTCAAGCAAAGAAGTGAAATTTCAACCAAAAAGATAGATTTTATTCCAAAAAAATAATAATTTGTAACGAAATACATGAATTTTCAATCAAAAAGGTTATATTGCTACTGCTTGATGGTCATTATTATTATTGACTATTATTGAGTCATGTTCGCTGCTAAAGTATAATTTGTGTCCTTTAGCATAAGTACATATACCGTCAGACGAATCCACTTCAATGGAGTATAAGAAAAAAAATTTCGTTCAAAAAATATTATTAAAATTTTTTTGAAAATTTCATTAGAGATTCTATTAAGACTTACTTTTTTCAAAATTTTTTAAACTTTACTTTAAAAACTTAGGAGATACTCAGAGTGGAAAATTTTGGTATATATTTTTTATGTTATTTAAACTAATAAATGATTAACGGGGGCATCTTATTTCGATCATTGAGTTTCGGGATCGTTGAAAAATTTCCTTAACAAAAAATTCCTATATTTCTTCTTACAGAAGTCGGTACATCTAGAAGTCCTGATCCACCAGCACGAACGCCATATGGCCAAGAAGGTAATTTAGAAACTAAAATACAATTTGAAACAAATATTAGCGAGAATTTTTCCAAGACTTCTAGTTTTTTCCCCCCTGCATGGAGTTTTTCATGGGCGGATCCAGAGCTCTTCAATAAAATAGTGTTTACTCAAAGTAAAAAGCATGGATGGCACACATTAATATTGACCGGAATTGCACAGATTCTTTGCATATACAGGCAAATCTCCAAGCTGTCTCGGAAATATGTAGCGCCATCTCTTGTACAAAATCTTTGATTTCAAGGCACATAACACGAATTTGGAGTCAAAATAAAAAATTTCCAAAATTTAATCAAATTAAAAAAATTTTATTTTTTTGGTGGATTTCTACAATAGTCAGTACGAGTGTGGTTTCCGTGACACATAACAGGAATATGAGGTCAAAATTCTAAAATTCAAACATTTTCCTGAACTATTGAAATGTTTATTAATTTGGTAACATTCTGTGAAAGTCTCTACGAGGGTGGTGTTTGGGGCACGAAACAGGAATTTGAGGTCAAAATTGAAAATTTTTTCTCAAATTTTGAAAATTTTATTAATTGGGTAGATTTCTATGAAAGTCAGTAAGACAATATATTTTTTTTCATTATCAGGGGAGGGATCAAGTGATGATCAACAGGTTCTCCCTGCAACCTGCCAGCCCTCTCTTGCATCCACGTTGTTCAACTATTGCACTCCATACCGGCTCGATAGATGTTAATATCCTCTCTTTGAGGATGCCAGTGAATAGCTTGCAGCTGGTCATTAAACAAGCTATGGGCCTTTAGTTCTGTTGACTTGACAAATCTCCGGTCTTAGGGATCAGTCACGTGCGTCCTTTACTAGCCACTGCGGAATCGGTTGTTCTCCGTTTAAGAAAGTAGTAAATATACGAACTAGATATTGGTGCGTAGTAGTGAACTTGTTCCACCAAAAGTTGTTGATTTTTTCTGGCCCTGGCGCTGAAAAGTTCTTAGTTCTAGAGATAACTTTCCTCAATTCTTCAGCAGTAATTAGTGGACACTCTTCCTCTGGAGCCTGCAACCTTTGCCTTTGGCTAAAGTTATGAAAGAGTGATATATCTGAAGCGTCTTTATTTAGCTGATAAGTATCTCCATATACTTTCTCCCACAAGACTTGAATCTCTTCTCGATTAAGCGAATTTTTAACGGCACGTGAGGTTTAATCGAACAGACGGGAAGGATGAGGAGACAAGGTGGAATTTTCCCGAATCCAGTTTACTCGCCGTTCAAGGCACTGTTTCGCTGTTGAAAGAGATCTTGTTTTTTGCGTCCGGTGCTGCTTGATGGTCATTATTATTATTGACTATTATTGAGTCATGTTCGCTGCTAAAGTATAATTTGTGTCCTTTAGCATGAGTACATATACCGTCAGACGATTTCACTGCAATGGCGTATAAAAAAAAATTTTGTTCAAAAAATGTTATTAACCATTTTTTTTTAATTTCATTAGAGATTCTATTAAGACTTAATTTTTTTCCAAATTTTTCAAACTTTACTTTGAAAACTTAGGAGATACTCAAAGTTGAAAATTTTAGTTCATATTTTTTATGTTATTTAAACTAATAAATGATTAACGAGGGCATCTTATTTCGATCATCAAGTTTCGGGATCGTTGAGAAATGTCCTTAACAAAAAATCCCTATACTTCTTATTACAGAATCCGGTACATCTGGAAACCCTGATTCACCAGAACGAATGCCACACGGTCACGAAGGTAATTTAAAAACTAAAATACAATTTGAAACAAATATTAGCGAGAATTTTTCCAAGACGTCTAGTTTTTTTCCTACATGGAGTTCTTCATGGGCGGTTCCAGAGGTCTTTAATAAAATAGTGTTTACTCAAAGTAAAAAGCATGTATGGCGCACAATAATACTAACATTAACATTAACATCAAAGTATGGGTTTCGGGGCACATAACAGGAATATGAGGTCAAAATTCTAAAAATCTAAAATTTTTCTGAAATATTGAAATGTTCATTAATTTGGTAAGATTCTGTGAAAGTCTCTACAAGGGTGGTGTTTGGGGCACAAAACGGGAATTTGAGGTCAAAATTCAAAATTTTCCCTCAAATTTTAAAAATTTTATTAATTAGGTAGATTCATATGAAAGTCAGTAAGACTATTTTTTTTTACATCATCAGGGGAGGAATTAAGTGACGAACTACCGATAGTCCTGCTGGATCATAGTGATAAAGTCTGCCGTCGTCAATCATACGTTGCAGAATATGTTATATACGTATACGCGAAGCTTTATAAACTACATCCTCAAACTGGCAACATCGGTAATTCAAAAAATTTTGTTTTTCTAATATTCCATTAGTGAAATATTAAAATATCATTATTTCATGAGTCAACAACTTAATTGCTAATCCAATACACATTTCCATTAACTCAGAATTCGGCGTGAACGGTATGGCAGTGGAAGTCAGTCCAAATATTTTTCGAACTGGTGATATACTGGTACGAAATGGGCGTCACTTCGCAAAATTTAACAGAGAGAGGTTCGAGTTTCGCATGCTGCCATTGAGATAAATATAGAATTTAAAACTAAAAATTCTAATTTTGATACCATTTGAGATTGAGCTCAGTTTGTCGTTATTTCATTATTTTTGATGCAAGAAATGTCCATCGCACAGATTAGGTCGAGATTTTTTAATCCATCTTCATTATTTCGTGAAATTTATCATTTCAAAACCCCTTTGATTATGCTACGATAAAGATTACACATTTTTTTTATGAAACAAACTTCAAATACTAGTTTGACATATAGAAATACAATAAAAAGAAGATTTATAAACGAATTTTCAGTTAGAAGTTCATTGAAATCACTTGAACTTGCCAGTACATGCAACCTAAGTTACATCTGTAATTTAAATATGCTTACATTACAAAAAGTAATTTGATCACGGAATAAAATCTACTTTCTCTTGAATGATTTTATGCACGGAAAACAGATCTTACAAAATGTTCTACATGTACGTAACATTTATATAAATATTAAGCAATCAATTTTGATGAATTAACTGAATAATTTTTTTCCTTGAAACTGATTATGATACATTATGAATACCTCATAAGGAAAAATTTAACGCCCACGTTATATGACATGACGACTATATGATATATTATACGTAGAATCTCTTATCTCTAATTATCTCGCTCTAATCTGTGAATTCTCTTTTATATTCGTCAGTTGTTCCTTTAATTCGAAAAGATGAGGATTGCTTATACCCTCATCGTATCCTTGGTGGTTATCATCAATTCTTTTGGTAAATATAAAAATATAATATATCTATATTTTTAGGTATTTTAGGCTACACGCAAATCAGAATTTGTGCGATTTGATCAGCATTCTATCCCAATTGCTATTTTCTTTTCAATCTCATTTGAGTTTTTCCGAAATAAGTATGAATTTAATCTGAATTTGTTTTAGGGGAATACAGAATGTATCTGTTATAATTTTAAGTTACTATTGTATTATAGAAGTCTGCTAATGCTCATGAAAAAGTATTTCAGGAACCGAGCAATCCTGCCCAATAAATCACATTTATTTGAACTTGATATCATAAGGAATGAGACTGGATTTCAACAGATCAGTTCGAAAGACTTCAATATGGTTTCAATTCCAATTCAAACTTCAGAGCCCAAGCGCTTCCAATTTGAAACATTTCTCAATTGTAAAGAGCAATTGTCGAATCCGCACAGACTTTGAAGTACTTTCAAGAATCCATTACTTTAAAATATTGACATTTAACACATTGAGTTCAAAAGAAGTCAAAATTGAAGTTCCACTTCAATGTCCAACATTTAGGTTAGACCGTTGGATTCTTCGTCTTTTTAATTAGCATGAATTGCGTTTCAGCCAAAATCTTATACCCTCTTCTTGATTATTATTCTCAATTTTTAAATTGATTTATGTAAATTTTAAATAATAGAAAAATGTCGCTGATACCATTATATCACCGCCATGTGTTGATAATGCATCCATAATTTACTGAAAATGTCTACCTAAAAGGTTCAAAAAAATGATTATTATATATTTTAATAATTTAAAAAATGTTGTACCTATTTGAAGAAAAAAAATTCAGAAAAGGGAATTGAAATGGAGAATTTATTTCCAGACGTAAGAAAAATAATTTACAGATTGACAATTACATATTTTCAATATCAAAACTTAAAAAGTAAGGTGGAATATATAAAAAAAATATAATATTTCCCATTCTTGCGAAGGACTATTTTTTACAGAATTCTGTTTTCTTCTGATTTCGCAGTATCTTATATTCAAAAGGAAAATAAAGTATCCGGCACTTTTTGAAATAGGTGATATTTAATTTTAAACAAATCTTTATTGTTCAGAAATTGTTATTCCAAATTAAAAACAGCATTTTAAAGTATCATAAAATCATTAGATTATTCGAAAACTGTGCGTTTAATGAAGGTTCTTATATACCATCAGAAAATTGTTTTTGTCACTGAGGTTATTGAAGCGTCTTTGTGACTTTTTTATTATTTATTACATTTTGATCTTTTTAAATTCCTGAATATTTGAAGGCAAAAAGTATTGGGCCCTTTCTTAAATAAGTAAAATTCAATTCATAATCCCATATATTTTTAATTATTATTTATGAAGCGTTATTTCGCATTAATAACTGAGTAAGAAAGTATCATCAAAGAATTGGATAAATATAAATTAAATCGTACCGCCAAAAACGAATCTAAAGCTTAGTTGAAATTCATAAAAAATAATAATTTTATTTGTTTTGAAAAAATTCATGTTTAAAGGTTCTGCAAACTCTATGAAGTTCAAAACGTATTTCCCATAAAAAAGGTCTCTTTGTAAATTTCAGTGAGAATATGCCATTCAGCCATTGAATATGATTCAAAAATTATTTTTTGTACATCTTCCCTGTAAGCCTGTTTTCTAGGGTAAAAAAAAGAGACGATAAATGAAAAATTGAGTTTCGGAAATTTTTGGTGATAATTCTAATTTTGTTCGCTGTCTGACGCTTAGATAATTTGTAATAAAATATACCACAAATAAGAAACAGAGCAAAAACCGGCAAAACCGCATTTTTCAGTTAATGAAGGTTTTTGAGACTCTGTAAAAGAGGCTATGAGGAGCGAAATCTAAAAAGAAATTTTTTGTGTTTGTATTAAATATAATATGCAAAAACACTTATTTTCTTATAGGAGATGCGTATGCAACTTAATTGAATAAATCAAATAAGAGAATAAAGTTCCAGTCTAAATTGTTCCGCAACGTCCACTCTTTACATGCTTGAGGAAAGTGAAAGGAGAAAATTGAAGCTTTGCTAAATTGTGTTATACAATTTTCTCTTCAAAATGACATCAATGACGTCATGGCATATGTACTGGTTTAAATCTTCTCTAAAGCATGCCAAAAAACGGATGTTGAAAATCGAGAATCAGTACAATTTTGATCAGTATAGTACGCGTTAATTTTATGTTGATTAGAATAAATTTGAGGAGTGAGAGGATCAGGATTTTGAATTCTCTGAATTCCTTGAATTGTCCGAATTCCTTAAAGTCTCTGAATTCCGCAAATTCGTTGAATTCGCTGAATGCCTGGAATTCTCTGAATTTCTTGAATTCTCTGAATTCCTTGAATTCTCTGAATTCCTTGAATTCTCTGGACTCCTTGAATTCTCTGAATTACTTGTATTTTCCGAATTCCTGAAAGTCTCTGAATTCCTCAAATTCGTTGAATTCGCTGAATGCCTGGAATTCTCTGAATCCCTTTAAATCCCTGTAATCCATGAATTTTCGGAATTTCTTGAATTCTCTGAATTCTTTGAATTCTCTTAATTTCTTGAATTCTCTGAATTCCTTGAATTCCTTGAATTTTTTGAATTCCTTGAATTCTTCGAAGTCCATTAGTTCCCTGAATTCCTCGAATTCTCGTCATTCCTTAAATTCTCGAAATTCTTTGAATTTTCTCAATTTCTTGAATTCTACGAATTCCTTGAGTTCTCTGAATTTCTTTTTTTTTAATTCCTTGATTTCTTATAAATCCATGAGTGCTCTGAATTGCTTGAATTCTCTAAATTCCATGAATTCTCTGAATTCCATGAATTCTCTCAAACTCATGAATTCTCTGAATTCCTTGGATTTTCTGAATTCCTTAAATTCTCTGAATTCCTTAAATTCTCTGAATTCCTTGAATTCTCTCAATTCATTGAATTTTTTGAATTCCTTGAAATCTCTGAATTCCTTGAATTCTCCGAATTCCTTGAATTCTGTGAATTGCTTGAATTCTCTAAATTCCTTGAATTCTCAAAATTCCTTGAATTCTCCGAATTTCTTGAATTCTCTGAATCGCTTGAATTCTCTGAATTCCTTGAATTGTCCGAATTCCTTAAAGTCTCTGAATTCCGCAAATTCGATGAATTCGCTAAATGCCTGGAATTCTCTGAATTAGTTGAATTCTCTGAATTACTTGAATTACTTGAATACTCTCAATTTCTTGAGTTCTCTGAACTCCATTAGTTCCCTGAATTCCGCCAATTCTCGTTATTCCTTGAATTCTCTAAATTCCTTGAATTTTCTTAATTCCTTGAATTCTCCGAATTCCTTGAATTCTCTGAATTTCTTTTTTTTTAATTCCTCGAATTCTCCGAAATCCATGAGTGCTCTGAATTGCTTGAATTCTCTAAATTCCGTGAATTCTCTGAATTCCACGAATTCTCTCAAACTCATGAATTCTCTGAATTCCTCGGATTTTCTGAATTCCTTGAATTCTCTAAATTTCTTGAATTCTCTCAATTCCTTGAATTTTCTGAATTCCCTGAAATCTCTGAATTCCTTGAATTCTCTGAATTCCTTGAATTCTCCGAATTCCTCGAATTCTGTGAATTGCTTGAATTCTCTAAATTCCTTGAATTCTCCGAATTTCTTGAATTCTCTGAATTGCTTGAATTCTCTGAATTCCTTGAATTGTCAGAATTCCTTAAAGTCTCTGAATTCCGCAAATTCGTTAAATTCGCTGAATCCCTGGAATTCTCTGAATCCCTCAAATTCCCAGTTATCCATGAATTCTCTGAATTCTTCAAATTCTCTGAATTCCTTGAATTCCTTGAATTTTCTGAATTCCTCGAGATCTCAGAATTCCTTGAATTCTCCGAATTCTTTGAATTCTCTGAATTGCTTGAATGGTCTGAATTGCTTGAATTCTCTGAATTGCTTGAATTCTCTAGATTCGTTGAATTCTCCGAATTCCTTGAATTACTCGAATACTCTCAATTCCTTGAGCTCTCTGAACTCCATTAGTTCCCTGAATTCCGCCAGTTCTCGTTATTCCTCGAATTCTCTAAATTCCTTGAATTTTCTTAATTTCTTGAATTCTTCGAATTCCTTGAGTTCTCTGAATTTCTTTTTTTTTAAATCCTCAAATTCTCTGAAATCCATGAGTGCTCTGAATTGCTTGAATTCTCCTAATTCCATGTATTCTCTGAACTCCATAAATTCTCTCAAATTCATGAATTCCCTAAACTCCTTGAAATCTCAAAATTCCTTGAATTCTCCGAATTTCTTGAATTCTCTGAATTGCTTGAATTCTCTCAATTCCTTGAATTGTCCGAATTCCTTATAGTCTCTAAATTCCGCAAATATGTTGAATTCGCTGAATCCCTGGAATTCTCTGAATCCCTCAAATTCCCAGTAATCCATGAATTCTCTGAATTCCTCAAATTCTCTGAATTCCTTGAATTCCCTGAATTCCTTGCATACTCTGAATTCCTTGAATTTTCGGAATTCCTTGAAATCTCTGTATTCCTTGAATACTCTGAATTCCTTGAATTCTCTGAATTCCTTGAATTCGCTGAATTCCTTGAATTCTCTGAATTCCTTGAATTAGCTGAATTCCTTGAATTCTCTGCATTCCTTGAATTCTGTGAATTGCTTGAATTCTCTAAATTCTTTGAATTCTCAAAATTCCTTGAATTCTCCGAATTTCTTGAATTCTCTGAAATGCATGAATTCGCCGAATTCCATGGATTCTCTGAATTCCTTGAATTCTCTGAATTCCTTCGATTTTCTTAATTCCGTGAATTCTCTGAATTCCCTAAATTCCCTGAATTCCGCAAATTCATTGATTTCGCTGAATGCCTGAAATTCTCTGAATCCCTTTAAATCCCTGTATCCATGAATTTTCGGAATTCCTTGAATTCCCTGAATTCTTTGAATTCTCTGCATTCATTGGATGTTCTGAATGCCTTGAATTCTCTGAATTTCTATAATTCTCTGAATTCCTTGAATTCTATCAATTCCTTGAATTCTCTCAATTCCTTGAATTTTCTGAATTCCTTGAAATCTCTGAATTCCTTGAATTCTGTGAATTGTTCGAATTCTCTAAATTCTTTGAATTGTCAAAATTCCTTGAATTCTCCGAATTTATTGAATTCTCTGAATTCCTTGAATTCTCTCAATTCCTTGAATTCCTTGAATTTTCTCAATTCCTTGAATTCTCTCAATTCATGGCGATTGAAGCTCGCTGAATATGACTATGACGTCGTCTATAAAGCAGGAAAATCAAATGTTAATGCAGATGCGCATTCAAGGAACCCTGTTCTAGAAAACAATGAAACCGTAGGAATTAATATAGTTTAGGACAATATCTCAACATTTGAGGAAAAAAAACCCTATCATTTGAATCTGAAGATGAATCTGATTCAGAAAAATCGTGAAAAATCATGAAAAAAAGGAAGAAAAATTACCAAAAATCCAAGGCAAAGCCTGCGGGACAACAAAAGGAAAAGGAAAATGAAGATAATTTCTCAACTTCGAAAGATGAGGTCCTAAAATATGGAAATTTTCAAAAATTTTCAGACGAAGAAAACTGCCCTAATGGAGAAAATATACAAGAACTTTCGGAACCAGAAAATTTTATTTAAATTCCAGAAGGAAGGAACGTGAACAATCCCGAAACTTTTCAAGAAACAAATGAAGATAACTTAGAAGAAAATAAATCCCCTCCAGAACCCCCTCCTTCGAATGCACAATTAGACGGTGAAACATATACACAAGAAAATGTCGTCGAGAGTCATGATGAATTAACGATGCCTAGAGATAATTACGCTTATTTTCTTGCTACTGACGGTTCCTCACGTGATAGTGGATCAATATCTTTGACAAAACATGATGTTTTACCTGAGTATAACCAACTTGAGAAAGGACTTGTTAAAAAATAAGGAAAGGACAACAGTACCATTGAGTCCTTCCCATTGAAGCTGATTCTAAAGAAAATTTATCAGAAACTTCGAGCAATATTAAACTTTCAATACTTTCTTTGCATTCAATATCAATGAGACTGAATTTACGATCTATTAGTATCGCAAGAACGTCACAAGAGAATCACATAAGTTGAAAAGAAATACGTGAAATTCTAATTTCAACTTTTTCGGATTCTTCTACCAAAATTATAATATGTACGGGAATGGTTCAATATCCAACGAAATAGCAGCGAACTCAATTACTTGAAGAAGCACATTCTTCAGCTTTAGGAGGTCATAAAAGAGTCACAAAAACTTATCATCGAATTCGTCAAAATTGTTATTGGGAGAATATGAAAATTGATATTCAGAAATATATTCAACAGTGTTTACAATTTCAAATTAAAAAATTAGCACACAAAAAACTCATCCTCGCCTTGCGCCTATCAGGTCATGTTTTACTGGCCGACGTTCTGGCTCTAATGAAATAGGTATCTAGTTCTAAATCGGAAAAGTATCACTCTACAATATAATATGCATGGTAATGAATCATCAGAGAAGAAAAATATAAATATTATTCACGTTCATAATAAATCTATAATGACGTAATTAAAAGTATCCATAAATAGAACAAGTCGCTAATTTGGAACCTCCTTTTGCAAGAAATGGATTTACGAGGCTACCTTTTGGTTCTGTTCACTGCATAATTACATTATACAACAACAATCCATGCCATCGTGGGATATGATTGTGGCCCGTAACAACTTAATATAACAACCGTGTCTTTATTACAGGTAGGAGGATGTGATATACCTGCAACCAAATTAAACATCGAGTCGGTAAACATACAATTACTGCAAATAACCGATTATAGTAATACAAAAGTCATACAATGTAAAGTAGAAGTAAAACGGGAAGTAAAATATTGTGGAATGCATTCTCATGTAGCGTCAGTAGCTAATGGGTACAAAGAATATATACACGAAGTATCACATGAACAATGTGACTTAATGCATAAAACGGGAGTATTAACAGTAGGAGACAAAAATCAAATTTTCGGGTTAAGTTCAAACAACTCTTTTTCTCACACTCTAATGATAGCAGGTGCCACTACTAATTGGGGAAAATGTTCAGCTACTCTATTCTCAGACCCTTTCGGCATTTGAGGTTACGTTGTTGTCGAAGTAACTTATAAGATTTCACTACGGGATTATAACGCTACTATTGATTTAAGCGATGATAAAATTCACTTAAGTTCAGGTGTAGTATTTACAGTCTCAGACACCACTTGTATCGATGTAGAAGGAGGCAAAACCTTTTGGAACCCATGACCAACTGAAACATATGCAATTTCAAAATATTCGAATTGTCATACTCCGGTTTAGTAAGCAAAACTTACGACAACACTACAAGAAACGAAATTTTATGTTCCCTAATAACAGATGATATAACATTTGTATTGGACTACAAGTCATCGATGCCTGTATGCAATATCTTGCTAATAAGAACTGAGCACCTAAAACTATTAGTCTATGAAAATAATCAAGGCCTATTTATTTTTGAAAATCAAAAAATCGCAGTGAGAAACATGGATATTTTTGCATATGTCAATTCCAAATTTTTTTACGTTGAAAGACACCTTCGTACAGAGGTAAAATAACTTTATCGGGATCTTTTAACTGAAAAATGCAAACTCGAACAACAAGTATTTAGGAATTCAATAATTTTAGCCACTCGGGCACCTGACGAGTTCGCTTATCATTTAATGAAAGGCCCAGGTTATATGGCAGTAGTAGCCAGAGAAGTAGTCCATGTAGTTCAATGTGTTTAAGCCGAAGTCGTTTTCCGTGAAACCAAGGAATGCTATATGCAACTTCCAGTATTTCAAGGAAATCGAACATTTTTTCTAACTCCACGGACCCATATTATTTCAAATACAGGTACTGAAATAAGTTGTAACACATTTACTCCATCAATGTATTTCTTTGGTGAGAAATGGTTTGAACTGTTACCCAATCCTATTGAAGGGTCAACACCTAATGTCGTGATGCCTGAAACACAGCCCATATGGGAATACACGAACCCCTCATCTCTGGCCACAAGTGGCATATATTCATAAGCCGATCTAGACAAATTAAGAGATCATATTATGTTTCATGTAGAGAAACCTATAGTCTTAAATACCTTAGCTAGGGGAGTGATGGGACATTCCACAAATAATCAGGGAATCTCAGTATTTAACCTTCTAGAGATAGTGCTTTTGACATTTTTGGGAAAAAAAATTTTGTTCAGAAAATTTTTCCTCAGAAAATTTACTATCGAAATTTGTATTGGTATTGTTTGTGTTGAAGAAGATAGTGCTTTTGACATTTTTGGGAAAAAATTTTTCTTCAGAAAATTTTTCTTTAGAAAAGTTACTATCGAAATTTCGAATGTTATTTTTTTTATTGAAGCCGATATAACTTTTGACAATTTTGGGAAAAAATTTTTCTTTAGAAAATTTTTCCTCAGAATATTTACTATCGAACTTTCTAATGTTATTGTTGTTATTGAAGCCGATAGTGCTTTGGACATTTTTGGGAAAAAATTCATCTGCAGAAAATTTTTTCTCCGAAAATTTACTATCGAAATTTTGAATGATATTTTTGTTATTGAAGCCGATAGTGCTTTTGACATTTTTGGGAAAATATTTTTTCTTCAGAAAATTTTTCCTCAGAAAATTCACTATCGAAATTTTGAATGATATTGTTGTTATTGAAGCCGATAGTGCTTTTGACATTTTTGGAAAAAAATTTTTTCTTCAGAAAATTTTTCCTCAGAAAATTTACCATCGAAATTTTTAATGTTGTTTTTGTTATTGAAGCCGATAGTGCTTCTGAAATTTTTGGGAAATAATTTTTTCTTCCGAAAATTTTTCCTCAGAAAATTTACTATCGAAATTTTGAATGTTATTGTTTTTATTGATGCCGATATTGCTTTTGACTTTTTTGGGAACAAATTTTTTCTTCAGAAAATTTTTCCTCAGAAAATTTACTATCGAAATTTTGAATGTTATTGTTGTAATTAAAGCCGATAGCGCTTGTTACATTTTTGGGAAAAAATTTTTACTTTCGAAAATTTTTTCTCAGAAAATATACTATCGAAATTTTGAATGTCATTGTTGATATCGGAGCCGATAGTGCGTTTGACATTTTTGGGAAAAAAATTTACTTTAGAAGATTTTACCTCAGAAACTTTACTATCGAAATTTTAAATGTTATTGTATTTATGGAAGCCGATAGTGCTTTTGACATATTTGAGAAAAAATTTTTCCTTCAGAAAATTTTTCCTCAGAAAATTTACTATCGACATTTTGAATGTTATTGATGTTATTGAAGCCGATAGCGCTCTTTACTTTTTTGGGAAACAAATTTTTCTTCAGAAAATTTTTCCCCAGAAGAATTACTATTGAAATTTTGAATGTTATTGTTGTAATTAAAGCCGATAGCGCTTTTTACATTTTTGGGAAAAAATTTTTACTTTCGAAAATTTTTTCTCAGAAAATTTACAATCGAAATTTTGAATGTTATTGTTGTTATTGAAGCCGATAGTGCTTTTGACATTTTTGGGAACAAATTTTTTCTTCAGAAAATTTTTCCTCAAAAAAGTTACTATCGAAATTTTGAATGTTATTGTTGTTATTGAAGCCGATAGTGCTTCTGACATTTTTGGGAAAAAAATTTTCTGCAGAAAAATTTTGCTCAGAACATTTACTATCGAAATTTTGAATATTATTGTTGCTATTGAAGCCGATAGTGCTTTTGACATTTTTGGGGAAAAATTTTTACTTCAGAAAATTTTTCCTCAGAAAAATTACTGTCGAATTTATTAATGTTATTGTTGTTATTGAAGCCGATAGTGCTTTTTACATTTTTGGGAAAAAATTTTTACTTCAGAAAATTTTCTCTCAGAAAATTTACCATCCAAATTTTGAATGTTATTGTTGTTATTGAAGCCGATAGTGCTTTTGACATTTTTGAGAAAAAATTGTTACTTCCGAAAATTTTTCCTCAGAAAATTTTCAATCGAAATTTTGAATGTTATTGTTTTTATGGAAGCCGATAGTGCTTTTGACATTTTTGGGGAAAAATTTTTACTTCAGAAAATTTTTCCTCAGAAAATTTACCATAGAAATTTACAATGTTCTTGTTGTTATTGAAGCCGATAGTGCGTTTGACATTTTTGGGAAAAAAATTTTTCTTCAGAAGATTTTTTCTCAGAAAATTTACTATCGAAATTTGCAATGTTATTGTTTTTATGGAAGCCGATAGTGCTTTCGACATTTTTGGGAAAAAATTTTTTCTTCAGAAAATTTAACATCGTAATTTTGAATGTTATTGGTGTTATTGAAGCTGATAGTGCTTTTCAAATTTTTGAGAAAAATGTTTACTTCAGAAAATTTTTCCTCAGAAAAATTACTGTCGAATTTATTAATGTTATTGTTTTTATTAAAGCCGATAGTGCTTTTTACATTTTTGGTAAAAAATATTATCTTCAGAAAATTATTCCTCAGAAAATTTGCTATTGAAATTTTGAATGTTTTTGTTGTTATTGAAGCCGGTAGTGCTTTTGTCATTTTTGGAGAAATTTTTTTCTGCAATAAATTTTTCCTCAGAAAATTTACTATCGAAATTTTGAATGTTATTTTTGTTATTGAAGCCGATAGTGCTTTTGACATTTTTGGGAAAAAATTTTTTCTTCAGAAAATTTTTCGTCAGAAAATTTACCATCGAAACTTTTAATGTTATTGTTGTTATTGAGGCCTATAGTCCTTTTGACATTTTTGGGAAAAAATTTTTTCTTCACAAAACTTTTCCTCAGAAAAGTTACTATCGAAATTCTGAATGTTATTGTTGTTATTGAAGCCGATAATGCTTTTGAAATTTTTGGGAAACATTTTTTGCTTCAGAAAATTTTTCCTCAGAAAATTTACTAACGAAATTTGGAAAGTTAACTGTTGTTATTGATGCCAGTAGTGCTTTTGACATTTTTTGGAAAAAATTTCTTCTTCAGAAAATTTTTCCTCAGAAAATTTACCATCGACATTTTTAATTTTATTGTTGTTATTGAAGCTGATAGTGTTTTTGACATTTTTGGAAAAAAATGTTTTCTTCAGAAGATTTTTCCTCAGAAAATTTACTATCGAAATTTTTAATGTTATTGTTGTTATTGAGGCCTATAGCGCTTTTGACATTTCAAAGGATAAAATTGTGAAAATCAAAACTTCTGAAGAAAAAACTCGCGAAAAATCAACAGTTGAAATAAAATCAAAGATCCAGGAAGAAGGTATCGCGGACGGGATACTCAAAGAACCAGTACAAATTGCAGAAACAGCAGATAAAGAAGATGAGGATTCAACTGATAAAAATACTGATATCGAGGAAACTGAATCAACGTCGAATTCAGAGGAGGGATCGATGAGCATTAGGATGAAAGTGTCGAACAGGATAAGCAAGACAATCGACGACAACCTGGGAGAGAGAATGAAGGAGTGCCACCTAATTGGTACACAGCAGCCGATATCGCCACGCATACGACGATGAACCAAGAGAATTTAAGGAAGCAATGTGTAGTGTCAATGAAGAAGAGTGGAGAAAAGCAGCGGAGGAAGAAATCGACTTGTTAGTAAAAAATGGAACATAGACGCTGGTCGAGCCACCAAAAGATAGAAAAGTAATAGGATGCAGGTGGGTCTTTAAATTGAAAAGAAATGGTGAAGGAAAAATATCGAAATACAAGGCAAAAGTGTTTACACAGGGTTTCTCACAAAAATGCGGAGTCGATTACGACGAAGTATTTGCACCTGTAGTAAGGGCGAGTACTTTCCAAACTTTTCTCTCACTTGCCGGGAAAGAAGGAATGAACGTTCATCACTTCGATGTGAAAACTGCCTTTTTGAACAAAAATTTGAAGAAGACAATGTACATGAAACAGCCAGAAGGGTTAAAGATTCTAGGAAAGGAGTAGTGTGCAAATTAAATACAAGTCTGTATTGGCTGAAACAAGCAGCGCAAGTCTGGAACGAGAAAGTCGACAAAATTCTACGAAAGCACGGTTTTATTCAAGGAACGGCAGATCCCTGTCTGTACGTCAAGGATACGAGAAAGGGAAGATGTACTTAATTTTATATATCGATGACATTGTAATAGCCAGAAGAAGAAAGAGGAAATCTTCGACAATTGTTCGAACTCACGATTTTAGGGAAAATACATCGCTACCTTGGAGTCGAGATTGAGCGTGACCAAGGACGGATGTTTAGTATCGGCCAGACGAGATATATTGAGAAGATGTTGAAATCGTTTGGACTAGAAGACGCAAAATCATCGAAAATACCACTGTATACAGGGTACTTAAAGATCAAGGATGACGAGCCGATGGACGACAACCAAGAATATTGCAGGTTAATCGGGATGCTTTTGTACGTCTCAGTCAACACCAGACCAGACATTGCGGTAAGCGTCTCAATATTAAGCCAACATAATGCGGCAGCAACAAAAGTTCATTGGAATGATGCAAAACGAGTTGCTAGGTATTTAAATTGGACCAAGGATCTGAGGCTGAAACTCGGAAGTACAAATGAATGCGTTCTTCTAGATGGCTATGCTGACGCAGGCTGGGCGCAAATAAAAAATTCAGTAACAGAACCAAGCACCAAGTATTGGAAACAACGATGATTCATACTTTGGACTCTACGGAGAGACTAATTCTTGTACTTAGGTAGCTATGCAATGGCTGAGGGTTATAGCCCTACGATCCTCAGGTTTCAGACTTCAGGATCTGCTTGTCTATTGAAGCATAAAGTTATATTTCAATTTGGTTTCATTTATTTCATTCTTTTAATGTATTATCAGAATTTGTCTACCTAAAATATATGTATCAAATTCAAATGCATGTGTGTTCATTCATTCATTTTTCTTTACTAAGTAATTCATACTGCCGACATTCTACTTCACAGAAGAAACTAGGTTTAAACAGCGTTACAGGTAATGTACGAAGTGGGGTAACAGCCAGCAGGGTAACTGCGACTGGGGTAAACTCAAGGTGATGACTCAAGTGAATTTACTCCAGTTGCAGTTACCCTGCTGGCTGTTACCCCACTTCAGACATTACCTGCAACGCTTCCTACTGCCAGTTTTTTCTGTATTTTGAACATGCAACACATTTCTTTAAAATATTTCAAGGGATGTCAAAGATTAACAGGAATTTCAAAGGATTTCGAAAAATCTCAAGGAATTAGAAAAAAAATAAGAATAATTTTAAGCCAAGACTGATAATACGCAGTACTAAGAAACTCCAACGGAATTTCCGGCTACGTTTCTGGGCTTTTTTGAGGTTCCTAATATTGCTTGGGTCCCTATCCTTAGTTAAGTTTAGTGTAAAATAGAAACTTTCTTGCGGTATAGCGACACCCCACATTATTAACAAAGGTCGAAAAGTGTGAATTTGCTCCTCATGCTCAGTTATAGATTAGAGAAAATCAAAATCATTGTTTCCCAATTCTACTCTGTAAAACCATTTATGCATTTTTTTGCTCTGTAAACACGTAAATGACATTAAAAAAATTATTTCTCTGATTTTTATTGACTTTTACCATCTCTAACTTTTCCCTCCTTTTTCGATTTTTATATGGTCAAGTAATTATACTTTCGAAAGAAACAACGATTTATGCCACCTTAAACCCTGTTATGTTCTCTTTTAAGTTCCGTTGGAAATTCAAAAATCAGATGAATTGCTGTGAAGCAAACCTCTTTTGTTAAAAGAAAAGTAATTTTTGCTTTTTTATGATTATTTCTTTGTGTAAACAACGTTTTGATATTTTATCATGAAATAAGTATAACATAATACGAGGGCTGTTTGATAAGTCAGTGACTTTTCGACTAAAAGATCTTTTTTTCGGCAAATGAGCGTTTTACTTCTCAGCATAATCTCCTTCTAGCTCGATACATTTAGTGCAGCGTTTTTCCAATTTTTTATTTCTTCCAAATAATAGGTTTTCTCAAGGCTCTCAAAATAGGCCTTTGTTTCGGTGATGACCTCTTCATTCGACCGAAATCTCTTACCGCCCGGCCATTTCTTCAAGTTTGGAAACAGGAAATAGTCGCAGGGGGCTAAATCTGGAGAATATGCTGGATGAGGTAGCAGTTTGTAGCCCAATTCATGGATTTTTGCCATCGTGACTACTACATGACTGCCATTTCTTACAATCCTTCCGTCTACATATTTTATAAAATCTTATCCTTACTATTTAAAGTTATTTTCGCAACACCCACCTTAAAAGTTGACCTTTTCATGCTTCTTAATGGTGCCTAAAGAACCTTATTTGAGCAGACTGTGTGCGAAACAATTTTCGCGCATGCACAGTTTGAAGATGGCTTACTTTAGGTACTGGTGAAAAAGCTGCGCATGCGCACTTTCGAGATGATGTACTTTAGAAACTGCCATAGGTAACTTTAAACACTGATGTTGGTATCTTCTTGAAATAGATTTAGATTTAACTTGAACAAATCTTTTAATGATTTAAGTTTTGTTTTTAAGGTTTCGTATCCGTTTTCGTCCATCGTACAAAAGGGTATAAGCGCCAACATTTGGCACAGCAAAAGGGCATAAGTCCCAAAAAGTTTTATTTCAAACAAATTTTTTTACATATTTTTTTCAACAAATTTTTTTCCAACAAGTTTTTCAACAAATTTTTTTTCAACAAATTTTTTTCAACAATTTTTTTCAACCAATTTTTGAGAAAAATTTGGTTTTCAAATATTTCATTTAAAAAAAAAAATTTCAGACATTGTTTTTCAACCATTTTTTTTTCAAAAAAATTGTTTACGAAATTTAAAAATCTTCTCTTTTAAGATAAGTATTTTTCTTTAACTCCTCCTAACACAACTTTTTCGGACGGGCGCTGCAAAAAATAGCGTGTGATACTCGTGCGCACAGGAGATTGCTAACTCGTGTGATTGCATCATTCGCCTGCGGCTTATGCTGCAAAATTCACACTCAAACACAATCACCTATTTTGCGCACTTGTATCACAAATAACTATCACACCTATTTACAGAAAATCTTATACCTAGATCCTTATTTCTATTTTTGACGATAGCACAATTTGGGACGTGTTAGCGAACGATTGAGCGAGAGATCAAAAGCGAAAGCGCAATGAGAGAGAGAGAGGGCGACAACGTAAACGCATCCTAATCTACTTATGCTGTTACATAACCATTACTTACAAATCTTTACGCTTTTATTGTATGCGACTTCCGTTTCCTTTTTCTTTCACTTCTCTTGTACATCCATTTTACCATTTTTTTTGCATCCACTCTTTCATTCTTTCTCATTCGCTTTCGTAGCACCCTCTAACTCCTTCATCCATTCTTCCCCTAAACCATTCTCCCCTAGAATCTTTACCAAATAATCTTGTCAGCTTCCTTTATCTTCCATTCGTCTCCTACATCCTTCCCACACATGCTCCCATGTTTCCTCTTTCCATTTGCAGATTCTGCTCTTCCTGTTCTTCTTTTTCCCCCTATACATACCTGCCCTTACCTCGTTTTCCAGACTTAATATTGTTATTCTAATCCATATTTTCTATCCCCATCCCTTTTCTAAATACTTCGGTACTCGTTCTTTTTTTATCATCTTATACCATTTTTAATATGTTGATTCCTCAATCATCCCCCATCTTTCTAATTATTGTCTTTCCCTCTCCCTTTTTTCCACTTCTTTATAGTTTACTCCAGTCCCGTCTTCTATATCTCTAGCCTTAAAGAACTCCCTCCTTTCTTTTCCCATCTTGTTAATTCCATCGCCCTCCCTGTTTTTTTTTCTACCTCCATCAAACACTTTCTCGCTAACTCCCCTCCTTTTCCCTCGAGCCTTAAAGAACTCCCTCCTTTCTTTTTCCCATCTTGTTAATTCCATCGACCTCCCTGTCTTTTCTTCTACCTCCATCAAACACTTTCTCGCTAACTACCCTCCCTTTCCCTCTAGCCTTAAAGAACTCCCTTCTTTCTTTTTCCCATCTTGTTTTTTTTCCCATCTGGCGTCCTCCAGTCTACCCCTAACGTCCACCTTATATACCTTTCTTGTAAACTCTCAATCTCTTTCCTTTCTTTCCATCCCCATATCTCTGCTCCATAACCTAATACCAGCGATACCAGCCTATCAAATAACCACATTCTCCTTCTCTAATTTTTTTTAACCTTCTTTTTCTCATTTCCCATATCTGTCTCATTACCCCTGCTGCTCTTTTTATCCTTTCTCTTATATGTGCTCTATGATCTGCATTTGTTTGCAAGGTATATCCCAAATATTTGAATTTTCGTACTTCTTCTATCTTTATTCGCTTCCATCTCCCCGTCCATTCTTTCTTCGTTCCCCCTCCTTTTCTAAACCTCATTATCTTTGTTTTTTCTACATTTAAATTTAACTTTTTCCCATCTAAGTATTTATCTAAGCCTGTAATTAAGCCCGTTATCCCTTCTTCATCCTCTGCCATTAACACTATATCGTCTGCGTATGCCAGCGTATATATCTTTTCATTCCCTATCCTAACTTCTCCCCACGTTTTCTCTTCATTTCTTCTTCCAAGTCTGATAATGTATTAAATAAAGGTGATCTCAGAGGACACCCTTGTCTTACTCCTCTCCCAAACTAAAAACTATCTCCTACTTGCTCTCCTACCTTGACCCTGCGTTTTGTCTCTCTAAAAATTCCTGATACTTTCTTTATTAATCCCTCTCCTATTGCCTCTTTCAACATAACTTTTTCTATCTCGCCACGGTCTAATAAGTCAAACGCCGCCCTTAAGTCCACGAACATTGCTATCATTGCCCCTTTCTTCCTTTTAATCCTCTTATTTACAAGATAGTTCAATGCATATATATTGTCCATTACCCCCATCTTTTTTCTGAACCCTGTCTGATGTGGTGGCTCTATCTTTTTTTCCTCAACATCTTTCTTTAACCTCTCCAATAAAACAGTCACATATTCTTTCTACAATTTTGGCATTAGTGTCACTCTCTATAATCTTTAACCTCCTCCACTTTGCCTTCCTTCACTATGTGTGCCACTACTTCTTCCTTCCATAACTCTAGCCATCCCTCTTATCTTCATACTCTATTGCACATTATCCATGCCCATTCCTTTAATTCTGTCCCCCCATATTTCCAGGTTCGTGTGCAGTTTCCTGTACAGGAACATGTGCAGGATCCTCCGAGGTTCCTGTACAGGAATTTTCAGCTGGGTAGCAGTAGAAATTATCTCTTAACCTGAATCCCTTTCTATACCCAGTGGCGACAGTATTTTTCTGAATACTTTTGGATACCCCAAATCGACCATGAAATAGAACATTTTTAATCCCTATTAAATTTGCACATTTCGCTGCTCTTATTTACTGTTTTTCGAATAATAATGAGATTAAAAGCATTTAAAAACACAGCATTAGCAATATTACGTTGTCTGTCCTGGGTTTAGACGTATGCTTAGACCTAGGTTAAAACATAGGTTCATGTCCGCCTAAATTTTGTTATTGAAAAAAAAAAATTAATTTTTACGTAAATTTAACGAAGGGTGTAGTATTTTTAACAAAAATAGTATTTATGAAAGAACCGAGATAGCACAAAAAACTCCGTGAAGATTTCCTGAAACTTGCAATGTAAGGTTGGGAATATTGCATTGAAAGGTTAGAACTAGGTTCGTTCAATCAAGAAAATTCCCGCTTGTGTGGGAATAATGTTGCACGGCAAGTTTCAGGACAGTTTAAAAGATTTCTTTAACCTAATTCGATGCGCAGTAGTTTTCTATGGGACCTACGGCTGCGCAGCAGTTTTTTAACCTCGTAGTATACCCTCAGACACACGTATCATAATTATTTCCCATAATTATAATAAAACGGAAAACCTGAAAAATTATAAATAATTTTATTTATTTTTCGGTTTTCCTTTTTTTCATGAATATGGGAAATAATCATGAAACGTGCGTCTGGTAGTACACTAGCAGGGTTAAAAAATTACTGCGCATCTTTAGGTCTCATAGAAAACTACTGCGCATCGAATTAAGTTGACTAAATCTCCCAAACTGGCCTTTCATCATGGCTGTGCTATCAAGAAATAATAACTGATTTTATTTTTTTTTTCTTACAAATTATGGGGGGGGGGGGTTTGGAAAATTAAAGAAAATCATTTTTCACTTTTTAATCAAATTCTATGATATTTTTATGAAATTGTATAAAATTATCAATTTTTCACTTGGTTCTTTAATTGATACTATTTTTATTAAAATATCACATTTTCCGTCAAATTTACGTAAAAATAATTTTGTTTTTGTTTGAAAAAAAAATACATGGAAATGAACCCCTTTTACCTTTTCGTTCCAGAACAGTTCTGTCACCAAATTGTAACAATAATTATAATACACTGTTCCTATAACCTCTAAAAAATTATTTTGAAATAATGAAGGAAAGGAAATGAATGTTGGAATAATTGACTCCAAGAAACAATTTCAATCAAAAAATATGAAATCAATAATGAAAATTTGTTAATTACCCAGGAAAAATGAACCCATTGAAAGGCGACTCCGGGAATTGCGTACCTGTCATTTGCAGATTGACATTTTTTAAACTGAATTGGTTTGCGGCTAGGTGAATCGGTTAGTTTCTCGAGCAGCTTCGAGTCTGCAATGTCCATTTCAAGTAAAGTCATATTGAATCGGTATAATCTTTTTTTTGAATGAGATCGATTTTTTTTATTTCACATAAGTTTTAAAATTGATAAATTATTGAGAGATTAAGAGAATCATACGCAAGGCTACTAGATTCCTTTCGCAATTTTAGTTCTAGAGGATGTAAAGACTTTTGCAGCTTATAATTCTGACACTAAAATAATGAGTAAAATTCTGTTAGAAACCAATCGGCGGCAATCTGGAATTCCAGTGACAGATGCGCTATTCAAACGACTTCAAAATCCGATCAAAGCAAGTGTTTGGATTTTTGTTTCCTTGGCAGAAAATCGGAATTACCTGCGGAATTCCTAAAAGTTAATAATTAATTTTATATAAAAGAACCTCATTATTAAGCAACAAAATGTGTCAATTATTTTTTTCCGCGATTTTTAACTGTCAGAATTGGTCAGAATTGCTTGTTGCAGTGGCAAGTGGGCCGACTGCAACGCCTCTGGCGGGAATTAAAAAACATATCTTGCACAGGCTCTGACAGGTCTTATGAAATATTGAAAGATTGCCATTAATAAATAATATTGAAAAAATACTCGTATCTAAACATTTAATCATTATTCCAGTACTCTAAATGACTTTATTATAACAAATGCCATGAATTCATTGATTTCTTTCCAAAATTTTGTCATTTTTTTATATAAATATATATTTATAAATCTGTTCTGCCTAACAGCACTGAGTATTGAGCCAATATTGGCTCAATATTTGGTCCAAGTAAAATTGAGTCAAGATTGAGAGCACATTGTTATGACCACTTTTTAAAATATTTCCCGGTATTATGACACACTTAGAACGTCAAGGTTCCCAGAGATGTCGTCACTGTTATAAGGCTTCATGTGCCACAGAAACACACTGCCTTACCGACTCCATAGCAAACGACGTCAAGGATATTAATATCTTTGACGATGTACGAAAATTTCTTATCTACTGAGCTCATGAAAAGTGCAAGTGCATCATTACCAATTGAAATTTAACCATAAACTTTCAACAGATGGCGCTGCTGAAGGTGAGAAATTCGAACGGACCTCTCTTTTTATTTTCAAACATTAGAAAAAGAGGTCCGCGCGAATTCGACTTTTGACACATCCCCGGAGTACCACTGCTGTGAATGATTGAAAATTTATTGATTTTACAGTAGAGGCAGCATCTCTCGAGCATATAAAATTGAGGGAAAATTCAAATTAGGATTAAATATTTAAATCTTTAGTCATATTAAATGACATTGAATAACTGTATTATAAAACAGTGAAATATTCTGATTTTGAAGAGAGATTGGTAAATCAAAGGTGAATCGATTTTTAGGTCACAAAAACAGAGTATTCTAACCAGCCCTATGCATCGACCGTGTATGTGTATGGGGTAGTTGTTCTCTTAGCATCCGGAGGGGTATCGTAGTTCAAATAAATCCAACAGATGGCGCTCCGATATTTTTTTTTAATTAATTTTTTGAACTTTAAAATTTGGATATTACAAGACGATTGGACAATAATTTCTCACGTTTTTGAGCGCTCACCCGGTTCTTGCATCCCGACCTTCAATTCTAATTTTTTTTTAATTGAACTGTACCTTAAGGATTGACACAAGGTGTTTCAAGGTGTCAAAAGGCTGCAAAATCGTTAAATGCAAGCAATTAAAACGTTCACTTCGCTTCATTTTCATAAGTAAACAGTTTATTCTTCAACTGCTTTTCAGCGAACATTATTATATTTTTTCATTTGGCTACAATCAATTTATATTATAATTCACTTTTTTATTTATTCACTCTCTTTCTTCCAAAACTTTTGCGTACACTCATAACTTCACCATCTTTCACCTTCAATGCTCTCAAAACTTGTAATTAAATGGAATAATTATTTTACGAATATTTTCAAGAAAAGCCTAACATTTCTACTCACAAAATTATTAATGTTCATGATGTTTAAAAACATAAACATATATTTATTCCTCCATAACTTCAATATTCACAGATGCAACTGAAACTTTCACTTCACTGCTATTTCATTAATCAACAATGTATTCTTGTAATGCTTTTAAATGAAAAATTTCACAATAAACAAATCACTTTTTCATATTTAATATTATTGATTTGTATTTTTAAACTTTATGCGGCAATAATCAGATTATTCATGTCACGCCGCCAATTGGACACTTCTGGCATCATTCTCTGAGTTTATAATACACGCACGGCCATCTTTCGAACTTATTTTACCACCGTGCACAAATATACCTCTTTCGTTGAAATGACATTTCGATAATGCAGCGGGCAGCTTGTTGCAAACTAAGGGGGTCGAGACGTCAGGGGAAGGCTTAGTTAGGTTTAGTTTGGAAACCAGCTACGCGTGGCGCTAGTGCCACGAATCAGTGCTTTAGGGTTAATGTGCGTGAGTGGGGTAAGTGAAGAGAGTGTACCGTGTACATGAGTCGAACTGCAAAAAATTTAGAACCCTTATACCTGGACTGGTATTTCCGAACCATATTCTGGCTATACACTTTCTTCCAATATTTTCGTGAATGAAAATATCCACCGATACGTTTTTGACTTGAAACTTTGTATTTTAATATTTTAAGTTAAAGTTGAAACACAGAAGAATTTTTTGTTGTACGACCCGATTAGAAATTTTTTGATTCTCCCAGACGAATAATTCTTCGCTTAGAATGATTAATTACAATAGTCAATTATTATTACAATATGTGAGCATTTAATTAATATTATTTGCTTTCAAATGGCAACCATAACAAACACGTGAACTTATCAATAAATACCCAAATAAAAATGTACAAATCATGTCCTTCGCATACAATATATTCGTAGAATTCTCACTTTGAGTAATAATTATTTTCTTAGCTCAAGTGCATACATTTTTTCATGGAAACACTTTTAACAAATCAAAGTTTCAATTATAACACAATATTTAAAAATATTAAAAGTATAACAATAACAAAATCTTATAATATTAAATAACGAACTAATTCATTTTGATATTATTTGTATAATTTGGACGTATTTATTCGACAAAATTGATATTAATTAACCTACACGTAGAGAGAAGAATGTTCTCCAATAGTAAGTGCTCTTACAATTCTTTCATTGTTAATGTAAGGGGAAAAAATTAGACAGGGTGTAAGGCCCCATTAGGAGATTTTCCGATTGATAATTATTGTGACGTAATTCATTTCTTCACGTAATTTATACACGCCCCCTAAATAGAAAAATATATACTTTTACAAAAAAAAAAAATATATTTCCTATACTTCTATACCAATACGGTAACGAAAGTTTCAATTATTATGTAAAAAAATGGTTGCTTTATCTGCATTTTTTATTTATAAAAAGATCACATCTGAAAAGGGAGAGAATATTCTTATTTCTTAAGACTGCAAGATATAACGATCTACTTTATTAATAACAAATACTTTCCACATAATTTATACGTGAAAAGTATTGAAAATAACGCACATTCTATTTTTATACCTGCAAAGTTCTGAAATTGTTACAGAGATTTATACGAAAGGACAATTTATTAACAACTCTCCCGTCTATTTTATAATCTAAAATTTACTGTTGCAGAATGGCAAGAAAGGTTTGAAGCACCCTGCATATAGAAAGGCCAATTGCAGTGTATCAACATTACCACTAAAAGTAACCTTCAGACTAAAAAATTTTCGTCATATTAGCCCAGGCATCTGGTAATTTTTCACCACGTTAGATATATTAAGCCAGGGTGTCTAGCGTCCTGGAGATCCTCGAAATCCTGGAAAAGTCCTTTAATTTTTTTTACCTGGAAAAACCTGGGGAATTTCTTTAATATTGCTCATGGTCCTGGAATTTTCATTTCCTTAAAGAATAAAAATAGGTTTGACTATAATAAATTTGAAACTTTTCAATTTCAATTTGAAATTGTTTTATTTCATTTATAAGAGTCTCTATGTTGAAAATGTAACAAGATTAAGATTGTGGTATTTGCATATTAATGGTCACGGAAAATGAAAAATTGGTCAGAATAAAGATAGAGAATTTTTAAAATGATGTTTAAGGCTACCCTGATATAATGTTCTTAAATTCATCTTTTTTGGTAGAAAATTCTATTATTTGGGTGAAGGTTGAACCAATTTATTAAAAAATATATTTTTTTTTGGTATTTGAAAATTCATCATTTAGGTTAAAAATTCATCTTTTGGGCTGAAAATTAATTTTTTAAATTGAAAATTGAACAATTCCAGTTGAAGAGTAATTATTTTGTTAAAAATTCATTTCGTTGGTTGGAAATTTAAATACTTAATTAAAAGCTTTTTATTTGTTAAAAAATTAATTTTTCAAGTTGAAAATGTAAGTATTCCATTTTTGGCTGAAAATTCATTTTTTTTTTTTTAATTGAAAATTCAACTATGTACTCTGGTCAAAGTTGAACCGATCTATTAAGCAGATCTCGATTTGATGGCCTACCTCGAGTCCTTCTGTCAGCTGTTCCCCCTTGCTTCTCTCCCGAACCCAAGTTCCCTGGCGTAGTAAGCTGCACCTCGCCATCATCGTCGGTACTATCTCCAGCATTACCCTTCCCCTGCCCTGTTTCACCAATCTCCGTGAGATCATCAGCACCGGGTTTGTTTTCTAGCTGCTGCTGCCCTCTGCTGGACTCCACTGGGCTCCTCGCAACGAACATGCTGCCCTAGCTTATCGATCTGCTGTCCGCGATCTTCCCTCTCTCTTTTCCGTCCTCGGCAACAAACCTCCAAATTAGCACTTTCAACTTATTCCCTCTTAACCCGTTCAACCTTACAAAAAAGCTCCCCCACACTACCACACATACTCTTCACTACAGTCACCTACCTTACAACCTTTCACCTCAATCGCACCTACACGCTCGTCGCCAAAACCAAAAAACATAGCACAGAATAAAAACGCGTACTTTACAATTCGGTAACGGAAACGGAAGCAATTTTTGAATTAACTATTTATTTTTAATTTTATTTATTTTTAAGTATATACAAATACAATTTTCCTAAGATTCTTAAGATATTTTTATAATTTCATTCTTCAAATCTATTCCCTAAAGACAAACATGGTACAAAAATATCGTAAAATTGATGAAATGAGCAACTATTTACAAGAATTTTTAAAATAAATATCAATGTGTATGATATTTGAATAGCATTTAGAAATATTTATAAAAAGTATTAATATTTTTCATTTTTAAAATTAATGTATACTGAGTACAGTTTTTATTTGAAATTTCACGACAGTTTTTTGTACCATGTTTGACCCTAGGGCAGAATCAAGGAAAACTATTCTAAAAATATGTTCATTAGTTATTATAATACTATAATTAATTACCTTAAAAATTGTTTTGTCCTTTTGTAATCATGCATTATTTCTTTATAAAATAAATTTTGTAAAATTTTATAATTATTTCCAATTAATTTCCAATATCAACTATTTTACAATTTAAATAAAATTGTAAAAAATAAATTTTGTAATGTTGAGATAAGTATTTTCAGACATTAAAGGTTTTGTAAAATTGTATATATTAAGACAGCATATGAGGTCAAGTTAATAACTTTTTTGCTTTTTCTCTTAAAATCCCCAAAATTATGATTGGAGCCTAAAATCTAAAAGAGGTAAGTATACAGTAAAAATGTTGATTAATTTAATAAATTAAAAATAATGATCATTTATTATTATTTTCACTTTACAGCATTTAAAATCAATTGAAAAATAAAACATAAATAATGAAAAATGAAACTGTAGAATCGGATAGATTAAAACATTCCATAAGAATTCCTAAAAAACATAATCATTAAATATCACAAGGCTTCATTACATGTATTTGAAGTCTTTCTTTAAGGTGTCAACTTTTGAAAACAAAAATCGACTGAAACCTCCTAATAGCCAACGAACCCTATTTGCGAAGTCGGGCCTCGGCCGAGCTCGGCTTCGTGCTCGTGCCTCGTGCTCGTTCATTTTCGGCTTTACACGAGGCTGGCCGACGCATCGCGTAACCCGTAACAGAGCCGGCTCACCGACATGCTACGTTTGCATGTATTGCTCCCTGATGGGAAAGTGGTGGGGGCTGAAAAATCCCACGTTCTGGAGACTCTGGTCCCTAGTAGCTTGACCCATAGACCTATGCGCTAGGCTGAATGAAGTGGGGTCGCTGATCCCAAACTAGTCAACAACAGAGAGTCATTGTTACTACCGCTGTTTGCCTGTGCATTATTACTGCAAATATTAAACGATTTTCATAAATCTTTTTTTCATTTTCTTCTAATCATGTAAATTAATTATTTCAGTTAATTAGAATTGAATTAAGCCATGCTTTTATAATATCCGTTTTTGTAACGGTCTCTGATCTCATAATAATTAAAGGGTCATCCATTCCAGACAATTCGGCGCTCAGCAGGTATCTGCCTTGTTTCCTTCGCCAAGGCTTCGAGATATTACTATTTATATTACGCCTGTAGGATACCTCTGTGACTTTGACAACAGCACCATCTGACACTCGAACTATTGGGTATCTTGAAGTTATTTGGGCAATGTTTATGAAAAAAGCAGTGAATATCAATTCATTTTAATCAAAAATGTTAATCTTTGGTTTAAACTTAATGGTTTACTATAAGATTTATCGTTAATATGAAATTCAAATTCAAATTCATTCCCAATAGTTCCAAAAATATAGCGTTGGGGCTCAAAATTCCGAACCGTAAACCCCATTCTGATAAAGGGCCTCAACTTCACTGTGTGTTCTTAATAATTCCTGCGGCAAGAATGTCATTATTGGATTGGAAGTACAGATCGATGGAAGTTTTGTACTAATTGTCAAAATTGTAACTGACAAACTACCTGGACCTGTTGCACAATGTGAAAATAGTGAAAATACATGTGAAATGAAGAAACAAAAAGTGTATGTGCCTGGCGTTCCAAAGAAAAAAAAACACACTTTTATTGGTTTTAAGAATGTTCTTTTGTGTGGAAAAGAGAATGCTGGTATGCTCAAAATCTTGTGTGGCTTAGGGCCTGAAAATATATATACACTTGAACTCCAAATATACGAGCACTCCACAGATACGGGCATCCCGACTCCAAAGGAGCGAGCGGAATTTTTTCCCACCCTTGTCGAGAATCAGGCGCACGCGAATGCGCGCTGCTTTGAATTCGACGTTTGTTCATTGCGGATTGCATACGCGCGCATGCGCGCAGTAGGTCTGTGTGCGTTCTCACGCATAACCCCCGAAATCTAAACGTCGCAGGAGTGGGAGCCCCTTTCACGCTCGTATCTTTGGAGTTTCCGATTCCCGAGATTCTCGCATGGGACGAGCCCCAATTCGGTTTCGGTTTCTATTCCTTTGGAATAGAACTAAAGGGCCTATGACAAAGCCACCGAACGCGTCCTCGGGTTGAACAAGTGAATTTCGTGGTTGAAAATTGCAAGCGTAATTCTGCTTCGCTTTGAAAGAAGTTTATTGCAGTGCGAAATAACAATGTGCATTTTTTTCCTCTTGAAGAAAAATTACGTTCCTCTATGTATTTGAGCCATTTTACCTGACTTTAAAGTTGAGAAAATATAACTTCAATTACGTTTCACATGTTAGCTTATAGGTCTCCACTAATTCCAAAGATTGGGATGGCAACCGAAAGATGAGGTTGACGATGAATAAACCGGTTCAGGAATAAGATTTCTCTTGAAATATTCAGCTACTTGAAATTTTTCTTTTGAATGAACAATTTTTAATTACAATGTGGCTGAGACTAGAAAAACAAATGAAGCCAAGTTGGGGCCAAGTCGGTCGGTAAGTTAGGCTCTGGCCGGGTGAGGCGTTTCATTTGTGGTTGGATCCTGTCTAAATCCCCAATTTGAGGCCAAGTTTTTCCTATTTTGGGCCCAGCTAGCGCTATGACAAAATTTCCACACGGGAAGTTGTGAGGCGCTCGTGTATGTGCAATGTACGTACTCACACTCGTGCTATATTAAAATTGCAAAACACAAACAACATTTCATGAAAGGAATTATATGAGGGTGAATCAAATATAAACAAGACTTTTTCTCTGTGGACAACTGCGACCCAAAGAAACACTTCCGCAGTTCGCTTCTGGTATGCAACCGTTGCATTACCATCACTGAAATTGCTGCTGAACTTGAAATTAGTTATGGCAGTGCTCAGAATTTCATCATCTTACAGATATGAAGGCTGATTACCGGACGAAAAGACAACGCCAATCGATAAAGGACGTGTTTATGCTCCATAACAATGCCAGGTCACACACAGTGAATATTAAGCGTCAAGAATTAGATAAAATTTCCTAAACTAAACTGGAATACCCTGCCTACAGTCCAGACCTAATTCCATGTGACTACCACATGTTTAAACCCGTGAAAGTAGCGTTGAGAGGGCAGCGTTTCATGGAACATACAGGGGTGTAAATTTACTTGCGCAATTGGCTCATGACACGCCCCTTTTCATTTGACAAAGAGGGCATCAAGAAACTTTCAATCAGGTGGACAAAGTGCGTTTTCAAAAGGGGAGATTGTGTGGAAGAATAGTATCAGGCCTTTGTATTTTTTTTCATACCAATCAACTCTTATAAATAAAGTCTCGTTTGTATTTGATCCACCCTCCTGAAACGAAAGGATGTTGAGCATATAAATTAAATAAATGATTGAAAAGTTTGCGGAACTTAGCTGAAGCTAACTCAAATAAGTAAAAGTACGACAGATTGAAAAGGATGAATGTCCAAAAACGTAAACGGAAATTTGAATCCAGTTTCTAATTAAAAACATTACTTTAAATCGATGCCATTCGAAACATCCATTATTTTACAAATTTGACAGCAATATTGAGATCAACAAATAATGAATCAAGGTAAAATTTGATCTACGAAAACCCTACAGAATAAAATTGCACACTTGATTAATAAACATACTTTAATGAGGACTATAGAAAGTTAAGAGGATATTGATAAAAACTAGAATTCAAAAAGTAATAACATTCTAATTTCACCAATCCTATTAGGTTTAGGTTGAAAAATCGGTAGTTTCAAAAGCTGAAGTTCAATAACTTATAGATAAGAGTGGAATCATGTATGATAAAGTCACCAAATCATTGGAAGTAGTACTGTGGAGGAACGCCGACCGATCGAGCATGAGAAATGCAATTTTTCAAAATATAACCAACTGCTAGCCCACGGGTGTTCGAGTGCCAAGAGCAGTAGGAAGACCACCCTATAGTAGATAATGATCCTGCTGCAAATAATCCATAATTACAAGCACAAATATATTATATGCTTTAATTTAATATATATAATTCAATATATTAACACGTATCGTGTCTTAACTATTAATTACATTATGTTGATTAGTTAACATCCATTAGTATTTTCAAGTAATGATTGTCTGCTGTAGGCCCATTACCTCCTGTAGGGTGGTATCCCCAGCCTCTCCAGCCTATCAATTTAGAGTTCACGACAAGAACTCAAATCATCAGACCATCCTTCTTAAATTTATTGCTTAACGGGAACGATGAACGAATCCGTCGGCATTAACTTCTCGATCCATTTTACTTATTCTTTTAGATTTCTCGGTCACTGTCTTACGTTATATAAACTTTTCAATTGAAAAGCGTGTTCCGATATTGCTTGGCGATAGCATTGCGTTCTGCCTTCTGGCGCGTGGCGGTCTGTGCTTAGTTGGGGCGCACCGACATGACAGCCAGCACATCTCTGCAAATCTATTAAAGCGTACGTTGAGCTACGCGCTTCTCATCCAGCAGTTCAACATCAAAAGAATTAGTTTATTTCATAAAATTTAAAATTCTGAAAATCAGTTTGAATTTCTTAGCCGATGGACCTCTACTAGGACAGGTAGGCTCCTATAAATAATATGCAATATATCTGCAGAAAATTCGAAATAATTTTTAGAAAAGTTTTATTCATGATTATCAGCACCCAGAAAACTTATGTGCTAAGTTTGACGTGAACTGAACTATACGTTACAGAGCTAAGATAATTTTTTGTTTTGAAAAAAATCTAAACAAAGGCCATTGTGGCATCCCGTGTGGAAATTTTGTCGTGGCGCTAGCTGGGCCCAAAGTAGGAAAAACTTGGCCCCAAATCGGGTATTTAGACAGGACCAAACCACAAATGAAACGCCTAACCCGGCCAAAGCCTAACTTACCGACCAACTTGGCCCCAACTTGGCTTTATTTGTTTTCCTAGTCTCAGCAACAGTAGTAATTACAGTACCGGTCGTAATTATAAATTTTTCATTTGAAATAAACATTTCAAGTAACTGAAAATTTTAACAAAAATCTCATTCGAACCGGCTTATTCGTCATCAGTCTTATCTTTCAGTTGCCATCCCAATCTTTGGAATTAGTGGAGACCTATACCCCCCCACCCAAACCAAAATCTGGTAACGTACTTTAAGGAAAGTACCGCCAGGCCACTTTTTCTTTTAGAAAAAAGTGGGCTTTGAAATCGGGAAAAATGAATTGCTAACAAAGCAGATAATTTTCAATCATCAAAGATGAATTTTTAACAAGATAGTTCTCAATCAAAAAGTTGAACTTTCAACAAACAAGAATGATTTTCTACCTAAAAAAAATTACTTTTTAACAAAATATATATATTTAATTAACATTAGATTTTAACTACATAATCTGTTACCTGGTTCGAAGTTTCGGCTCCAACTTGGGCAGCTTTTCGGGGAAAAGTTTGCCGCGAAGCTCACGCAACTCATTGGCATGTGCCAGGCCATAAACAGCGGACTCCCACGTACCATAATGAAGAGAAGCTCCGCCGGCATTTGCAGTGTTCCAAGCTTTCAAGTAGGTCTCAACGCTGTTGACTTCACCATCGAATTTATCTTGAGTGAAAATTATTCCAAGATCGCATGGAATACTGTCGAAACCACAGGCGCTGACGACGTATACACCGGCTTCTTGTGCTGCTTTGTTATATTCGAGCTGCATTCTTTCCATGTACTAAAATCAAAATAAAGGCCAAAAATTAATTACCGAATCAAAGCAATTTTCTAGAATATAGAAGAGAAATGATTTAAAGTTTTCCAAAGTACCTGAGGTTCGCCACTAACGTCCACGTGATGAGTTTTAGCGGCGATACAAGCCTTTACAACCGCCTCTCCATAAAATCTATATGGTCCACAACAGTTTGCGACTACCTTGGCACGTTCAGCCATCTTCTTCAATGATTCTTCATCCTTCAAATCGGCAACTATTATCGGAATGTCTCCTGAAGAAATGTAATAACTTTTATTAAAACTACGTTTAAACAGGTTTTAAGCTAATGATTCTGGACTAGGATCTTTTTGCATATTGTAACAAAGAGACAATTACCAGCATCTGCGACAAGTGCCTCCAGAGCATCCTTACGACGGCCAGCTACACCCCATGTGAATCCTTTTACTTTTGATAAACGAGCAGCCTCCTTAACGACATGTTGGCCGGTAAAGCCTGTCGCCCCAAAAATAACGATATCCAAACGTCCCTCTGCCATTCTGAAACACAGAATTTGTTTTCATGAAAATCTATTAAGATTACAGCCTCGGACTCACTTCAGAGTTTAAAAATAGTGTCAAGAGTATCAGCAATTTAAAAAAAATAGAATAAAATATATTTTTTAAGCAAAATGTCCAACTTTCTAAACTAATATTTAAAAAGTTTTAAAATTTAACTTCAATGTTTATTTAAAATGTTACTATTTAGTCTGTGAATGATCAAAATTCCTATTTATCTATCGCAGGCTCGACAGTCTTTTCCCTATTCACCTATTCACCTATTTTTCTCGTTTTTCCACTTCAGTGTGAACCGAATTAATAGAACAAAAAATTCAACTTGAATGCAAATTTTTATCTCTCTTGACTAACAAATTTTTTTTTTGGTTGAAAATTCCACTGTGTTGTTGAACATCCAACACTTTGGTTTAAATATTTATCTCTTTCCGTAAAAATGTCACCTTCCTGATAAAAATGCAACTGTCTGGTTAAAAATTAATCTGTTAGGTTGAAAATTAATCTGTTTTAGTTGAGCATTTAAGTATTTTGTTGAAAATTGGTTTTTGTTGGTTTAATCCACCTGTTTTTTATTTTTAATTAATATCATATCCTGTTAAAATATCAACTATTACATTTTTTGTTGAAAACTCATATTTTTAGGTTGAAAATTTAACCATTTTGTTGAAAATTCAACTGATGTTTGAAAATTAACTTTTTTACTGAAAATTCAACTCATTTGCGGAAAATTCGTCTTTTTTATTTGGAAATTCAACAATCTGGTACAAAATTAAACTGATTTGTAGAAAAACCTTTTTTTATTAAAAATTAATTCACCTAAATGAAAATTTTACTACATGACATCCATTGTTAATACTGTTTAATTAAAAATTCGTCTGGTTTGGCAGAAGAAAATTAATCTTCTTAGTTAAAATTCAACTACTTGTTTAAAAAATGATGTATTTTGTTGAAAAATTTTGTTCGTGGAATCCAGCCATTTTTTATATAAAATTAATATCTTATTCTATCGAAATATCAACTATTGCATTTTTTGTTGAAAATTTCACTAATTTGTTAAAAATTCAACTGATTGGTTGAATATTAACTTTTCTATTGAAAATTCATATTCTCGGGTTGAAAATTCAACTCATTTGTAGAAAATTCAATTATTTGGTACAAAATTAAACTGTTTTGTAGAAAATTCGTGTTTTATTAAAAATTAATTCTAAATGAAAATTACATTTTTGGTTAAAAACTTATCTATTTTAAATTAAAAATTCAACTATTTGGTTAAACATTTTTAAAAGCTACAAAAATACAAAACAAATATTTGGACTAATGTCACATCCATTGTTGAAACTATTTAGTTGAAAATTGATGTTATTTATTGAAAATTCGTCTGTTTTGCTAGTTTTTTGCGCTAATTATGACTTTTTGCAGTATTTTTAATGCAAATTGTTTCTAGCACATAAAAGACTACTTTATACTGATAATTAGATGTTTACATAAATTGTTTACACAATTTATTATTGTTTTTAGCAATTTTCTTTTTGAATGGGGATAGAAAGTCGCGATTTTTTCAAAAAAATTTCACAGTTTGTCCAATTTTCAATTAGAGAGAGGTAAGATTTTATTATAGTTAACAAACCTAATTTTTTAAAGAATTTATTATTATTATGAATAATAATATCATGTTTGAATAATGCTAGAAATTGCGGTTTTTTCTCAACTTTTCAACTTTTTGTTCACTTTTAACTTGAAGTGAGTTGAATAATTAATTACGGTTGAAAAAATTATTCGTTTAAACAATTTATTATTATTAATATTATTCAATTCGACTATCTTCTCTTAGATAAGTGCTAAATGAGGGGGCCAAAATTGGCCCCGAAACATGTTGGTTCCCTGGTAGTATAAAAAGGACGGTAGAAAGGAAAAAGTGAGGGCTTGCTTATGAATATTTTCAGAATTCTTTTAACTGAGTCCCAATATTTTTACCTCAGTTTATTGAAAGAAATCTATTTTTTATTACAAATTTTTTGAAAGAAGAATGCATTCAATATTAGCAATGTTAGAAATACATACAATTTTTTTTGATTGTTCCTTTTCCTAATTGGAAAATGTAATAATCTAAACAGATTGGTTCATAATCAACCATAAATAATGATGGAATTATTGCAAAGCGTAAGAGAAAAATTTGGAATTGAACATATTTTGATATCAGCCCCCCTTCAGCAAAATATATTCACTAAAAAGAAAGAGATTCTTTAAAATACGTTTCTCTCTAATATTTATTTATCATTTGTTCATAACTAAAACAGCAAATAAAAGTTGACCATTTCAAACTAAATCGCAACTTTCTAGCACTTATCTGAGAGAAAACAGTTTCAAACAATAATAATTTGTTCAAACAATTATTTCTGCTCAACTGAAATAATTATCAAGCCACTCTAAGTGAAAAAAAGACAAATATTAAAAAATTTCAGAAAAAACCGCAACTTTCTACCATGAAGCAGAAGGAATATTATTAACAATAATAATAAATTGTTTAAACAATTATTTATGTTAACTTGAATTAATTATCCCTTCACTTCAATTGAAAAATGGATAAAAGTTAAAAAATTCAGAATAAAACTATCTGGTATTATTATAGAAGAAGATAGCTAGAGACAATAATAATTTGTTCAAACAATTATTTCTGCTCAACTGTAATAATTATTAAGCCACTCCAAGTGAAAAATAGACGAATATTTAAAAATTTCAGAAAAAACCGAAACTTTCTACCATTAAGCAGAAAGAATATTATAACCAATAATAATAAATTGTTTAAACAATTATTTATGTTAACTTGAATTAATTATCACTTCACTCTAATTGAAAAATGGATAAAAGTTGAAAAATTCAGAATAAAACTGCAACTATCTAGCATTAATATAGAAGAAGATAGTTATAGACAATAATTTGTTTAAACAATTATTTTCTCTATATTCAACTAAATATTAACTCATTCCAAGTAAAAAGTGAACAAACAGTTCAAAGTTAGAAAAAAACGCAATTTCTAGCATTATTCAAGGATAATATTATTGACTATGATAACAAATTGTTTAAACAATCATGTTTGTTGAAATCATTTGTTTTTGTTGATTCAACTTGAAATGATTTGCCAAAGACTCCCAGCTGTCCTATTTTCATTATTGCAGAAACTTTTAGTTTTATAAACAAATGTTTTATAAAATCAATAATTATTGTCATTATGAAAAATATTGAATATATATTGAATTCAACCGATTTTTTTTATTGTTTAATCTTACCAAATTCTGAAATCTTTTCAATCTTTTTTTAAGTTTAGCTTTCAAAATAAAAAATTGTCTAAAATTTCCCCAAGAATCTTGAGAAAATTCTTTTTTTTTTTAATCTTTTCAGAATTTCTCAACCTTCTAATCTTTTAAAATTATTCCAATTTTTTCTGAATTTCTTTTAAATTCTGCAAAATTAAAAAAATTGACTTAGCCTTTCAGATTCTTCTTCGAAAATTTTAGAAATCTTTCGAAATGTTTTGAAATTTCTAAAAATATTCTCTTCAAATTGATTTTTCAAAATAAAAAATCATTTTAATTTTTCTTAGAAACCTAATGATTTTTTTTTATTCTCTCGAAACCTTAAAAAATGTTTGAAATAACTTTATAAGTTTGAATTCTTTTTGAATCGTTTCAAAAATTCTGAAGATCTCCTAAACTTACTCAGATTTTTTCTAAAATGATCTAATTTGAAAAAATTGCAAAATTTTGGTTTCAAATCTTTTATACTCTTTTTAGAAATGTTAGAAAATAATTTGAAATATCTTGTAATCTTCCTAAATTTTTCCTTAGATTTCTTTTTGAAAAATCATTAAAAAATTTTCCATGACTCTTAAGAACACATTTTTCATTCTCTTGACACCCTGCCAAATTTGGTTTACCCTGAAGGTCAGCCCTGAAGAAGTGAACTGCAATATTCACGAAACGTCGGCAAGTTTCGTAGTTTTGCACACGATTGAAAGCCGAAAAAGCTTCAAATTTACATTTAGCGTAATAAATCATCATGAAAGTACTAAATCTATTACCTGAAAACTGTTTAAATTCTGCAAAATAAAAATTGTCTTGAAGTCTTCTATATTCTTCCTCCACACATTTTGAAATCTTCAAAACCTAAAATTATTGTTTTAAATAAAACCTAAACCATTTAAAATTTTCCCAGTAATCTAAAAAAAATTATTCTCCTGAAATCTTTAAAAATTACTAAAAAGCTTATAAATTTTTTGCGCATTCTTCGAAATAAGTTTTTGCCCATAATTTAATTTTTCTCATCTCTTTGAAAATGTAAAAAAGTTTAGAAATTATAGTGTGGTAGCAAAATGTTAAGAACAGAATTATTTCCCAATACTAAACAATTATTTACAATTTAAATTTTCTCGTTTTCGACCGCAATGTGTTCGATATTTTCGAGGTATTTAGTAACATTGCTTTTTAAAAATAGGACATGCAATTAAAAATGTTACGTAATATGTGAACGATCCCTTTCTTATATTGTCCCAAATCATTCAAGTACTAAAATTTCCAAACAATTGCGCGTAAAAATTTCAAAATGCATCATTTGATATTTCAACCCCTATAAAGGGCAATTTTTCACGCTTCAGGGTAGTACTTTTGTTCGTGATTTAATTATCATAATAAATGTTAAGATTCATAACAGATGAGGGATAAATAAAATCACGTTTCGATGATTTTGACTGAGACACTTATTATTATTTAATTGAATTTTATCTAAAAAGCCTAATTTTGATTCATATTTCATACTTTGAAGGTTACATTTGAACTGATAAGAGGGTTTTGGGACCCTTGATTAATATTTCTTGGAAAATTGATATTGGCTACAATTTTGACTATCAAAAGACGAAAATTGATTATAAAACACTATCTAACGACCAACTAACAAACCCAAAAAGATTTTTTGAAAAATATTAAGATGTGGGGTGCAAGTGTGAAGTTGACACCCCAATTTTGAAAAGGCCATAACTTTTCAAATTTTGACTATCAAACGACCAATGTTGACTATGAAACGCTATCTAACCAGCACAAACGATTCCATAAAAAATGTATATAATTTTCCAAAATTGAGGCGCCATCTTCACGGGCATGCGAAGTACTACCTCGTAGACCTCGTACCTTGATTCTGTTTTTAGGTTAGATAATATTGTACTACTACAAAATAGGCGGCGCCTAATAATCAGTTCTTTTTTATTATAAGCTATTAATTCTCAATTCTGGAAAGATCAACCATTGCCAAAAGTTACTTAGTAATTAATCAATAATTCCGTGTAATATCGTTCGAGCCTTTTTATTTAATTTTTTACATTTACAAATGTATGCGTGAGAACTTTACCAATTTGTTTAATTTTAACATTAAAATCAAAACGTAAAATGTAAATTTATTGGCTCTCTTCTTCCTCCACCTCCATTTCCTCCTCCGCCACCAAAATGTCGTGTATATCCTCTATTCTCTTGTCACTCTTAATCTTTGATCTGAATCAGTGTTGGAATATGCGGATGAAAAAGTCAATTAAGCGAAAAATTTTGAATATGATGAAAAAATAACTTTACTGGAATGTAATCAAGCTTTCCCAGTGGGCAAAAAGACATTGTCATTCTGAGGACGTCCTAAAGACATCCTTAGGACGTCCATGTCAGTCCAATTGATGTCCTTAAGGATAGCCTCAGGATGATAATGTCTTTTTGCTTACTGGGTTATTAATTCAAACTTAAGTCACCTTCTTCAGCAGAGTTTTGCTTAGGCTTATCATCCAGTATGACGGGATCATCAGCCTCAGCATTGACAACATCCATGGGGAATTGGCCTAAAACAAATAAGGTTTTCATATACTAACCTATTAAAAATGAAATTGTCTCGAAAAGCCTTTTCACGAGAATACTTACCGAGATATGTGTTTTTCAACTGCTCTAATTAAGACTTCAGGTTATTTATTTCCAGTTCTTTTTTTTTTTGTAAGTATTTCGTTCAGATTTTCTTTCTGATTTTCTCCATCCATTTTAACATTTATTACAAAGCTCACACGACGACACACAGCTCGCGACAAAGAAAGTTAACTTGGTTAGATTCATGATTCGATCTTCGTTTTTTTCACAATCAATACCTCAGAAATCGAAAGTCGATTCACGAATCTAATGAAGTTAGCGTCCTCTGTCAGCAGCCGTTTTTTTGAACATTTTGAAAACAAATTATTATTTAAATAATTTTGAAAGGTTTCAAGGGATAATTTTTTTTATTCTTGAAAAAAATGTAGACGATTTTAAAGCAAAATTGTGCAATTATGAAAAATAACATAGTGTTAGAAAAAATTAAAGTAATTTAAAAATATTTAGAATTTGTTTCGAAGAGACAAAAATAGTTTAAAACTTGAAAATATTTCAACAAAATTTAAAACAAAATGTAAACTTTTAAAGATTTCGAACAAAAAATGCCCAGCTTTTTAGGAATTTTAAAAAGTTTCAAGAAAAAGAAAAACTTCTCTTAAGGTTCCTGGAAAATTTGAAAAGATTTTTCATTTTAAAAAAACTTAATTTCTAAACCAAATGTAAGAAGATTTTAAAAATTTGCGAAGAAAATCTGGAAGATTTAAGGTAATTTTTGTAGGTTCGAAATATTTTCCAAAATTTTAGAATGAATTCGACTCAGTTTGAAATTTGTTTGAAAATTCATCTCTTCTCGTAGAAATCCAATCTTTTTGGTTAAAAATGTAACTGCTTGGTTAAAAATTAATTTAGTTTTAATCAATTAAGCTTATATTATATCTATTGGATATTGCTTTGCGTTGTCATACATTTTTTTTTTAAATTCCCAATACAAAACTTTTTTCAAAATTTTTTTTGTTCAATTTGAAACTTTTATTCATTTTTGAAAGCATGCGAGTATTATTTAATCACAAACTGAGGTGAAACGGTGATTAAAAAAATGTCTCAACAATTCTCAGCACAAAGAAAATCTAAAAATTGAAATGTTACTTTTAACATATTTTTGCTTCCTCATAGATATTCAAAATACAACAATGCGATATCTATCATATTTGTTTGCGTCTTTGAGATGCATCGGTCGACCTATTGTTAAAACTTTTATAACTTATCAGTATCAAATTATAATGTTTAACAAAATGGTTAATTCTGTTTATATGAGCATTTTTTTATATTTAAAATGCGACAATTCTATGTATATTATATTTGTTTGCGTCCTTGATACGCATCGATTGACTTATTTTTGAAGCTTTTATTACCCACCACTACCGATTTATGAAGTATCAAAATAATTTTCATATTTCTTTTATGTGAGAAAAACTTTATTCATAATAGGAATACTACAGTACTGTATCTGATATGTTTGCTCGCCTGCTCGGGACGCATCGATTGCTCAAATGAAGAACATTCTTGAAAAATCAATAGCATGAAATATATAAAAAATATTGAAAGTATTAATTATTTTTCTTCTGTTAGGGGAAAACGAAAAGTTGTGAAAATACATCCATAGTACATACTTCGCAGCAGTATTTAATAATATATTCAAATTATAAGTGAGTATAACGGTTACTGGGACTGTCAGGATTACTGGAAAGTTTACTTTATATATTCATTTGCGTCAATTTGCTATAAATAATTTTTTTACGGAAATGAATTTTATTTCTCTCTAAACAAATTTATTTTTGTTTTCTTCTTTGTTTGGTTATGAGAAATTAAAGAACTCCCTTTAGATTTGTTACCCTTTTGAGTTTTAAACTTCTTTACAATTTTCTTTGAAATCTTCAAAATTCTCAAGGCAAAATGTTCGGCAAAATTCTCTCCATTATTCTCGTTCATCACAAAAAAAAAACTTGATAAAATTTCAGCCTTAAAATTTAATTCCAAAGCAAAAAAAAAAATTTAAGTATGCACAAAATTTCACATTTTTCACACTTTCCCCATTCATTTGAATACTTTTCAGATAATTGATACTATGAAATATAAAAATTTGGTATTAACATTAATTTTATATTTTAATTTAAAAATGGTTTGAAAGAAAAAAAATTTATTTTGCTTTCTTTTTATTCTAAGTACTTTGAAAATGATATGCTTTCTAATTAGAAGCGTAAAAAATTAAACAATCCGAAACATTCAAGGATTATAATGATCAATTATCATTACCGAAAGGGTATAATTTAAAATAGATTTACTTAACTAATCAATCTAATAAATATATAATACAACAATGCTAATTTATGTTACTTTCCATTATTAGGAAACATAATATATAGTCCTTGTATTAAAATTACTCCACGTGGCATAATTAAAACTTCATTTTCTAAACTAAACGTTCCTAAATTTCGCTGATTCAACAGTCAGCACACACTTGTAAATAGCTAAATACTATTTGCTCAAAGTTTCCGAGTCTGAAGCTAGTTTGAAATATTCTTTAAACTTGTTCCGAACAACTTTCTCAAGTTCCAAACAAACCGAGCGTGTTCTAAATGATAGTTTTTATTCCTTTATTTATTTTTTTTATTTAAATGTCAAACGTTTGATGAACTTTTATCATCATTTCAAATAATAGGTTAATGAAAGCAACTATTGACTTTCAATTGAGGAAAAGGAGATTGAAATTTACCAGAAAATGGAAGATAAATAATGGAAAAAGAGAACTAAGGGAAGTAAATTGAAGGCATTTAGATTTGCGTGACTTTTAATGAGAAAGGCCTTTTTACCATTGTTTGAACAAACTAAGGATTAAAAATATTATTCCGACCCTTGTTTGTTTTGAAAGTTAGATTGAGGAAAAGCCAATCAATAAACTCTCTACTTCCGCTTCAACATTTTTTACAACAAATATTTTCCCTATTTAAAAATTGAGTTCGAAAAATAATCTGCGAATAAACACCTCCTTCGTGATTAAGTCCATTAAGGCTGTGATAAATTTTTAATGAAATGATCAATCATTGACTAAAATTGATCAATTTTGAACCACGAAGGTGAATTTTCAACCAGGAAGATTAATTTTATATCCAAAAATACAAATTTTTAACAAAAAATGTAATATTTAAATTTTAAGTTAACAAAATTAATTTTCAACCAAACTGTTGTGTTTTTTTAACCAAAAGAGATTAGTTTTTGACGAATGAGGAAAATTTTAAACAAGGAAGATTTTTCAGTGAAAAAAGACACAATTTTTGTAACAAAATTGTTAAATTTTCAATAACCTATTTAAATTTTCAATAACCTATTTAAATTTTTAACCTAATAATAAAAATTTGTGACAAGAGATGAATTCTCAACTAAAAATTAAGTAGTAGAATGTTCAATAAAAAATAAATAAGTTTCGACATAAAATAGTTTGATTTCTTTATTGAGATTAATTCAGTTCGAGTTCAAATTGGGAACCGTGGAAAAGAGGAAAAAAGAGGATTAGGGAAATAAATGTGAAGTAGGGTGGTCCAAAATTTTTTTTTCGAATTTTTATGGGGACGCCTCCCAAATTTGTTCGAATCCATCCAAAAATGAATCCATTTTTTTTTTATTGATATTTAGGGGTGCCGCAAGCCCCATGAAGTTTAACATGCATTTCCCATGAGAAAAAAAAAAATTTTTGTAAATCTTATTCAGAATCCTCAATATTATCTCAATCGAGTTGAAACTCAAGATTTCTTTTCACAATTAGCCATAGAGTACGAATAAAATATCACTTTTCAAATATCGCCCCCATAAGTCGGTTTTAGAGGGTCCCAAAGAAACCCCATAAGTGAAGAAAAGGGTTTGGCGAGTTTTTGGCGCTAATTACGATTTTTTGTGGTTTCTTTAATTCGAATTGTTTCTCGTACATAAAATACTACTTTATACTAAAAATTAGATATTTTCGTGAATTGTTTAAACAATTTATTATTGTTTTTATCAATTTTCTCATAGAATGGAGTTAGAAAGACGCGGTTTTTTCACAAATTTGCCATTTGTTGTCCAGTTTTCAATTAGATGAAAGTTACAGTTCATTAATGTTGATAATAGTGATTGTTTGAAGAATCTATTATTATTAGTAATAATATTATATTTAAATAATGCTAAAAAGATGCGTTTTTTTTTAATTTCTGGCTTTTTGTCCGATTTTCATTTAGAGTGAAGTAATAAGAAATTCAATTTGACAAAATAATTGTTGAAACAATTTATTATAATTAATAATAATATTATATTTGAATAATGCTATAAAGATGCGTTTCATTTTAATTCCTGACTTTTTGTCCAATTTTTATTTGGATTGAAGTAATAATGAATTCAAGTTAATAAAAAACTTGTTTAAATAATTTATTATTATTTTTAGCAATTTTTTCATAGAATGGAGTTTGAAAGACGCGGTTTTTTTTACAAATTTTCCATTTGTTGTCCAATTTTCAATTAAATGAAAGTGACAGTTTATCAATGTTATTGATAGTAATATTTTAAACGATGTATTATAATTAGTAATAATATTATATCTCAATAATGCTAGAAAGATGCGTTTTTTTTTAATTTCTGTCTTTTTGTCAAATTTTTATTTGGATTGAAGTAATAATGAATTCAAGTTAACAAAATAATTTTTTAAACAATTTATTACACTCATTATTAATATTATATTTGAATAATGCTAGAAAGATGCGTTTTTTTTTTAATTTTTGGCTTTTTTTAATTTTCATTTGGAGTGAAGTAACAAAGAATTCAAGTTACCAACATAATTGTTTAAACTATTCATTATCATTGTTGATAATATTCTCTTTGCTTAATTCAACTAAAAAAGACAAACTTTCAACCAAATAGTTTAATTTTCAGTTAAAAAAATTAATTTTCAACAAAAAAATTTTCTACAAAAAAAGACAAACAAATTTTCAGCTAAAGTAATAAATTTTTTGATAAAATTATAAGTCTCTTACTGGAATAGATAAATTTTGAGTCAAATAGATGAATTTTTGACAAAAGAGTTTATCTTTCAACCAAATAGTTGTATTTTCAACCAAAAAGTTGAATTTTCAACTAAAATTGTACATTTTTAACCGGATTACTTGAATTTTCAACCATAAACATGAATTTCCAAGCAAGACAATTAATTCTTATGCAAAAAGATTAATTTTTCTACCGAAAAATACGATTTTTCAACAAAATACATGAATTTTTAACGAAAGATTTGATTTTTTTAACAAAAAACATCAGTTTTAAACATAAAAATTCATTTTTTCTGTTTCACTCTTTGGTTAAAAAAATTAATTTTCAACTAAGCCTTAATATTTTCAACTTAAATGATGAATCATTGACTGGAATAGTTTAATTATCAACTAAAAATGGTAATTGTTCAACCTGAAATTGCATGGTTCAGTTTAAAATTTTTTATTATGTTCAACTAATGAGATGCATTTATAACTACAATGTTAGCATATTCAATTTGAATAATTACATTTCCACTTGAAAAAAAAAATAATTTTCAGTTAAAGAAAAAACGAATTTTCAACAAAATAGCTCACTTTTCAACCAAATATATAAATTTTCAATTGAAATAATGAATCTCGAACCAACAAAAATTAATGTTTAACAAAAGCGTCTAATTTTCAACTAACGAAATTAAATTCGTATTACAAAAAAGATGAATTCTAAACGAAAAATGAAGCAGTTGTTATCCCAAACAAAAAAATTAATTTTTAATCAGAAACATTTGAATTTAACCAAAAAAAACTACCTTTTGACATGAGTTTAATTTTCAACTTAAAAATATTTTTCAGTTGTCAAGGGAGAGAAACAATTGCAAATAAGCTGTTGAATTTACAAGCGAAGAGATGAATAATTGAATTTTCAACTAAAAACGACCAATTATCAAACATAATAGTTCAATTTTCACTTTAAAAAAATAAATCAACTAAATTAAAATTCTCGCGCTTTAAAGTGTGTAGATAAGTTTATTTTAACTTATCCGAAGTTTACCAATACGGTGGTTTAAAAAAGGCTTTTTTGAAGACCAAAGAGTTTTTAATTCTGTTTAGAATTTAGGATAAAGAATAATTTTTTTCGCTTAGGAAAACTGGATCTGATGATTATAAGTGCTGCCTCAAAAGTGATAAGTATGAAACATGAAAAAAGACTTAAAAATCATCGATACAATGATTTTATGACAACATCTTTTTTTTTTACTTGGAACAAATGATTAAAATTGCAATAAAAATCTCATTTTATTTTCTATCAAAGATTTTATACAATAATAGGAGAAAAACTAAAATGTATAGTTTGGACTATTCAAAAGAAGACAAATAGAGGGAGTTCAAAATTTTTTTTAAAGAATATAAAAGGATTACATATCTTTAAAATTGTTAAATTGATTATTTTTTGTGAAGAAAATGGACTTTATTGAAAGAGACAGCAATTGGGGTAAAGGGATTGATGTGATGGGAGGACCTGTGAAAACTATCAAAGAATTTTACTTAATTTCACTTAATCAATAAAAACGTCAGTTTTGATTTCACAAAGAAAAGAAATAAAGAAAAATTGGATAAAAATACTGAAAGATTTAAGAAATCAAGGAATGCTTTGAAAGGGAAACAAGACTTAATAAAAATGCCCTTAAAGATAATATAGAACATGATCGAAAATTTTTAAACATTCTTAAAGAACAAGGAGATGTACAAAAATTGCATTCAAACATTCACTCAGTTATTTTTCAAGATCAACTAGACCCTTGGTTTTTTAATATTTCTAATGTAATTATCCCACACAGAGTTATTGACATTTTGAGATTAGGTGATGGTTTTAGCAACAACTTTGGGGAAAAAAACAATATTCAATTACTTGAAATCATTGAAGAAATTGAATCCAATATTAAAAAAATACCTGGGAATAAAATTGATGAATTTAGATCACATTTTGTAGGTTTATCTAATGGTTTTTTAAATAATGATAATCCAAAAACTTTGTTAGAAAAGAAATTAAATTAAGGTTTAATTGAAGCAAAGATTTTCTTAAGAAATCATCCGGAATTAATGATCACAAAATCAGAAAAAGGAAATATTAAAGTAGCGATTCATAAGGACGTTTATATTAAAAAAATGTTGCATATCTTTGATGATAAGGATAGTTTTAAATTGATTCCTAATAATCCTACGAATCCTATTCGAATCCTACGAATAATAATCCCTTACTCTTTTGATGTAATATACAAAACCGTTCGGAATTGATTAAAATTATTACCAAAATTCCGAAAAAAACAATTTCTTGATGCTATCAAATAGGTTTTTTATTCTGTATACTTCAAATATAATAATAAATTTTATAAACATAAGTTTGGGACTCCCATAGTATCCGTGTTGTCTCCTATTTTAGCTGAGATTGTTATGGAATATTTAGAGAATGAAGTTTTCCAAAAAATTGTTTTCAATATTGATTTTTATGCAAGATATGTAGATGATTCAGTACTTATTGCACATAAAAATAATGTTAACACCCTTCTCAACGCGTTTAATAGCATATACCCAAGTTTGAAATTTACTGTTGAAATTGAAACTGAAGGAAAATTAAATGTTCTCGAAATGACTACAATTAAAACCGATGAAAGGCATATTATCACTGATTGGCATAGGAAAACTATTTATTCAGGAAGAACACTTAGTTTTCTCTCAAATCAATCTATTCAAAATAAAATAGGAATTATTAAAGATTTAATTGATAGAGCCCTTAAATTATCACATCCAATGTTCCATGAAAAAAATATTGAACTTTGTAAACAAATTCTTATTTTTTCAATCTGAGTAAAATTCCTTCGAAGTTTAAAAAATACCCCGAAATCTTTAATATCCTTTGGAATACCTTGATAATCTTTTGGAATAACTTTGAATAAATTTTGGAATAAATTTGAATAAATTTGAAGTTCCTTGGAATCTTTTAAAATTACTTAAAAATTTAAAATCCTTGGAAATTCTTTGAGATTTTTTTAAATCTGATTAAAATTCCTTGGAAGTGTAAACAATACCCCAAAATCTTTAATATAATTTGGAATACCTTGCAAATCTTTTGGAATACCTTCAAATTGATGAAATATATTTGAAGTTCCTTGGAATCTTTAAAAGTTCCTTAAAATATTGACAATCCTTTGAAATTTTGTGGTTTCCCTTGAAATTTTTTAAAGTTCTTGAAAATTTTTCGGAATTTTGAAAAATATTTGAATATTTAAAATCCATTGAAATTCTTTAACATTTTTTTAATCTTATGACAATTCCTTGGCAATTTAAAAAATACCCTAAAATCTTTAAACTCTTTTGGAATACCTTCAAATCATTAATATATATAATTCCTTGAAAATTTTCAAAATTCCTTCAAATATTTAAAAATCTTTTGAAATCTTTTAACATCGCTTTCAACTTTTTAAAGCTCTTAAAAATTTCTTGGCAGTTAGAAAAGTACCCTAAAATCTTTCAAATCCTTTTGAATGCCTTTAAATTATTGAAATAAATTTGAATTTACTTAAAAAATTTCAAAATACCTTACAAGATTTAAAATCCTTTGAAATTTTGTAACCTCACTTGAAACTTTTTAAAGCTCTTAAACATTTCTTGGCAGTTGGAAAAATACCATGAAATCTTTAAACTCCTTTGTAATACCTTCAAATTATTAAAATAAATTTAAAATTCCTTGGAATCTTTTAAAATTTCCTATAATATTTCAAATCTTGATAAATCTTCTCAAATATCGTAAAGTATTTCAAATCCTTTAAAATTCCTTAAAATTATTGTAATCAATCAAAAATTCCTTAGATTTTTTAAAATTCCCCAAGATACTTCAAATCCTTCTAAATTATTTGAAATCGCTCCACACTTTTTGAAGCTCTTGAAAATTCCCGTGAATTTTTAAAAATACCCTAAATACACTAAATAAATTTATTAAAATAAAAGTTTCTAAACTTATCTTATCACATAAAAAAGTGGCTATCGTAACTTTATCTAAAAAAGAGACTAAAAATTGATTTGAACAAAAAGTGACTAAAAATCAATTAGCCATTTTTTCAAAATTCCCTGACTGTTCCCCAATTTCCAAGTTTTCCCTAATCTGGTTAAAAAAATACAATAATTATTTTAGGAATCACATAAAAAGAGTCTAAAAAGGTTTTTAAAAGTTTGAAAGACAGTAGCAAACTGCCGGATTCGAAACCACAAGAACCAATTTCATTCAACCAAAACAAAACAAAACCTAATTAATCTTTGCCCCCACTCTCTTCCCATTTCCCCCCCTGCCAGGAAATTGTCAGGTCTTCATTCAGATTAAAATCCACAAAGCCCTCGTCCTCGACTCCTCAATCCTCATCCTTCGTTAACTTTCCTCCAAAACATTTCCAAGAGGCAGTACAAAATCATTCGTCTCTGTCTAGTTTTTCGAAAGCTTCCTTTTTCACAGCCTCTCGAACCTGCTCAGCAGGCAGTGGATCGTCTCGGCTCGCTAAATCCCGAGTGGGGACTCAGACCGACAAGAAAAAAAAAACCCAATCCTCCGGGTCGAGAAACGCGGTGGGGGACCCCAAGGGATGCGGCGAAAGTTTTGACCGAAGGATGGAAAATCGCGTGCTTCGAAATTCGCGGGGTTTCTGCGTCCATCCTACCTGTGCCATTAAAAAAAAAACAAGTCCTTCAAGAAAAAAAACAGACAAAAGGAAACTTATTTTTAAATATTTTTGCTCTTTCAATTTATATTTTTATTATAAAATTATATTTAATTAAAAATAATTTTTAACGTCCTTCTCAAAAAAATAAGTGTCATGAAAATCTCTTTCAAATCCTTTAAAATACCCTACAGTATTTTTTAATCCCTCGAAATTCCTTAAATTCAATTTAAAAATCTTTGGAATCTTTCAAAATTTCCTAAAATGTTTCAAATATTTTTTAATTTTTCCAAATAACTTGAAATATTTCAATCGATTTTGAAAGTTTAATTTTGAATTGAAAATCTTTGTATTATTTGCTTTTCTTTGAATACAATTTTTCATAAGGAAGTAGGTTTCATTTCGATCTTTAATAAAATTTTATGAATGTTTTAAGTTTTCTTTTAATTGATTTCCATAATAATTTTTCAAACACAATTTCTTAAAAGAAATCTTTCTACGTTTTTAAATTATTTTATAAAGAATGTTTTAAATATTAGCAATTCTTATAAATGTATAAAAAAAAAGTTTTGAATTGCTTTCTTTTCCTTTTTGGAAAATGTAATAATCTGAATCCAAATCTTTAATACCCTATGGAATACCTTCAAATTGATTAAATAAATTTGAAGTTCCTTGGAATCTTTTAAAATTCCCTAAAATATTTAAAATTCTTTGAAATCTTTTGACTTTCCTTAAAACATTTTGGGACTCTTGAAAATTTCTCGGCATTTTTAAAAATATTAAAATATTCCAAATCTTTTGACATTCCTTGAAATTTGTTTAATCTGGTGAAAATTCCTTGCTTAAAAAAAATACCCTCAAATCTTTAAACTCTTTTGGAATACCTTCAAATTATTTAAATGAATTTAAAATTCCTTGGAATCTTTTAAAATTGCATAAAATATTTCAAATCTTTTGAAATTCCTTGACATTTTTTAATCTGATTAAAATTCCTTGAAAGTTAAAAAAATAACACAAAATCTTTAATATCCTTCGGAATACCTTCAAATTATTAAAATAAATTTAAAATTCTTTGGAATCTATTAAAATTCCCTAAAATATTTCAAATCTTTTGAAATTCCTTGAAATTAGTTCAAGTTTCAACCAAGTGGTTGAATTTTAAACTCAAAAGATGAATTTTCAACAAAATAGTAGAATTTTCCACTAAAAAGATTAATTTTCCAGCAAAAAGATTAATGTTCTACTAGAAAACATGAATTTTCAACTAAATGCATTAATTATTTCTAATAAAATTGTTGAAATCTGAACCCAAAAAGGAAAAATTATCTACAAAACGGTTGAATTTTCAACCCAAAAATATGATTTTTTAACAAAAAAGTTCACTTTCAACCAAAAAGTTAAAATTTTATAAAAATTGTGTAATTTTCAACTAAATAGTTAAATTTAAGTTAAAAATATGAATTAAATAAAATTTTAATTTTTAATCATATAGTTTAATTTTCTACTAAAATGGTGAATTCTCAAAAATAGTTACATTTTTAGTTTAAAAACTTAATTCTCAACAAAAAAAAAAAACGAATTTTAAACAAAATAGTTAAATTTTCAACCAAAGAGATGAATTTTCAACTAGAATGATGAATCTTGTAAAAAATGAATTTTCAACAACAAAAAAGGACTTTTCTACCAAATAGTTGAATTTTCAACTTATAAAGGATTCATTCCTAACCAAAAATGGAATAGTGAAATTATCAGATAAAGAAATAAATTTGTAACCAGAAAACAAATTTTTCCACAAAAAAGTTAAATTTTCAGCCAAAGAGGTGAATTTAAAAAAAATATAAATTTTTAAGAAACTAGTTCAACTTTCAACCAAGTGGTTGAATTTTTAACTAAAAAGATTAATTTTTAACAAAATAGTAGAATTTTCCATTAAAAAGATGAATTTTCCAGCAAAAAGATTAATGTTCTACTAGAAAACATGAATTTTCAACTAACTGCATTAATTATTTTTAATAAAATTGTAGAAATCTAAACCCAAAAGGAAAAATTATCTACAAAATGGTTGAATTTTCAACCAAACAGTTGCAATTTTAAACAAGAAAGCTAATTTTTAATCGAAAATAAGATTAATTTACAACCAAAACAAATTAATTTTCAACCAAAGCAAATTAATTAACAACCAAACAGTTTGAATTTTTAAACAAAAGGGATGTACTTTCAATCAAGAATATTAATTTTCTTTTTATTAATTAATTTTCGAATAAAAAAAAATTTTAACCAAAAATAGAATAGTTACATTGTTAGTTTAAAAAAAAATAATTCTCTACAAAAAAAACTAATTTCAAACGAAACAGTTAAATTTCTATAAAAATTGTATAATTTTTAACCAAATAGTTAAATTTAAGTCAAAAATATGAATTAAATAAAATTTTAATTTTTAAACAAATAGTTTAATTTTCTACTAAATTGTTGAATTCTCAAAAATAGTTACATTTTCAGTTTAAAAAATTAATTCTCAACCAAAAAAACGAATTTTAGACAAAATAGTTACATTTTCAACCAAAGAGATGAATTTTCAACTAGAATGATGAATTTTTTTTAAAATTAATTTTCAACAACAAAAAAGGAATTTTCTACCAAATAGTTGAATTTTGAACTTATAAAGGATTAATTCCTAACCAAAAATGGAATAGTGAACTTATCAGATAAAGAAATTAATTTTTAACCAGAAAAAAAGAATTTTCAACAAAAAAGTTAAATTTTCAACCAAAGGGGTGAATTAAAAAAATATATAAATTATTAAAAATATAAATTTGTAAGAAACTAGTTTAACTGTCAACCAAGTGGTTGAATTTTTAACTCAAAAGATGAATTTTTAACATAATAGTAGAATTTTCCACTAAGAAGATGAAGTTTCCAGCAAAAAGTTCTATTAGAAAACATGAATTTTCAACCAAAAACATGAATTATTTTTAATAAAATTGTTGAAATCAAAACCCGAAAAGAAAAATTATCTACAAAACGGTTGAATTTTTAACCCAAAAATATGATTTTTTAACCAAAAAGTTCACTTTCAACCAAAAAGTTAAAATTCTATAAAAATTGTTTAATTTCTAACCAAATATTTGAATTTAATTAAAAAATATGAATTAAATAAAACTTCAATTTTTAACCAAATTGTTTAATTTTGTACTAAATTGTTGAATTCTCAAAAAAAGATCAATTTATAACCAAGAGAGATTAATTCACAACCTAAAAGTTGCATTTAGAAAAAAGGATAAATTTTGCAACCAAGAAGATTAATTTTCGACTAAAAAATGAGAATTTTCAACAAAATACGTGACTTTTCAACTAGAAAAGATCAATTTTCAACAAAAAATGGAATAGTTACATTTTTAGTTTAAAAAATAATAATTTTCAACCTAACTGATGAGTTTTCAACTAAAATGATAAATCTTCAACTGGAATAGTTAAATTAAAAAAAAAAAAATAAAGATAAATTGCCAACCAAAACTTAAATGAGTAATTTTTAAGTTAGAAAAATCCAGGTGCATCCAAAAAAGACGAATTTTTAAATAAAAAGATTTTTTCGATTGAAAATTCAATTATATGGTTGAAAATTAATTTACATACCTGAAAATTAAACAATTTTGTTAAAAAGCATCCTTTCGTTTTAAAAAGTCAACTTTTTTGTTGAAAATTAAACAATTTTGTTCAAAAGTATTCTTTTTGGTTGAAAAGTCAACTTTTTTGTTGAAAATTAAACAATTTTGTTGAAAAGTATCCTTTTTGTTTGAAAAGTAAACTGTTTTGTTGAAAATTAAATTTTTTTGGTAAAAAATTAAATTTTTTAGTTAAAAATTAATCTACTTCATAGCAAATTCAACAATTTTGTGAGTCTTTTTTTGTTTTGCTTGAAATATCAACAGTTGAAAATTAAACACTTTTCTTGAAAAGTATCCTTTTTGTTTGAAAATTTTACTATTAAATTTTTCGTTAAGAATTTATGTTTTTTATTACAAAATTTTATTAGATGCCTGAAAATTGAATTAATTTGTTAAAAATTCAATAATTTTCTGAAAAGGTCATACTTCTTGGTTGAAAATTCAACTGTCGGTAAAAATTAATTCTTTTATCTGAAAATTTAACTATTCTATTTTTTGTAGAAAAGTTATCCTTTATAAGGTGAAATTTCAATTTTTTGTAAAAAAATTATTATATTTATTTAAAAATTCATCATCTACGGTAGATAACTGACCTTGCTTGTTGAAAGTTCATCTTTTTGGTTGAGAAGTTAACTATTTTGTTAAAATTTGGTCTTTTTGGTTGAAAAATCCACTGTTTCTTTAAAAATCAAACAATTCATTCAAAACTTTAACTATTTTTTATTATTTTGTACAGAAATTCAACTATTCTGTTGAATTTGATATTTTCGGGCTCAAAATTATATCATTTTTGACAAAATTGAGATATTTAGTTCAAAATTAACATTTTGTTCAAAATTGATCTTTCTTAGTTTAAAATTCAACTCGTGGGTTGAAATTTTGTACTTTTAATTCGAAAATTCATCTTTTATTGTAGGAAATTAATCTTCTTTGTTGAAACTTCATGTTTTTGGTTGAGAATTTAACAACGTGCTTACAAATTAATCTTGCTTGGTAATCAATACAACTATTTAATTGGGAATTAAATTATTTTGTTGAAAAATTAACTTGTTTCCGATATTCACCTCTTTAGTTGAAAAATTGATTATATTGTTGAAAATTCGTTTTTTTGTGTTAATATTAATTTCTTCATCTGAAAATTCAGGTATTCAATTTGTGGTTAAAAATTTATCCTTTATAAGGTAAAATTTGTCTTTTAAGGTGAAAATTAATCTTCTTTGCTGAATTTTCAACTTTTTGGTTCAGGATTTAACAATTTTTTTAGCAATTTTTATTTGTGAAATCATTTCGTTAAAAAATTAAATTTTTTCTAAGACACACCCCGTTCGTTAAAAAAATAATTCTTTTTTTGGAAATTCATTTTTTTGTTGTAAAAATTCAATTATCACTCTGAAAATTTAAGTTTTACATTTTTGGTTGAAAATTTATCCCTCATAAGGTAAAACTGGTCTCTTTTGGTAAGAAATTAATCTTCTTTCTTGAAAATTCATCTTTTTGGTTGAGAATTTCAACATTTTGTTAAAAATGTTGTATTTTTTGTTTGAAAATTTATCTCTTATGGTAAAAGTTTGATCTCTTTTGGATGAAAAGTAATCATTTTGGTTGAAAATTGAACTGTATGGTTGCAATTTAATCTTTCTTGGTTGCAAATTCAACTATTTGACTGAAAGTTAAATCATTTCGTTAAGAAAACTAACTTTTTTCCCAGATTCATCTCTTTAGTTGAAAAATTAATTTATTATTCTAAAAATTTAAGTATTTCATTTTTGTTTTTAAATTTATCCCTTATGAGGTAAAATGTTTCATGATGGTAAAAAATAATTCTGGTTTTATGGTAAACAAATTAACCTTGGTTGTTGAGAATTTATCTTTTTGGTCGAGGATTTAACAAATTTATTGAAAATTTATATTTCTTCTTTTAAAATTGATCTCTTTTGGTAGAAATTTGATCTCTTTTGGATGAAAATTAATCTTTTGGGATCAAAATTGAACTATATGGTTGTAAATTGATCTTCCTTGGTTGTAAATTCAACTATTTGCTCAAAAGTTAAATCATTTCATTGAAAAATTACAATTTTTTGCAAGATTCACCTCTTTAGTTAAAAAATTAATTATTTTGTTGAAATTTGATTTTTTTGTTGTAAAAATTAATTTATCATTCTGAAAGTGTAAGTATTCCATTTTTGGTTTGAAATTTATCCATTTTAGGGTAAAATTGGTATTATTTGGTGAAAACTTGATCTTCTTTTTCGAAAATTTACTTTTTTGGTTAAGGATTTAAAAATTGTGTTAACAATTTATATTTTTTGTTTGAAAATTCACCTCTTATTGTATAAATTTAATCTCTTTTCGATAAAAAGTAATATTTTGGGTTGAAAATGGAACTATATGGTCGCAAATTAATCTTTCTGTGTTGTAATACAATTACTTGGTCGAAAGTAAAATCATTTCGTTGAAAAATTATTTTTTTTTCAAGATTTACCTCTTTAGTTAAAAAATTAATTTATTATTCATGAAATTTAAGTATTCTATTTTTGGTTGAAAAGTTATCCTTTATAAGCGAAAATTTGTCTTGTGGTAAAAAAGTAATCTTGTTTGTTGAAAATTCATCTCTTTTGGATTGAAAATTGAACTATGTGGTTGCAAATTAATCATTTTTGATTGTAAATTAAACTATTTGATTAAAAGTTAAATCATTTCGTTAAAAATTTAAATTTAATTCAAGATTGACCTCTTTAGTCAAGACAATGATTATATTGTTGAAAGTTCGTTTATGGTGTGTAAAAATTAATCTTTTATTCTGAAAATTTAAGTATTCCACTTTTCGTTAAAAATGTATCCTTTAAAAGGTGGAAATTCGTCGTTTATAGCAGAAAATTAATCTTGTTTGTTGAAAATTCACCTTTTTGGTTAATAGTTCAACTATTTTGTTTAAAAATATAACTATTCTGTTGAAAATGCATGCGCTTTGTTGAAAATTCATTTTGGATGAAAAATTAATTTTTCTTGGTTGATAATTAACTTAATTTGTTTAAGATTAAACTGTCTTCGAAATTTGTTGTCAACTGATACAATTTAATTTTAAACATGGAAATAACAGTATATTTAAAGAAATCTCCTTTCACTCCGCTGGGACTTGAACTTCAGAAGTTCTGTGGTTCGAATCCCGGCGGAGTGAAGAGAGAACATCTTTTTTGTCAAAAAAACAAAAATTAATTAAAACTGATGTTTAAATGATAACTGCATCTAGCCGGAAAAAGACGTTGAAATTTTTCTTTTATTCTCTAGAGATAATACAGATTCCTTTAAAAATTGGATTTGTACCATCTAGCATAATAATGCGTATATTTTCTGAAATAAAGTCTCTTCTTTCGATCTCTCGAGTAGCTTAATGGGAAATGCACCTGACCGGAGATCATAAATTCTGTGGTTCGGAAAATTCGTCTTCTTGGGTTACAAATTTAAAAGTTTAATCAAAAATTAACTTTTTGCTGAAAGTTTCTTTTTTTTTTTATTAAAAATTAATTTCTATAGCTGAAAATGAAACTATTCCGCTTTTGATTACAAATTCATCTCTCAGGTTGAAAATTCAGCATTATTAAATGAAAATTCGTATTTTTTTGTTTAAATTCTAGTGTTTTTCATTCAAAATTAATATCTTTTTTGGTTGCAATATTAGCTGTTACATTTTTTGTTGAGAATTCGTCATTTTTGTGAAAAATTCATGTCTGGTTAAAAATTGTACTATTTTGTTGGGAATTTGTTGTTTCGTTTTGTTGAAAATTAATTTTTTAAACTGACAATTTAACTAATACATGTTTGGTTGAAAACGTAGTTTTTTTATTTGAAAGATCAACTGTTTGCTTGAAAATTCATCTATTTTGTTGAAATTTCATATTTTGGTGGTGGAAATTCAACTTTTTTGTCGAAAATTCGTCTTTTTCGATTGAAAATTTAAGTATTTGATAAAAAATTAACTTTTTTATTGAAAGTTTCTTTTTTTTTTGGTTGGAATTTAATTTTTATAACTGAAAATGTAACTATTCCTTTTTGGTTGAAAATTCAGCTTCTTTTGTTTGAAAAATCGTCTTTTGGGTTTAAAACTTTATCTTTTTCGGTTGAGAATCCAACTATTTGATTAAAAATCCATTTTTTTCGTTAAAAAGTAATCATTTGAGTTAAAAATTCATCTCCTTCGTTGAAAATTGAACTATTTGTTTGCGAATTCAGTTTTTGTTTGTTGAAAATTAATTTATCTAATTGTTAATTAAACTAATACATGTTTGGTTGAAAATTAATTTTTTTGTTAGTTAAAAGTTCAACTATTTGGTTGAAAATTTATGTATATTTTAGTTAATATTTCGACTATTTGTTTAAAAATTCATCTATTTTGTTTAAATTTCATATTTTTGTGGTGGAAATTCAACTTTTTTGTCGAAATTTCGTCTTTTTCGATTGAAAATTCTACTGTTTGATAAAAAATTAACTTTTTTTTTAAGTTTCTTTTTTTTTCTCAAAAATTAATTTTTTCAACCGAAAATGAAACTATTACATTTTTAATTAAAAATTCATCTCTTCGGTTGACAATTCGTATTTTTTGTTAAAAATTAATATTTTTGACTCAAAATTAAATATTCTATTTTTGGTTGAAAAAATAACTTTCTTTTGGTAGAAAAATAATGTTCTTGTCAAAAAGTCATATTTTTTTGGATTGAAAATTCAACTGTATTCTTAAACATTCATTTTTTTGGTTAAAAATTAATTTTTTAACTCACAATTGAACTATTCCTTTTTTGTTGTTGTTGAAAATTCGTCTTTTTGGTTTGAACTTCATCTTTTTTGTTTGAAAATCCAACTATTTTATTAAAAATTTAACAATTCTGTCTTTGGTTGGAAATTCAGCTATGTACTTGGTCTAAATAATTCAATTTATTTGATTGAAAACTCGTATTTATGGGTAGATAATCAATCTTTTTGGTTAAAAATTCATATTTTCTGACAAAAACTTTTTTTAACATTAATTTTTTTTCTGTCAAAAATGAATTTTTTAAACTAAAAATTTAACTATTCCTTCAAAAGTTCGTCTTTTTGGTTTAAAAATTCATCTTTTTTGCTGAGAATCTAACTATTTTGTTGAAAACTCTTCTTACTCTTTTTTTTTGTTTGTTGAAACTTGAACTTGTTTATTAAAAATTTATTTTTTGATTTCAAGATTCATCATTTTAATTGCAAATTCATTTTTTTTATTGAAAATGTAACTATTTTGTTGAGAATTCTCGTATGTTGTTAAAAATTCATCGCTTGGTAGAAAGTTAATCTTTTTTCATGGAAAATTAATTTTTTTTAAATTCATCTTTTGGGGTTGGAAATTCAATAATTTGTTTACATTTTTTTTTTCTTGCCTGAAAAATCTTTCTTATCCTCTTTTTTTCTTTTATTTAAAATTAATTTTTTTGTTTGTTGAAATATCAACTACGTATTAAATTCTTTGTTGGTTTAAAATTCATCTGTTTGTTTAAAACTTGAATTCGTATTTTAAAAATTCATTTTTTTTTAATGAATAATTTTAGTTGAAAATTCATCTCTTTGGTTGAAAATGTAACTCTTGTTGAGAATTCGTCTTTCGGTAGAAACTTAATCTTTTTTGTTGTAAATTAATTTTTTTGACTGAAAATTTAACTATTCCATTTTTTGTTAAAAATGTAACTATCTACTTGATCTAAATTTAAATTATTTCGTTGAAAATTCGTATTTTTGGGTGGAAAATTAATTTTTTACCTTGAAATTTAACTATTCCTTTTTGGTTGAAAATTTATCTTTCTTAGTTTAAAAATTAACAATATTGTCAAAAACTCGTCATTTTAGGTTCAAAATTAAACTGTTTTGTTGAAAATTCATATTTTTGGGTTGAATATTTAGCAATATATTTGAAATTCTCTTTCCTTTCTTGGCTCAAAGATCTTTCATGGTTGAAAATTCATCTTTTTTTGTTAAAAACTTGTCTCTAACTGAAAATTCAACTGATTGGTAGAAAATTAACTTTTTTGTTGAGAATTTATATGCTTGGGTTGAAGATTTAACTACTTCGTACAAGATATTAGTGGTAGTAGTAGAAAAAATTTTGTTTTCTAGTTAAAAACTCAACTATTTTGTTGAACATTCATCTTTTTAGTTTGAAAATTCATCTCTTTTTGTAGAAATTGCACCTTTTTGGTTCAAAACGCAACTATCTGGTTAAAAATTAATCTATTTCGGTTGAAAATTAACTTTTTTGTTAAATATTTAACTGTTTGTAGAAAATTCGTATTTTCGGCTCGAAAAGTCAACAAATTGGTAGAAACTTGAACTATTTGGTTGAAATTTTTTTTGAATATTCGTCTTTTCAATTCATTTTCAACTGCTTCTTCTTTATTTTAAATTAAATTCATCTTTTTCTTTGAAAATTTAACTACTTGGTGGAAAATTTAATTATTTTGTTGACAATTGATATTTTAAACTGAAAACTGATATGTGAAATTGAAAATTGATCTTTTCTAGTTGAAAATTAAAGTTTTTTATTGAAAATTCTACAATTTGGTTGAAAATTTAATTATTTCGTTGAAAATAAACTATTTTGTTAAAAAGTAACCATTTTTTGTTCAAAAATTCAACTACTTGCTTGAAAGTTGAAAATTGGTTTTATTTTTAGTTGAAAATGCGTTTTATTTTTAGTTGTAAATTTAAATATTTTGTTGAAAATAAACTATTTTGTTAAGAAGTTATCCATTTTGTTCAAAAATTAAACTACTTGATTGAAAGTTGATCTGCTTTGTTGAAAATTAATTTCTTGAATGTAGATTCATCTTTTTGTTTGAAAATGTAACTACATGGTCGAAAATTTAATTATTTTGTTGAAAATAAAATATTTAGTTAGAAAGTATTCTTTTTTGGTCTAAAATTCAATTACTTGGTTCAAAGTTGAAAATTCTTTTTTTTACGTTGAAATTTTAATTATTTTGTTGAAAATAAACTATTTTGTTAAAAAGTCATCCTTTTTGGTCGAAAATTCAACTACTTGGTTGAAAGTTGATCTGCTCCGTTGAAAATTATTTTTGTTAAATCTAGATTCATCTTTTTGTTTGAAAATTTAACTACTTATTAGAAAATTTAATTATTTTGTTGACAATTGATATTTTAAACTGAAACTTGATGTTTTAATTTGAAAATTGATTTTCCCTGGTTGAAAATTTATGCATCTTATTGAGAATTATACTATTTGTTTGAAAATCTGATTATTTCGTGAAAAATAAATCTATTTTGTTAAAAAATCATCTTTTTGGTCAAAAATTGAACTACTTGATTGAATGTTGCAATATCGTTTTATTTTTGGCTGAGAATTAATTTTTTGACTGAAAATTGATCTTTTCTGGTTAAAAATTCATGTTTTTCTATTGAACATTCTACTCTGCAGTTGAAAATTGAATTATTTTGTTAAAAATTAAACTATTTCGTTAAAAAGTCATTTTTTTTGTCAAAAATTCAACTACATGGTTGAAGGTTGAACTATTTAGTTAAACGTAATTTTTTTATTCTAGTTTCATCTTTTTCTTTGAAAATTTAACTACTTCCTTGAAAATGTAATTATTTTGTTGAAAATTGATATTTTAAATTGAAAATTGATCTTTTCTGGTTGAAAATTTGTGTATTTTATTGAAAATTCTACTATTTTATTGAAAATTATATTATTTTGTTAAAAAGTAATCCTTTTTGGTCAAAAATTCAACTACTCGGTTAAAAGTTGAAAATTCGTTATATTTTTGGTTGAGAATTAATTTTTTCACTGAAAATTGATATTTTTTGCTCAAAAATGCATGTTTTTTTATCTAAAATGCTACTATTTGGTTGAAAATTTAATTATTTAGTTGAAAATTGATATTTTAAATTGAAAATTGATCTTTCCTGGTTAAAAATTTATGTATTTTATTGAAAATTTTACTATTCGTTTGAAATTTTAATTATTTTGTTGAAAATAAACGATTTTGTTAAAAAGTAATCTTTTTTGGTAAAAAATTTAACTACTGGGTTAAAAGTTGAAAATTCGTTTTATTTTCAGTTGAAAATTTAATTAGGTTGTTGAAAATAAACTATTTAGTTAAAAAGTCATCTTTTTTGGTCAAAAATACAACTACTTGGTTGAAAGTTGAAAATTCGTTTTATTTTTAGTAGAAAATTCAATTCTTTTGTTGAAAATAAACTATTTTGTTAAAATGTGATATTTTTTGTTAAAAAATTCAACTACTTGGTTGAATGTTGAAAATTCGTTTTATTTTTTGTTGAAATTTTATTTATTTTGTTAAAAATAAAACAATTTTGTTAAAAATTCATATTTTTATCAAAAATTAATCTACTTGATTGAAAGTTGATTTGCTTTGTTAAAAATTAATTATTTGAATCTAGATTCATTTTTTTGTTTGAAAATTCAACTACTTGGTAGAAAATTTAATTATTTTGTTGACAATTGATATTTTAAACAGGAAATTGAGGTTTTAAATTGAAAATTGATCTTTTCTAATTGAATTTCATGTATTTTATTGAAAATTCTACTATTTGGTTAAAAATTTAATTATTTTGTGAAAAATAAATCTATTTTGTTAAAAAGTCATATTTTTTGTCAAAAATTCTACTACTTGGTTGAATGTAGAGAATTCGTTTTATTTTAGTTTAAAAATTTATTTATTTTGTTAAAAATTAAACTATTTTGTAAAAAAGACATATTTTTGGATGAAAAATTAAACTACTTGATGGAAGATGAAAATTTGTTTCATTTTTGGTCGAAAATTTAATTATTTTGTTGAAAATAAATAATTTAGTTAGAAAGTATTCTTTTTTGGTAAAAAATTCAACGACTGGGTTGAAACTTGAAAATTCGTTTTATTTTTAGTTGAAAATTCAATTATTTTATCGAAAATAAACTATTTTGTTTAAAAGGCATCTTTTTGGGTCAAAAATTAATCAAAAATTAAAGATTGAAAGTTGATCTGCTTTGTTGAAAATTAATTTTTTTAATCTAGATTCATCTTTTTGTTTGAATATTTCACTACTTGATCGAAAATTTAATTATTTCGATGAAAATTGATACTGTAAATTGAACAGAGATATTTTAAATTGGAAATTGATCTTTTCCGGTTAAAAATGTATGTATTTTATTGAAAATTCTACTATTTGATTGAAAATTTAATTATTTTGTTGAAAATAAAACTATTTTGTTAAAAAGTCATTTTTTTGGTCCAAAATTCAACTATTTGGTTGAAGGTTGAACTATTTAGTTAAAACTTAATTTTTTAAATCTAAATTCATCTTTTTCTTTGAAAATTTAACTACTTGGTGGAAAATTTAATTATTTTGTTGACAATTGATATTTTAAATTGTTATATATTAAACCAATTTTATTGATAATTATTTTTTTTTTTTTTTGTTACAAATTATTATTTTTTTTTTACTGAAAATGTAGCTATTCCATTTTTATAAATTTTCAACCAAAAATGGAATCGTTAAATTTTTAGTTCCAAAAATTAATTTTCTGCCATATAATTGAATTTTCAAATAAATATTTCAATTTTCAAACAAATAGATAAATATTTAACAGAATAGTTCATTTTCAACCAAATATTTTAATTTTATATCAGACTGTTAAATTTTCCAGAAAAAAGATGAATTTTTTTTAAAGCTGAATTTTCAACCCGAAAATGTGATATTTCAACAACAAAATTAATTTTCTACTAAATAGTTACATTTTCAAATGATTATTCTAATTTAAAAAAAAATAGTTAAAATATTAATTTTAAAAAAATTCTAATATGTGAATTCAACAAAAAAATATGAATTATTAACAAAATATATGAATTTTCAACCAAGTACTTGAATTTTCAACTAAAAAATATACATTTTCAATAAAAAATGGAATCGTTCAATTTTCAGTTCAAAAAATTAATTTTCAACAACAAAAAACGATTTTGCAAATAGTTGAATTAAAGTAAAGAACGACTTTTTAACCAAATAGCTAATTTTTTAACGTGCAATAATGAATTTTCATCCAAGAAGACTAATTTTCTATCAAAAATGAATTATTAACGAAATATTTAAATTTTCAGCCAAATGTAATACTAAAAAAATGAATATTCAATAAAAGCGTTAAATTTTAAATTTAAAAAGACAAATTATCTCCACAACAGTTGAATTTTCTACCATTTAATTAAATTTTTTAATAAATATTTTAATTTTTAAACAAATAGAGAGAGTTCAATAGAGAATTTTCTTTTAAAAAATTATTTTTCTACCAAATAGTTGAATTTACAAGTAAAATATTGAATCTTCAACCAAAAAAAAATGAATGCTTAAGTAATACTTATTTTTTTACTCAAAAAATATTTCCATTTATAATCAAAAATAGTTGAATTCAATAAAAAAAAAAACGAATTTTTTAGTAGAAAACAAGTTTCTTTAACAAAACAAACAAAATAATAATTTTCAACTAAAATTATGAATCATTCAACCTAAAAAATGAACTTTTAAGAATGTAGTTTAACTTTGTACCTAGGAGTGGATGTTTCGAATCATTAGTTAAATTTTTAGTTGAAAAAAAAAAATTTTCAACTAAAATTATGAATTTTTACTCAAAATATGAACTTATAAGAAAGTAGTTTAACTTTGAACCTAGGAGTGGATTTTTAACAAACTAGTTAAATTTTTGGTTTAAAAAAAATATTAACAAAAGAATAAGGAATTAAAATTAAAATTTGGAATCTTCAGCCAAAAAAATGAATTTTTAAGAAAGTAGTTAAACTTTAAACCCAGGAGTTGAATTTTCAACAAAATAGTTAGATTTTTAGTCGAAAAAACTAATTTTCAACTAAAATTATGAATGAATCATTCAACCAAAAAATGAATTTTTAGGAAAGTAGTTTAACTTTGAACCTAGGACTTGAATTTTCAACAAACAAGTTAAATTTTTAGTTTAAAAAATAAGTTTTAACAAAATAATAACTAATTTGTAACTAAAATTATGAATCTTCAACCAAAAAAATGAGTTTTGAAGAAAGTAGTTTAACTTTGAAACTAGGGGTTGAATTTTCAACAAAATAGTTAAATTTTTAGTTAAAAAAAAAATATCATTTTTAACAAAAAAAAAACGAATTTTTAACTTAATTTATGAATCATTCAACTAAAAAAAATGCACTTTTAAGAAAGTAGTTCAACTTTGAACCAAGGGGTTAAATTTTCATCAAAATAGTTAAATTTTTAGTTGAAAAAAATAATTTTTAACAACAAAAAAGAACTAATTTTCAACTAAAATTATGAATCATTCAACCAAAAAAATGATCTTTTAGGAAAGTAATTTAACTTTGAAACTAGGAGTTGAATTTTCAACAAACAAGTTGAATTTTTTGTTTAAAAAAAATATGAAGAAAAAAATAAGGAATTTAAACTAAAATTTTGAATCTTCATTAAAAAAGTGCAGTTTTAAAAAAGTAGTTCAACTTTGAGCCAAGGGGTTGAATTTTCAACAAAATAGTTAAATTTTTATATAAAAAAAAATTATTTTTAACAAAAAAGAACTAATTTTAAACTAAAATTATTTATGAATCATTCAACAAAAAAAAATGAATTTTTAGGAAAGTAGTTCAGCTTTGAAACTAGGAGTTGAATTTTCAACAAACAAGTTAAATTTTTAGTTTAAAAAATAAATGTTGACAAAAAAAAAATAATTTTTAACTAAAATTTTGAATGTTCAACCAAAAAAATAAGCCTTTAAAAAAGCAGTTAAACTTTGAACCTAGGGGTTGAATTTTCTATAAAATAGTTAAATTTTTGGTTGAAAAAACTAATTTTTAACAACAAAAAAAAACTAATTTTCAACTAAAATTATGAATCATTCAACTAAAAAAATGAAATTCTAAGAAAGTAGTTCAACTTTGAACCTAGGAGTGGAATTTGTAGAGTAATAGTTAAATTTTCAATTGAAAAAAAAAACAAATTTGTAACAAACCAAAAAAATCAATTTTAAACTAAAATTAAGAATTTTCAACAACAAAAAAATGAAATTTGAAGAAAGAAGTTCAACTTTGAACTTATGAGTTGAACTTTTAACAAACGAGTTAAATTTTCAGTTTGAAAAATGAATTTTAACAAAAAAATAAGGAATTTTGAACTGAAATTTTTAATCTTAAACCAAAAAAAATTACTTTCAAGAAAGTAGTTCAACCTTAAACCTAGGACTTGAATTTTCAACAAACAAGTTAAATTTTTAGTTTAAAAAATAAAATTTAACAAAAAAACAACTAATTTATAACTAAAATTATGAATCTTCAACCAAAAAAATGAGCTTTTAAAAAATAGTTAAACTTTGAACCTTGTGACTCACACAGTTTCCTGACATCTACAATGCCCCTACCCCCTCTATGTCGTGGTAGAACTACCCTTTCAATCGTCGAATTACTGTGGTGCATTCGGTGCTTCGTCATTTCTACGCGGATGATTCTGTTTAATCGTTCGAGGTCCGTGTTCAACCATTTTATGAGCAGGAATGAGGGCAGGAATGACATAGGTGTTGATTGCCCTGATCTTGTTAGCCGAGTTAAAAGAACACTTCAGAACCAGTCTGAGTCTTGCAGTGAAGGCAGCCGTTAAGCCTTTCTCAACTATCGTATGCGGAATACCTTTGCATTCGAGACTACCCAGGTATTTATATGACTCCCCCTCAGCCCTTGCCTTGATGTCATTCTCGAAATCATTCTCTAGCTCTGCGGTCCTTAATTCTCTTCTGGTTAAATGCACTGTCCTGCATTTATCTAGTCCGAACTCCATGTGGATATCATTGGAAAACTGTTTCGTGACATCGATCACTTGCTGCAGTTTCTGGTCTGAACTAGCGTATAGCTTTAGGTCATCCGTGTATAGAAGATGTGTCACTTGATGACCATCCTCGTTATCATGTATTCGGAACCCATGAGATATGCTATTTAGTGTTTTGCTGAGTGGGTTCAACGCTAAACAGAACCATAATGCACTGAAGGAGTCAACTTGGAATATACCCGTAGTAATGCGTATTGATCTAGTTATCCTTGATTGTCCATGATCAAAATACTTGATTCTTGTACCTCACAGAATCATCGCACGACTTAGGAAGTCAATGATGCGTGGGCAAATTTTGTATATTTTTCACACTTCAAGAAAATAGTCATGTGGCATGGAAGGAAACGCTTGCTTGTAGTCAATGTATGCTATGTGCAAGTTTCTTTGCTGTTTACGAGCTTGCGTCATGGCAACAGCGTCTATAGTGACTAGGTCTTTAATCCCTCGCGAGTTTTCACAACATCCTTTTTGTTCTTCTGTAAGGATGTTATTCTCGTCGCAGTGAGAATATACCATATCTGATATGATAGCTGTAAGACATTTATATATTGTTGGAAGACAGGCTATCGGTCGAAAATCAAATGGATTTTGAGCGTCCGGTTTTTTAGGCAACATATACGTAGTACCCTGGACATAAAGCCTGGCATCAGATCTGGTTTTTCGATGATCTTCTGAAAACACCGTGCCAACGCAGGATGCATACTAGTCAGGTACTTGAACCAGAAGTTGTGCACCACGTCCGGACCTGGAGCTTTCCAGTTGCTTGTTCTTTTCAAAACCGTTGAAACATCTAAAGTTGTGATGTTAGTCAGCTGTATTTCAGGGTTATGGCTAGCTCTTGACTTCTCTAGTTGGAACCACGCAGAGTTTAAATTACCCGACCAATAGTTAGTCATTTCTTCTAATTGAGGCACGTTGGTGTCTTGCTGGTTGTTTTGTTTTACACTCCGTTCACGGTAGAACCTTCTTTCATCTGCCTGAAAGATTCGATTTTGTTGGCTTCTTCCACTACTTTTCTTGTAGCGACGCAGTCTATCAGTAAGAACATCAAGTCTCTGCCGTTGGGCGTCTATAATCTCATCCAATATTGCTGGTGTTAATGTCTTGATGTAACAAGGGTGGATGGTTTTAGTAATATGGTGTATCAGCTTTCTGGTTCTATTTCCTTTTTTATATTGGGTAAGTTGACCCAATTTGCACTTTACTTTGCTGACATCCATATCCAACCTGATCTTCCATGATGGATCTTGCTCCCTTCCTGGAGCAAAGACTGCATTTGTAGGCCTAGTTCTGCGGCCCAACGTTCTAATGGTTGCCACAGCTGCACAGTATACAAGAGTTTGCACCTCTAACGCAGTTTGTGTCTCGTTCAAATGCATAGGTGAAACCTTGCTGTTTAGGTGTTTTATCAGTGCACGCAGATCATTTGTGATGTTCATCTTGGGCAGAGAATGCCTTTGTGTCGGTTCTGCATGTCTGAACTCTAGTAAAGCATGACCAAAATTCCTTTCAGGGTTCTGTAGTTTTTCTGGGATTTCGCTGTTCAGATCATCGTTATTAATGTCTGAATGTGGTTCTAGTGGATCCGGTACTTGATTTTCATTACCCCTAGCACCTATGTCTTCAGCTTCAATCAGGTCTTCGTTGTTCACATCTTCCAAGGTAAGTTCATCAATAGGAAGCTGCTGTTCCACTTCCGTTTCGATGGCAGCTATTTCAACAGCCGAAAGCCATCTGTTTACAGATATTGAACGTTTTTGATCTGCTAGATTCTGCTCTTTTATTCTTGTGACTAGTTCTGGGTACTTAAGTAAGAAGAGTCGATTATGGTCTCTTCTTACACTTTGCCCACTTTTCTTTGCCAGAAAATAAAAGCGCATTACATCTCTGTTCATATGATATGTCCATTTTAATCGCCTTCTTGGTTGTTAAACCTCTGCTTCTGGCTCTGCTTGTGTTAGGCTATCTGCCTCTGTAGGATGTGGTGGTGTTGTATCATCACCAGGTTAAGGAAGTACATCAATTGGCGCTGCTTGTTCGTGTAACGCAGCTTCCTCGAACTGATGTTCATTGCCGTCGTTTTTCCACGACAAATCAACCTGTTGCTTAATCTCCATTGCTCGATCTTCTGAAATGTGTAGACTAGTCCTGATGTCCTGTACCTTAGCGATAAGATCTCTGAGTGCAAATTTCTCTATTTGAGGATACTTCGCAGCAAATTTCGTTCTAAAATTATATCCTTTTTCGCGTGGGGTTTCAAACTTCGCACTTTCATAATAGAGACGCATCAATTCCTCATTCATTGTGGTATCCCACTTGATGCTGTTTCACGGTATTTCTGTAGACGTGGTTGGCTGTAAATAACTAACGCCATCCAAAGAATTCTCAATAGGCACAGTTCATGTTTTACTGCTTACCGTATGTCGCAGATGTTCTTGCTGGCCAGCTGTTTGATTAGTGAGATCTGCCTGACCATCTCGCATTTACAGACTGCTGATAACTTAGCATGGAACAGAACCCTTACTTGGTCGGTAGTGCCATCTGTTGGTGTCAGTAACTTGCGACTTTCTACCTAACCGACCTATGGCAAGATGATAATATTAAAAATAGCCAGCAGCAGAGGAGAGAGAAGAAGATGGCTGAGTCAAAGGATGATAAAGTACTGAGTGACGTAATCAGTTATTTACACCCGATTGATAAGGTAGGCTCCTTATATAGCGACTGAGGCTCCATCTGTGGCTGGAGATGTGCATTATCGGTGGCCCCTGTTTTACCGACCTATGGTAAAATAATGATATAAAAAGTTATAGACTTACCTGTTTTACCGACTGATGGTAACATTGTTCCCTACCTTACTGACACAAACAAAAATTTTAATATAAAAAATTACCGACTTACCTGTTTTACCGACTAATGGTACTAAACTGTTTTACCGATCGATGGTCACTTAGCACAGAACAGAACCTTATAATGTTGAATTATCAGGAATCTCCATTACCAATTTCACTGTTTTACCTACTTGGCATGGAACAGAACCTTCAAATTACCTACCTCTCTGTTTTATCATCTGGTGGTACAATGATATCACGGCAGAAACCGACCTCACTGTTTTACCGACTGCCGGTAACTTAGCACGGAACAGAACCCTCCCTTTGTCGGTGGTGCGACCCGTTGGTACATTACTGCATTATCGATGCGCAGCTAACTTCAGAGTGGAGCCACACCGGCAAACCCCTACTACTGTCACGGTGGACTACATGGGGGGGTCAAAAAGTAGTCAAAATTAGGTCTCGTGGCTTATGGAAGTGCTTATTCAACTAAAAAAAAATTCTTCAATGTCAGAAAACATTGGAAAATTATTTTGCATTATTTAAAAAATATACACTTCCTTGTGAAAAGATTGTTTCTTCTATTCTGAATGTGAACAAAAAATTAATCTTTCCCCGGGGTTTCCCCTTTTTCGTGAAAAATTACCCTATTTCCCCTTTTTTGAGCTCTTTACAATGTGATCCCTGTATTCTAATTCGTAATTCTTTGCATTTTCAGATATATACAGGTATTGGTTAATAACCGAGAGAGGATACGATATAAAAAAGCGGAAATGGAGGTTGACAGCAGTTATCAGAAGCTGGTAGCTAAGAAAATAGCCGAGGTCAAACAAACTAAGCGAAAGGCTTACAAACAGAGGGATGAAAGGGCGGTACTTGGTTCTGGACGTCAAGTAGAGGAAGGTCATAATGAGGAGAACGGGACGGAAGGAAATAGTGGAAAGGTGATGATGTGGAGAACGGGACGGAAGGAAATAGTGGAGCAGAAGGGTTCATGGAAGAGTCGACCGACAACCTTCAGGAGATGACACTCGACTTCCTTAATGATTCTCAAGATCAGTCTTTAACATTTGAAGGGGAAGACACAGTTCTTATTGATCCACTATAACAGTCCCAAGAGTTTCATTACGAAACTGGAACAAATTTCGGCAAGTCGCGACTAAGCAACACTCATTTACGGGATTCAAATAAATTTCAAGCATTACTTTGTAAAGTTTTTTCATTTACTTCAAGAGTATTATAATAACACGTGAAATGTGATATCTATCGAACTTGCTTTAAAATAATTTTAAGCGTCATATTGTTTCTTTACTTGGTACAAAAACAGCATAAACTATGCTATAAAATGAAAAGTATTACAATACCATGCAAAAATATTATCCATCGAAGTTGCTTTCAAATTATTTTAAACGTTATAATGTTTTGTCGTTCAGTACAAAAATAGCATAGATTGTGCTATAAAGTAAAAAGTATTATAATCCCATGCAAAAAATATTATCCGTCGCAATTGGTTTAAATTAATTTTAAGCGTTACGTTGTAAAGTTTTTTCATTTACTTCAAAAGTATTATAATACCACGTGAAATGTGATATCTATCAAAGTTGCTTTAAAATAATTTTAAGCGTCATATTGTTTCTTTACTTGGTACAAAAACAGCATAAACTATGCTATGAAATTAAAAGTATTACAATATCACGCAAAAATATTATCCATCGAAGTTGCTTTCAAATGATTTTAATCTTTATAATGTTTTGTCGTTTAGTACCAAAATAGCATAAATTGTGCTACAAAGTAAAAAGTATTATAATACCATGCAAAAAATATTAGCCGTCGCAATTAGTTTAAATTAATTTCAAGCGTTACGTTGTAAAGTTTTTTAATTTACTCCAAAAGTATTATAATACCATGTGAAAAGTGATATCTATCGAAGTTGCTTTAAAATAATTTTAAGCGTTATGTTTCTTCGTTTAGTACAAAAATAGAGCCATTGCATTTCGAATAATCTAAAGAATTTCACCTCATATTAGTAATTTTGATGAAAAGTCTAGTATCCGTTCTCTTTGGTATTAAAAGAAAGACACCAAAAATAATTTTAGAAAAATTCAAAAAACTTATGAGAATTTTTTTTGACTTCCATAACTTTGGTGATTTTAATGCTATTGAGGAGTATTTTTTCTAATATTCGTAGTAAGACTAAGTGTCAAAGAAATATTTGTTGAAAAAAAAATTCTGCAACTTCTTTAATTTTCAAAAACACATGTTCAAACTGAATTTCTGAAGAAAATCTACTTTTTTCTATAATTCGCGAAAAAGTGCCAGTTTTTCCACCTGATTTTGTTGTAAAAAGTGACCGATTTTTGGTCGATGACGTGGCGCATGCGCAATACCGATCTTTCCGAGCAACAGTGAAAAAAGCGACGGGGTGCAGTGAAAAAAGTAAATGGATGCAGTGAAAAAAGTAAGGCACAGTGGAAAAAGTAAATGAGGTGCAAACTACTTCGTGTTACTTCGAGTGTGTTCGTGCTGCCTCGGGTGAGCTCGTGCATCGTGCGCAGCCAACGTCATTCTATTTTCCGACTCTCGTTCCTAAGCTAAATTAATTTCCAAAAAGTTGATGATTGTCGTGTTGATGGTTCGTATACAGCGGAGTGTAATGTGAAGAGTGATCGTCCGCTGTATCGTAATGTACAGCATTACGATACTCTACGCTGTCGCGTAAAAACGCGTTTATGCACCGGAGTCACATAAAATATGTTTTATTCTCATTAATATCCTGTTAAGTACATTATATAAATATAACATACGATATGTGTATTAGGTTTCAGCAGTAGCGAAGTTAGCCCTAAGGGGGCCCTGTATCAAAATTTCTTGGGAGGCCCTTTTTAGGAAAATAAACAAAAACACTCGGGCCCTGGACCTCGGGAGGCCCATATCATTGATGCGGCTGATGGGTTACAGAAATGTAAGTGTGCCTATTTCATGTATTTGTTAGTGTCTTTAGTTTCACTTGATATTTAATAAGGAAATGATAGTATAGCCACCTGATGTAACGATGTAAGTAGTAAATGTTCAAATTCAATTTTCCTTGAGATGGGGTATATTTCTTCAAAAATGAATATGACAATAAAAATCCGCTGATTGTAAGAAATGTATCCACTCCATACATTACTAATGCCGTTATAATATTTATGAATAAAGGAAACTGTAAGAATAAGATAAACATATATGTATGTATGTATATAGTTAAAAGTTTGCTATAAGAACAACCGCGGAATTTCACCGGAAATGGGTGACATTTTACAATATTCCACCTGCTTCCGGTGAAATGGCTGTAGCGTTTCAGATAAAGCGGTAAACGGTTACGCTGCAACCACGTCTCACGACCGTGAGATAGTTGGTGACAGGCTGCAATGGACTCAATACGACGATCCGAAAAAAGTCTCGTGCACACTGAGGACACGGAGCGACCCTAGGACCACCGCCTTCTAAATTTTTCCCGCAAGTTTAGCATTTAGTTGGCACGCAGGGATGCTTTTCAGGCTATTAATCAGTGAAAGCTTGGCACCTCCGAGAGCACCGATGATGAGGACAACAAGCTTAACAGAATATTCCGGGTATAACCGTCGCAACTCCCTTATAAGGTACCTCTCTTTCTTTTCATTCTCCTTGACTGTGATGTCCTTGTCGGCCGGTACCGAAAATTCAATAACGAACATGGTTCGTTTCTCGAAGTCAAGGAGAACTATGTCAGGCCTCGAGTGCACGACAGAATCAATTGTCGAGAATATGAAGTTCCAGTATATGCGGTACTTCTCATTGTCGACAATTGACCCAATTTCCCTAGAAGCGTTTGGCGGAGCGGTATAAGGGCTAATGCCGTAGGAGTGACAGAGATGGTAATAAAGCACTCTTAGTGCCGCATTGTGCCTTCGGATTTACGTCGCCCAATTGACACGTCAAAATGAAACCCTCCGTGCCCGACTTCAATCCGGGTGATTTGAGGAAAGCAAACGTTAGCTGACACGACATCGACTGATCCCTCACATTTCTGTGGAAGATGTCGTGCATCCTCTTGATGAGGAGCTGTTCGCAGAAGTTTTTCTTTCCTCTTCTTTCTTCATCCGGTCCTCCTGCGCTTTTTTGCTCCGGGCCTTCAAGAGTCAGTACTGGAGATGAATAATGTTTGATGCATTTTGCTCACCCCTTATGTTGAAGTCAAGGCCAAGTGTTTCAGCAGCCTGCTCCGCTGCTTTTGTACAGAAACGCTCCTTTGCCCACTTGTTCGTGTTTCCTAACCATTTTAAGAAGAGGGTCTCGCCCATTTGCGACTGTATGTGCTGTACCCAGAATAATCCTGTTGTCGCGAAATATATTCCGCGACCACCTTGACGGTGTAAGATGTCCTGAATGCGGTTTTGTGGCACACTCAGGTATGTATAGGTCTCTCCAGCGGCAAGATGTCGTATAATGCTACTGTTGACGAGCTCAGGGTCTTCGGTGATGTCATTAAGTTTTCCTCGCCTAAAATTAACCTTAGCGCATTATCGAAACCAAACTCCATTCCAAACTCTCGAGTGTACTGTTTGACAATCCCTATAACTTGATCTACTTGCTCTTTATTATTAGCATAGATATTGAGACTATCCATGTAAAAAACATGAGTGACCTCATGCTTTCGATATTCGAGTTTGCAAGTTATTCAGACAAGATATTAGCCTGTAATTCTTGGGGTCAGACAAGTTGCCCATCTTCGGAAGGAGCACTGTGTCAGATGCTGGTGGGTAGAAGAACACTTTTTCCAGCAGAAGGTCTTGATACCATCTGGTCCTGGAGTGGAATACACCAGACTCTCAGTTCCTGAACGCGCGGTTTCTGAATTCCTAGAATTGCTGGGCCACTAAGTTTCTCAGGGGGCAGGGAGAGAGACGGTTGCGACTTCGTCTCGGAAGGGACGCAGTGCACTAGTACTCAGTCGAGTATATTGCGCAATATTATGGAAACGGTTCAGGCGACCCTGACTGCTTACGTTTCGATACTCGCGATTTATGAACAAGGCTATTTGCAGACAACCCTTGACACTGTTCATAAACTGAGAGTCTTGTGTAGTTCTTCATAGGTTTTAATACTTTTTTCACCTCCTCGGCGGAAATGGGTGAGCATTCTTCCTCAGGCGTTACGAGGGCATTGCACACCTCCTTGAAGCTATTAATGTTCAGTGGATGCTGGACTTCGTAGACTTCTCTCCAAAATGCCTCGACCTCCTCTGGTGTGCGCGGGTGGACGACAGTAACTTCATGGTTTTGGAAGGGTCGAGATGTGTCAGACAAAAACTGTCGATTTTCTCTGACCCATCTCTTCCTCCGTTCTAGACTTCTCCTAGCGTTAGATAGCATCCGTATTCTGTCAACAATATGCTGCCTGATGGTCAGTAGCTTTGACTTCTTGAGTGTTTGATGACCGACCCGCAGTTCGCGTGCGAACTGTCGAACCTTGGCTGTGAAAGTCTTGCCAGATGTTATGTAGTCAATCACACTGAATGCGGGACGCGTACTGCCTTGCCCAGTCTATCTTTGTGCTGAGTTGATGCATTCGTCTTTTGGTCTTATGATCAACCGTTGGTTTAATAACGTAGAATTCTCTTTGCTGCGATCCAGTGCTGTTTTTGGTATATGCTGTTGAACTGACTGAGGAAATTGACCGAAAATGCTATGTCTGGTCGTGTTGCAACAGCCAGGTACATAAGACTTCCTATTAGTTCCCTAAAAGGATACTCTTCGTGTTTTTCAGTTGAATCCTTTTCCTCTTCTAAGAACTTCGTATTTGGATCCATCGGTGTAGCAGCAGGCCTCGAATCTTCTATCCCAAAACTTCTTGAAATATCTTCGACATATCCACCTTGTGATATTTTCATGGATCCATTCTCTTGTTTAAACTCTATGCCAAGACAATACTTGACTCTTCCAAGGTCTGTTACTTAAAAACGTAATTTCAAATCCTGCTTAAATTTAGAGATCCACTCTATACCACTTGAGATGATCAGCATGTCATTGACGTAAACTGCAACAATTAGCAATTTTTCTTTTCGTTTGCCAACGTAAACACACATATCTGCGTTTGAGGCTTTAGCCCAAGGCCTTTTAATTCCTTGTCAAGCGGCTTATGCCATTGATGTCCAGCCTGCTTTAGAACATATAAGGCCCTTTTCATTGAACAGACTTTATTTCCTTTCTGGAGTTCTGAGAGCATTCTTGTCGCTGATCCTTTTGAGACTTTCCTTGCTGCAATTTCTCCTTTATTGCGATTTCAGGTAACAGCTATTCAAAAAGCTCAGGCACTTCCATATATACTTCTTCTTCGAGTTCACCGTTTAGAAAAGCGGTGGTTATGTCTAACTGATGAACTACCATGTCGTTGTGTACAGCAAGAGCCATTAAAAATCTTACCGAACTGAGTCGAACCACTGAAGCGAAAGTCTCGTTGAAGTCAAGGCCAGGGCGTTGAGAGTAGCCCTTGACTACCAATCGAGCCTTTCTTCTTTCCAAAATTCCTTCGGCGTTGTAGTTGTTTCTAAGTACAAGTCGGCAACCAATGACATTTCGATCCTTAGGATGATCTGCTAACACCCAAGTTCTATTCTTTACAAGTGCTTCGAATTCGCCTTGAATTGTACTTTTCCACTCTTTGTCTTTGTTTCCGGTGAGCGCTTCCTTCAAGGAGATTTCTGCGATGTTGGCACAATGAAAATGTTCTTCTTCGAGAGCTGTGTTACTCATGTTGTAGGTTTTTGCAGGTCTTCCTGAGTTTTCAGTTCTGATGATTTTTGGACGTCCAGCTACCCTTCTTCTTTCAGGTTCTACATGATTTTCAGCTTCTTCAAATCCTAAGAAATCTTCATTTTCGCTATCAGAACGGACATAATCTTGTTGTACTTCGCTGACTTCAATTTCTGGAGTTTGTTGAATTGGTGTGTACCCTATTTTCACTAAGGTTTTCTCTTCTGTTCAAATCTTTTGTCCTTCCTCGATAAATTCTTCGTATTTCTTCGTCGGCAGAAACTCGTTGAGAAGAGTCACATCTCTGGTAATTTATACTCTTCCAGCTTCGGTCAACCAAACTCTGTATCCTTTGGATTCTTCAGAATATCCCAAGAATAAGCATTTATGTGTTCGCTGATCAAACTTGTCTCTTCCGGGTGTCTTATACAAACAAAGTCCTTTACTTCCAAAAGTTTTTAGGTGCCAGATGTCTGGTAGTTTTCCGTACCATCATTCGTATGGTATTTGACCATTGAGGTTTCTTGAAGGACATCTGTTTCGTAAATAATTAGCAGTTGCTAAAGCCTCTCCCCAGAAAGATTTATTGAGGTTCGATTCTATCAATAAACATCTTGCCATCTCTACTAATGTGCGGTTCTTACGCTCCGCCACTCCATTCTGCTGAGGCGTGTAGACAACAGTTAATCTTCGGGTGATGCCATTCTTGTCTACATAATCGTTGAATTTCTTGTTTAGATACTCTTTCCCATTATTAGATTGGAGACATTTTATTTGTAGTCCGGTTTGCTTTTCTACTAAACTCCGGTAGCTTTAAAAAGCTTCTAATGCTTCGACCTTCGATTTTAAAAACTTCACAGTGCACATTTTAGAAAAATCATCAACATAAGTCATAATATAATTCGCGCCACCTTTAGATTGTGTGCGCATTGGACCACATAAGTCTGAGTGTACGATTTCTAATAATTTTGTCTTACGAGACGAAATCTTTGGAAAAGGACTTAGTGTAAACTTTCCCTTGGTGCACGTAACACCACCACACACTTCTTCCCCTTTATCGAAATTTATTTCAAGATCTGTCAAAAGCTTCTTCAGATCTTTAAATTTTAGATGACCGAGTCGTTTGTGCCATAACTCTAATTTCGATAAGCTATTTTTTTCGGATAAAACCTTTGCGTTTGTTACACTTTCCCGAATATAGTATAGTCCGTCAACTCTCTCAGCAAACAACTTTTCACACCCATTCTCCTCTCGAATCACAGCTGCATTTTTCTTAAAGGTTACTTTATAACATTTATCGGCGATCTTACCCACAGAGATTAAATCCGTCCTTAAACCTGGAACGAAAAGTGTATTCTCTAAATTTAACACTTTTTCTTTATTACAGTCGTTAATCAAAATCTTTACTGTTTCTTTAGATTCAACTGTGGTGGTCGCACTTCTTGCTAAGTTCAATTGTACATTGTTACACTGTTGACTACTTTCGAATTTGTTCTTCTCACTGCATTTTTCACTGAAAGGGTCTTCACTTGGAGCTTCCACGTATCAAAGTTCTCCTAGCCCAATGCTTCGATGCGTGCTGAGTGCGAAGAACTTATTTTTAAAGAAACAATTTCCAACCTCACTTCTTCCCAAACACACTTTATACATATACTTCGAAATATTTCAATTTCTGATCACTTTTTTCGAAGATTTGAACCCATAACCTGTTGTAACTAGGTGGATCTTATCGGAATATAAATAATATTAAAATTATATTAGTAACTGATAAAAGAGCGTGTTTATTAGATAACTTTATGATAGAGAAGAAATTTGACAAGTTGACAGTATGAAGCAGCTTGTTTACGTTTTGTAATATAAAGTTTCTGATACATGAAACTTCCTTTCATGATGTTCTATTTGAAAGTTATTTAATATTTGTATTCCAGCTTTTGATCATTTAAATTGATTCAAATCGAATCTGGAGCTTCTTGCCGCGCTCTCTAGAGTTCACAGGTGTGCGTTTTAATTCGCAAACAGGCCTCACCGACACACCTCCCCCCTTCTAATAAAAGGTGTCTCAATGAGTCACCTTTTATAAGCAGTAGCACTAACCTGTCATGTGCGTAGTAGTTTATCCTCACAAAAATTCCAATTGTTAAAAATTTTAATAATAAATGTAGAAGAAAAACTAAATTCTCTTTGACTTGAAATTAGTCGCGAACTTTAGTGCAAAATTATTAAGTTTTTAAAGTGGTGCAATGTTCATCATTTTTGCACTGGGAGAAACAAAAAAATGCAACCCAGAACAAATCAAGCATTGCAAGGCCTAATAATACCTGTTGGATTTATCAAACAAGGTATGACAGACATAAGAAAACAAAATTTTACATTTTTTTAAAAGGACAGTGTTTTTAAAGTATTTAAAATGATATTTTAAACTTGAATATTCCATCCAACCGCAGCACGAAATACTACGCAGTACACGATCAATTGCGTCTTAAAATCAGAATTTGTTCATTTAATAGATGAATCATAGGACTAATTTTAGTATCATTAATGGGTTTTCGCGCCAGTCAGACGGGATGCAAAATGGACCTTGGATTTGTTTAGAATTTTTCATGTTTAGAAATGTCAATCAGCGAATGACTCATTTTATGACTCATATCCTGTAGGCGGAGTAAAGTGACCTACTTTACTATTGGTTATTCAGTAGGAAAATTCCATGACGTCAGCAATGTGATTGGTCCTTGGCCTAGGAGAGGGAATAAGTCTCCTCCCATATTTTTGGTTATAAAGAAGCGTGCACAGCGAAATTTGTCAGATTTCTGGTCTACAACTCTCTCGAAAACTACTTTTAACCTGCGAAACTGAATTCTGGTATTTTTAACTTAGAAAGTTTGTAACTCAAATCGAATTAAACTGTCAAAACGATAATGAACTTGTAAAATCAACGTGATTTGTTATAAATTAACGCACTTGGGTGCATTAATTAAAGTTATAATTGTCAACTTCGTAGTGAAACAAGAAACATTAAATAAATATTGTTAATTTGTGATCATAAACAATGGTGTACTTATTTCAAACTTGACCTAGTTTTGCGGCAGTGGTTTCCACCACTCAACGGCAGCATTCCGAACCCTCTATCAACGAATCAACAAATGGCTACAATGGAATCAAATTCGACTGCAGATCCTGAGATGTAACATAAATTGATGTCATTTTGTTACTATTATTTGTTTTTATAACAAAGTAAAAAAAAGAAGATATTCCCCTTTATAAATAATTAATGATAACCTATAAAGGTACTCCATCTGCATATGGCGTTATTTTCTCCTGCTTGCTAGAGAGAAAATGGTGCGAAATTTAAACGTGTAGATGTTATATTTGATCAATTTTTCAGGTTCCTTTCACATTTCTATTGAAGACTGAATATTCCAGTACTCATAAAAATATTTCAGATAAGTAGAATTTTTTATTTGTAAAATTGTTATAATAATATTGAATGAGGATTATTTTTTTGTCTTTTAAGCCCTTTTTTCTTTATTTTCAGATTGTGAATCCTGGCTTCTGGCTCCTGCATAAAAATGTAGGTGAGCAATTTTAATTTTAATAATTTTAATTTTATAACTCCTTTAAAATTAGAAATAAAATTTTTAGATCATTTACTTATTTTGATTAAAGATTTTTTTATCGAAAAGGAACCCAGGAGTGCTCTGCTCCCTATTATTAACCTAAAATCTATCTTATTCATTATTAACTTTCTTTTAACAGACAAACTCTCTGCAGTTCCCTTTTGGAGTTTTATTTACAGCTTTTTATTTCGCAATATCACTCCTTTAGTCCTGAAGAGGATGAGCCACTAATTGTAACTTATCTAAATTAACAACCTTGATTTCATTCGTCCTTTCATCTCTAATCTGAGCATTAGCCTCTCCAATCATTTTCTCTCTTACATATTGTCCTCCACAAAAAGGATAAAATTTCTTATCATTTATAATTTTTACTTTTAGAGCTACCTTGCTTCCTACATGAAAATTTTGAGAATTAGCTGTGCGATCATAGTATAATTTAGATTTTCTTTTAGCTAACTCTAATCGTTCATGGGCCAACCTTTGCGAGTCATTCAATTTATAAAATAAATCTTGGAGATACTTTTCATGAGTAATCTCGGATGGATCAGTGGAAAAACTACTAGGAATATTAGCCTCTCTACCAAAAACTAAGGAATACGGCGTGAAGTCTGTAGCTTCGTGCACCTGAGTATTATACGAGAAAATTGCATAACGGAGGGTTTTGTTCCATGCTTGAAAGAGCATATACTGTAGATCTTATGATGTTTGTGAGTGGATCCTATAGGGACGTAAAAGTAAACAAAGGGTTTTTGTCCTCGCTTACTAGGAGATTAAAAGGTTTCTATGAGGTCTCTATGTACGCGTAATGTGTATCTGAAATGTTTCTAAATGGATCTGATTCGTGGTGTGCTGGGGTTTTACAAGGATCTTACAAGGTTTGTACGAGGTTTTTATATAGAACCTAAGAGTATATGAAGGGTTTTTTGTCCTGGCTTACTGGGAAGTTAAAAGATTTCTATGCGGTTTCTATATGCATGTCATGTTTATTTCATATATGTAAGAAAATTTTTTTTGTATTATTGCTGCACATAGTTCATATTTTAAATAACGCAATTGCACGCACGGTCCCCTACACATATAATCTCACGCTTAAACTCGTTGAAAAATAACATTCGCTGGAGATTCAAACCCTACCTAAACTACCTAACCGTATGTGCCTAGCCGATGCCTTAGCCAATTGCGCTATCGAACCGCTTGAACGTTACTGCGTTAGCCAAGACTTCCAACCAAAGGATCTTCTTACTACGGTGCAGAAAAGAACGTCTCCCACCCAAACATCTTCACTTCCGTGCATTCAAAAATAAATCACTGATGAGGGCCCATAATCGAGGCCGAAACGTCTGACTCAATGATGAATTGATTTCAATTTTTTTGTGACCCTAAAGCCAATTTTACCATCAACATGCAAATATTGTTTTAACTGAGGGTCGATATAACTCCTTTATTCAACAATAACATTAACAATAAAATTTTTTATTTTTGATAAACGACGCAAGGTACGAAAAAAGATCAATACACAAAAGTTGATCATATAATGCAGAAAATTTCGCATTTTGGACGACAAAATCGAGTGCGAAGCACGAGGTGCGTGATGAAAATGTATTCGTTAAAGCCAAAGGAGCATTAACAAAAGAGAATTCACAATCGCCTAATTATAGATGTCCTCGAGGTGAATACAGTGTCGAGCGCGAGAACCAACAGTCGCGCTTAAACTTGCGCTAAAACTTTAAAAATGAACAAATGCTTTGAACCTTTGAATTTTAAACAAAATAATAGACCATTTTCTTTAAAAAAATAATACATATGAGGACGAAATAACAGGTTTTGGAGGAAAAAAAGGAATATTTTTAAGGATATCAGTATTCTAAATGATAATATTGTTTAAAAAAGAACAGTGTTCTGTTCAGGAACAAATTAAATTAAATTAAAATTCATAAGTTTTTAAATTTTGGTAATAAGCGATTTTAAACAAGCTCGTCAAAAAATAAAACTTTTTAAACAAACATTTCTTGTATGTTTTAAATTTTCTTCACAAAGACCCGTTTTTAACTTAAAAACCGAAGAATTCTATATACATCTAAGACATTGAAAATCAAGCAATTTTAATTCGAAACATTCAAAATTTATCAATTTCAAATTTTAAATGCTTGAAATTCAAAAATTTAACCAATCTGAATTAAGTACCTAGCTAAAGTCTTCAAAACTAATAAATTTCAAATAGAAGCGCTTGCATCTGAAGAAATTCAATTTGAAAGCTTTTATCGGTATCATAAAAATTAACATTATTTAAAAACTGTACTTTTGACCAAAAATTGATTACTTTTTTCCAGGATTTTATTACTTTCAACTTGAAAATTAAAATTAAAAATGTTGGAAAAAATTACCAAATTTTTTTTTCGTCACAGGGTATAATTTGAGTAACACAATTATATACGGAAAAAATTGACACAACTCCCCTCAAAATAATAGCCCACTATTTATTTTGATTTCAAAATTTTGGGGATTAAAAATTAAATAAGTTACCATTGGAAACATTAAGACATTCAAAATTCGTCTTAACAGAATTGGTAAAATTCCGGAAGCATTCAGAGTGAATTGAAACTCACAAATATAACAAATTTGCACGATTTTAGATTATGATGATTGCAAAATCATAATCTATTTTTTCTAAGATTCACTTACCTATAATATTTTTCTCCGTTGTATACAACTGTCATGTTATATTGAGCCTTATGATTGAAATAACAACAGAAATCATCTTTGCAAAGTGTAAGAATTTGGTCCATTTCAGGTTCAAAAAGCTTGGTCGTATAGGAAGACAATTCATCAACCGAAAAACTACTCTGTGTCGTCGACTTGTCTTCAGTAGTAGATACCTCATTATCCGTAAATTCATACAAAATGGTCTCATTCTTCACTTTATCGCTTCTTACACCATTCCTCACTTTTGGTACATTTGCAATCAGTACAACATTTTTTAATGTATCCGACCGAAAAACGCCTGGAATTCTCTCGTATGTCCCAGCAAAAATACCACTTCCTGTTGTGCCAGTGGATGGATTGTTATATCCCGAAGCTAGCAAATTAACATTATTCGCGTAAGACCAAGCTGCCAGAACTTCTACAGCAACTAAGAATGGTAGCTCGCCGAACCAACGAAGAGGCTGGACGAAATCTGCAACTTGATGTTTATTCAAAAGATCTAAGGCTGGTTTTTCATGTAAGATGTCGAAGCAGATAAATTGACCGAATTTTACTCCAAAGTCTGTTTCGAAAGTGGAGATCTCAGGTTTGGAAGTCACATTCATTCCGGGCTCAACAAAAAGATTGTATTTCCGGTAGCGACTGATTATTCTTCCAGTTCGGTCAAACACAATATTGGAATTGTACAGGTTTATCTTGTCACTTGAGCAATTCGCGCAGTCTTCTTTTTCTAAATGATTTATCACAACGTATGTTTTGTACTCTTTTGCTGCACATGACAGAGTTTCTAGGGTCTAGAGTAGGAAATTTCATTTATAAGTTTTCACACAAATTTTTGTCCTTATTTAGAGAATTTACAGTACCAGTTATGAGTATAAGAACAGATGTTTTCCAAGTATTGCTCGAGTTCTTTTAATGTTAATTATATGAGAGTTGAATTTCTTGATATTACAAAAAGAGTGCAAATTTCAATGTTTTTAAAGATTTTAACTAAAAACTGAAATAATAAACATTTTTCAATGTTCTTGGGCTTATTTCAAAGATAAATTTCTATATAATCACGCCAAATTATCACCATCATTGTAAAAGTTGTTGTTAGTATGGTGCAACTTTCACAGAATCCTTTGCTACGACCTTTAGTACGGCCTTTGCGGTACCTTTTTTTGTACGTTCTTTGGTACGTCCTTTGATACGTCTTCTGGTACGTCGTTTCTGACGTCATTTTCCTGTATGACGTCAATTCCTATTTTCTATTTGTGCTTAAAGTTTTCTTTTCGTCCAACGTTTAATTGTTTGGTACATAGATCAGGAAAACCTGTAGCCGTATTTAAAGAAAATATACGCTGTAAGCCCATTGGCTCTCTAATAACATACAACGTATAGAATATATATATATATATATATCTCTAATTAAAAACTAAAGGTTAACAACCACCGCAGGTTCCCACTGGGAGCAACTGTCATCTAAAAAATGACATCGGCTCGTCTGAAATGACAAAAATCGAGGGACAGACTTTAAGGTTCTTACAATATTATTTATTTGACTTAAAAAATGTGTATACATTAAATTTATGTTTATCTGAATTTTAAAAACTTGATAGGTTAAACGTTTTTCAGGTTACTGTCTGAAAAAAGGAGAAAAACCGTTTATCCTTGTGCAAATTGAGGTTGGGACACCGTACGGTAATGACGTTTGGGATGTTCTTTTATTAAATTAAACTAAATAGGAAGACAAATAAAAAATAAAAAATGACCATTTTGCAGAGGATGATAATAACTATTTACTAAATTTAAAAAAAAAATCTGTACGAGTTTCTAAGTTAATGTTATATTACTGGGACTTCAAGTTTGCCTCCAATTTGACAATTACCCATGAATGGAAAAATACGCGACCCACCAGATCTAATGGCAGACATACTGGCATAAGGACCTTTATACCACATGCCACAGCAGCAGCAAAGGATACCACAACTCCGTAGAAAATCTAGTCTCTTCTTTTCCCGGATGCACTTCTGAAAAAGATAGTTGAGCACACCAACGCGGAAATTCGTAGAAGACTACTAGAGCTCCGAATTGAAAGAAGGTTTTATAGGGAAACAAATGTAGTAGAGGTATAAGCGTTATTTGGTCGCAAAAGTATAATCGTCTGACATGGTACTATTTCGTGGGACCATGTCATTGCACAGGTAAGTTTCTTGTCAATTTTCTTCGATTTGATAATAAAAGCAACAGAGCTGCTAGAACAGAGAATGATAAATTTGCACTAATTGGGGAAATTTGGGAGCAGTTTATTAAGAATTGCAAAATGTTCTATTCCTCCTCTAAATTTTGTACCTTAGATGATCAGCTGTTGAGCTTTCGCGGTCTTTGCCCTTTTCGCATTTATATTAAGAATAAACCAGACAAATATGGAATAGAAATAATTATGCTGAATGATTCTAAGACTAGCTACATGTTGAATGCTACGCCTCAAAAGGGACCTGTACATAAACATCGATTGGAAACCGTGCCTGATTACTATGTCCGAACGTTGACTGAACCAATTCACGGTAGTGGAAGAAATGTAACTGTCGATAACTCGTTTACTTCCATACCCATATTTAAAAAGATGTTAACAGAGCACTTCCTTACAATGATCGGTACCATTCGCCAAAATAAGCACGAAATCCCACAAGAGTTTCAAGTTTCACGACCAGTAAACTCAAACGCTTTTCTTCACGATCGCAATAAAATACTGACAGTGTATGCTCCGAAAAGAAATAAAATCGTATTGCTTCTTTCATCTTATACCCTCTCCTAGGGGCTGTAACACCTTGTAGTTGATGGGGAGGCTTAAATGTGTGCGGCATGTGGGTCAAAAGGACCTCGGCCTGCATGCGTATGGATATGAATGAAAGGATACCTATAAACGGGCTCTCCTGGTATGCATTATGAGGGTATGGTAGAAGGGTGAAAGAGTCTAGCTAACACAGGCCTTCTGGATCCGTGTGTCGAGGCCCCGCCCGGACCGATTTACAGCTTTGAAATCGGGACAGGAATGACCTGCGGCCCGCATAGCGACCAAGAAACAGCCCTCCGTCTGTTATGGTGGTCTGCAAGCGGATAATTGAACATTGAGTGTCTCACTCAATGCGACCACCCCCCTAAGCCATGGGTGTAGTGTGATCGTGCTCGTGGCACTTTAGCACCTAGGGGTTACGAAGGTGTCCTGACGGCCTCTCGGGGGCACCAGACGACCTCCCCGAGAAATTAGTCTTACCCCTGCATGCAGTGCTCTGCAGGGGCGGAACTTTTATTTCCCTAGCTTCTCGTTTCCCTCATCTCTCTCCGACAAGCCAAATTCAAGTGGCGGCTGTGCCCCAGCTCCCTCGGGTGCTGAGGGATCGACGGTCCCTCTGAACAAGGCTATGGTAATGGGAGAGGCCTATCAGTCCCCCAATAAGAAGAAACGCATCAAAGGTTCCCTGAAAAGGAGACTGAAGAGGCAAGCGCAGCAGGCTAGCAAAGTAGCTGCGGGAGCCGGAACGTCGGTAGCTACAGGGCCAACGTCCAGCACTGAGGCCCAGAAAAGAGGTAGGGGCCTAGATGACACCCCACCAGGGGTAGCTAAGCCTTTGAAGAGGCACAAGGCGGACCAGCAGCCGACGAAGAGTCGTCGGGAGCTGGACTGACGGCCGCTCAGAGGACTAACCCCTGACGATGTTGGTGGCCGATACTAACTACCCATACTCGATGCTCACTACGGAGCAGTAGGAGATCTTTAGAGGGGACCAGGAGGGCGCTCGAAAGAGTGTCCCCAGATCAATGGCCAAAATTCATGACCTCCTTCTGCAGGGGAGGGGTCTTCGTATTTGTGGCAGCCGACCTAGCGACTAAAGCTTAGCTACTCAAAGCAGTGGTCGAGACAAAGCCGTGGCAAGATGCAGCTCTTAAGGTGCGTGTGGTTGAGTTGCTCCAGAAGATGGTGAGGGCTATGGCGTGGTTCCCGGGTAAACTGGAAGACCCGTCTGAGGTACTCCAGCGGTTAGGGGGATTCAACCCCTCACTCAAGACAGGGTTCTGGCGAATCGTCAGGCACAATAGGATCAGGAAGAGGAACTTTAGGGTTGCCGGCCAGGGACAGGAGGAGCCTGTTGGTATACAGGAAAATCGGGAGCAGTCCTAAATGACTGATCCTAGTCTAACCATTACCCAAATTAACTTGCATCACAGCAAATGCGCCTCTACAGTTTTACAGAGGGGCATGGCTGTGAATTATACAGGTATCTCTCTAATACAAGAACCTTGGTTAGTTCAAGATACCATAAAGGGATCAGGGGGGCTGGTCTATTTTTCACAGGGACCCCAAGGCGGCCAAACCAAGGACCTGCATACTGCCGAAGGAAGTGACGGCTGTCCCGCTGCTTGAGCTATGTTCGAGAGACCTGATGGTGATAGCCACGGATCTCAAAGGAATAGGAAGGCTAGTTTTCACTGATTAATCAGTGATTCCGGACTTTTCACTAATCAATTCAGTAACACCAGAGTAAATCATGCGAGACATAACTTCTAAGTTTTAAAGTAAAGCGTTGTTGTTATTCTTTTACTTAAGTAGCAAAAATAATTTGCTTAAGACGTAAATTTGAAAATGTTTCAGACTATAAGTGTGCTGAATTTACTGCGAGAAAAATATACTCTAACTCGTATATAAAAAGTACTTACTTGACGGGTGTGTACAAGACAGTCGAATCTTGAAAGTGAAATATGTGAGGTTTTTTGTCATTTAGAAGCATCAAATCTTCACATTTTTTAATATTTGATCACATTTATTGGTTTTAAGTATTCACTATGATTATTTCATTGAATCTACTAAAATCTTATTTTATTATGACGTCTAAATTGACGTGGTGCAGTGCTGCCAACTCTCAAAAGTGAAACTTTCACTGAATGAATAAATAAATTTTCACTGGTTCTCAATGACCGGATTCTAGCTATGTAAATCAGTGAAATTTCACTGACAATTACTGACTTTTCACTGATTCAGATTTAGAGAGTGACTGTTTGGAGTATTCAGAGTTTTTACTGTTTAGAGGTTGTTTTACTGTATACGTTTCATGTATCCTCGAATGGATTATGAATAAGAGATAAACAATCGAAATGTGCATGTATTCTCGATTTCGATACTTATATACCTGACACTACATAAGTATCTCATTTCTCTGATGTAAACAGGGGCGAACTGGGCATGGGACTGAATCGAGGATAACGAGGGCTATTCGCAGCAGCCTTCAAAATAAAAAATAATTGATATATCCTAAAATCTTGGTAATCCTATTAAGATTACTGTTATTTTATGAAATTCCTTGATACCCCTTGAAATATTATAAAATCACTTTAAATTTTTTACAATCCGTTGAAGTCCCATAAAACCCCTGATGGAAAAACCCGTCAGATTCTAGGCAAACTGATTATATTTACCGAAATCCTGGAAAATTTATTCAAATACATTGAGAGCTTTTAGAATTTTCGTAAAATCTTTCAAGTCCTCGGAAATTAGATAAAATGCGTTAAAATCCCTTGAAGATTCGAAAATCCCTTGTAATCGCTACAAAAATTCTAAAACCTTATAGGTTTTATAAAATCCTGTCTTCCGAAACTGGAAAATGTTAAAAAAAAGTATTACATTTTTTTAAATGCCTCAAAATTATTGCAAATTCCTTTAAATCGTTTAAAATATCCTAAAATACAGGTGCGTAGCGAGGGTGGGGTGTGATGGGTGTGACAACCCCCCCCCCAAATGGTCGCGCCGAGTCGGCATTTTCGGGTAATTTGACTATAAAGTCGGCTAGTCGGCAAAAAACGGTAACTATTCAGCAGATTAAAATCGCTCCGACTCTAAACCATTGATACATGCATACACTTCTACAATGGCTCCTGATTCGATGACCTTTTTACATTCTCATTATAATGAGGACGCATTGGTTTTATGTAAAATTTGAGTTAGTCGGTTTTCATCAAATCTCCACGTTTTGAGATCCCCTGAGCTAGAAAAAAAAACGATTTTTACCAAGCTGTCCGTCTCTCTGTAGTATGCAGTCTGTCTGCCTGTAGGCACGATAACTTTCGAAAAAATGATATTGGATTGAGCTTTGACACATTTTTTGAGCCCTTGAAGAAAAGGACAAGCTCGTTAGCCAGCTATTTTTGATAAAAATTCGAAAAGTTAGAGCATTTTTAACATTTTTAAAACAATTTTTTTTTCATCTAAAAATTCTCTGTACGGCAATTCGTAGTAATCGAAAATATGAATTATTTACTCTCATAACTTTATAGAATAAAAAGAAAATTATCAGGGTTATAGCATTTTAAAAATCCAAAAAACCAAACGAAAATGAACATTTTAAGCTAAAAAACGCACGATATGAAAAAATTCACGAGGAGAAAAACGTGACTTCTTGAAAGACCTATAAGATTATCATAACAACATTTTGAATTTTTTCGAAAAATTAGAAATTCAAATTTTGACCCCATAAAACAAACACTGTTTCAGCAGAAGTGGAACTTTTAATTTTTTGATAGCATTTTCAGTAAGTTGAACCAAAAATGTTTCTTAAGCAATTAAGCTTTTTTCTTGGGACTTTAAAAAAGTGTGCGGGTATTGTAATGAGAATGTGTTCCTTAAGGTCGATATAGAGTCTTTAAGTAAATAAACTTCTTTTTTAATCTGCATGAAATAAAAACAAATTTTACAATCACTTACAACGTAGAGGTTTTGTAAATTTTGTAATATTTGCAAGTAAATTTCTTCTTTTTATCTAAGCCGAGCATGATGTGCGAAAACCGAAAAAAGCCGAGCGCGAAGCGCGAGATACAACAACCGCGCGCCCTAGGCGCATTTATGGTAATGCTCATCCCCCAAAAATCAAGATGCTCGCTACGCCCCTGCTAAAATAATTTAAATACTTTGAAATCTTTTTGAATTCCCTTGAAATTTGTAGAGCTTTTGAAAATTCCTTGGAATCTTGTAAAATACCCTAAAATTTTTTAATTCCTTCGAAATCCTTTCAAATTCTTAAAATATATTGAAAATTCTTTGGAACCTTTAAAATATCCTTAAATATTTTTAATTCCTTAAAATCTTTGAAAATACCTTGAATAAATATTTGAAAGTTTCTTTAATCTTTGCAATACTTTTGAATAAATTCTTTGAAATCCATTTAAATATTACAAATATCCGTGAAATTACACTCTCTAAATCCGGATTGGAAATTTTACTAATGCAATTAGTAGCACTGTATCTGACTGTAAAATTAGTAAGTTTATCAGTTTCTACTAAATGAAATGGTAAGATTTATGTTACTAAATGAATTAGTAAGGGTATTCTACTAACACATTCTACAGTAGAAACTCACATATTTCTGTATCTCTTTATTTCCTGACACCTTTATTTCCCGTTGGCTGTAGACGGTTATTTGCAAGAATAAAAACCGAACACATTTGGACAAGCACAAAAATAGGATTCATTTTGGAAAGAAAGCCCGCTTTAAAAATTCGGGCTTTAAAAAGTCAAGAAATAAAAATTAATCGTTCTTTGTTAGGAGATTTTCAAACATGTCCTCTTCTTCTTTTCATATCTTGCTTTGTTAATGAAATCATTAATATAAGTATATTTTTAAACAAATTAAAAAAATATAAATTCAAAATGAACTATTTTTCCTTTCTCTGATTATTAATTGAGCAAAATAAATTTTTCTTTTTTTTATTGTATAATCATTTAATCATTTTTTGAGTATATTTATAAACAATTTAGTACTTCTGCTTGCTGTGTATGTAACTTTTTTATTTTCAAAAATTGTCTATCATTATAATAATATTTGGCTCTTGATTCTGCACTTTTAATAAGAGACAACAGTAATATAATAATTAAAAATAATGGACTCTGATGGTAAATAATTGTGCACTTTTCAGTTAGTGCTAATGGTAACTCAAGCAGAAAGTTCAAAGGTAAGTCATTTGAGAAATGGCTAACTTTCATCATTTACCAACACGCAACGTGCACCTTCAAAGTAACTCTTAGGTGCATCCGCCAAGAGGGCGCAGTTATCAGCGCATGTTTTTCACAGTTCCTGATATTCTCTTATTCCATTAGATCGATAATCTCCCTATAATATCTTTGCCCCCACCTCATCTCTGTTTCGATCTAAATCCCCTGCCCACCTAAGTCAGTTTTATATGGAATATAAAATAGGCGAAATCAATATTTATGGGGTTATGACTATTTTTAGGCGAAAAAGTTTGAATTTCATAAAAGATATGTAAGCAAAAACAATATTTGTCTTATAAATCCTAAATCAAATATACAAGTAATAAAAGTGTAAATTAAAAGATAATAATTATTTATGTAAACTTTATATAGATAATTTAATTTTATGTATAGGAAAAATAAATGCCTTAAATCTACACCGATCGATATATTCTCTCATTTTAATATCTTCTCAACTTAAATTATTTGATATAATTTTAATCAAATAATATACATGTACCTGTATATTAAAATGTGGTAAGATTCGATATAGTATATTTCAACTTAAATTTGTTAAAAAGAAAGATAAAAATATTTTCTTAAATATCTATGTATATATCTTATGTAAAGGTAATAAAGATTTATAATTCAATCAAGAAGCTAAATTTGTTTAAAATTTTCTTCTAAAGATTTTTAGAGTAATCCTGAAATTTTCTAGAATTATTCAAAGCTTAGTATAAAATAAAGATATTGCATATCTTCATGTAAATTTCGCTTCAAAAAATAAATTTTTTCTAACCATTTAATATAATTTATTTTAAAGATTGTCTTTATTTCCTTTATTCTACATATATTTTTTGTCATTTTCATTTTTCCTAATTTCCCTTTTACAAATAGGTTAATATTACCATGAAATTTACTACATGCTTATTTTCAGGTATTTAATAACTGCCTCTTCAACATTCTTGGATGTCAATACTGGTCGTTAACTTAAATTGTCAGATAAGTAATTTTGATTAATAATGAATTTATTCAATTAATTATACAAATTCCAAGAATTATTTTTTTCTTTGAAATAAATTTTTCTTTTGTTTCAGATTTTCAACTAAATTGAAACATCTCTACCGAGAAGAAAAAGGAGATATCATGGAAAAAGGTTCCTTTTATCGGAAATTGATTTTAATATTTTTTTATTTGGTCTCAATGAATTATTCCTTTAGTCTGGGTTTAGATTTGCTCTAAAAGTTCTGAGTCTGAGGTATTAGGATTTACTATAGAAGTTTCTGTTACTCCTGGATTCTGTGCATCGTTATCGGTGCTTAAAGGATGAGCACACAATTTCAATTTGGCGGTGTGCACTATCTTTGTTTTATTAAGTCCCATTCTGATTGAGGCATTTCTTTCGCCTGACAATTTTTCTAAGACATAAGGTCCATGGAAATAGGGGTCGAATTTATCTTTCCTCTTGTTCACTCTCAAGTACACTTGTTCTCCTTCCTTAAAGTACAGTAGAGTCTCACATATTTCTGTATCTCTTATTTCCTGTCATCTTTACTTCCCGTCGGCTGTAGACGGTTATTTCCATTTTCGCAGTTCCGGCAACTCCCACCACGGTCCCGGTATATTCTCCTCCGAGTTGGGTGACGAATTGAAAAAAAGAGGCCCGAAGAGCGGAAAGCCTTAAATTGAGTATTTTTTCACGACGTCATGGGAATACGTCTCACGACATTTTCAACAAAATATCATAAACGTAAGTCATAAATGTACAAATAGTAATATTTCTCACGTGTAGAATCTATTTTCTCAGTCATGTTCCATTCTTTTGTTGATTCACGACCTTTCAGTTTCACGAAATAAATTAAAATATTCTAAATGTCAGGTTAGTGGTACTCTAACCTAAAATTTCGAACAGTTGCTTGTATTTCGTGAAACTGAAAGGTCTTCAAACGATAAAAGGATGAAGAAAAAGAATTGCGCAAATGCATTCTACACTTGAAAAGATTGCTATGCAGACTTTTATAACTTACCTTCACATTTCGGAGATTTTCTACAAAAAGTCGTATGCAGTTGCAGTACCATGTACTAACCTTCCTGACGGCTGGAATTTCCACCTATCGACGCCATGCCAAAAAACTCACTATTCCGCGAAATATTTGCGTCGTGTTTTGATTCCATAATATTAATTTTTAGTTGGCAAATTGTGGTACGCCAACAAAGGCTAACGGACCGCGACTTTTTCAACTGCGCAATAAGCCAAGACCGCCTGAACCGTTTACACTTAGAATGCATCATATTGCGTAATATACGCGACTGACTAATTGCGCACTCGGCCCTTCCGAGGCGAGAGTCGCAACCGGCTCTCGCCCTACGCGCTGAGAAACTGCGTGGGCCAGCAGTTCTAGGAATGTTGAGTGTATTTATTTGTATTATTATTATTTCAATTTTGAATCTTTCTATACGTACAAATACGGTGCAGAAGTCTAAAGTCAGCGAATACACTTCAATGCGTTATCACGCAAATGATTCAACATTGGTCAATGCGTCTGAATTCGTGAGAATAAAATACGCACTTGAATTCGCCCCAATGCGTCACGGCGAATTTCAGCAAGTGTTTATTTATACAATTTAATCCGTAACAGAAAAACCAACGTGAGGGGCATGTAGAATTTATTTTAAATGCTGAGTAACTTGTCTCGTAGCTCAGTGGCGGGTACTATGGACTGATACACGAGGGATCGCTGTTTCAAGTCTCGACGCATGCACTTTTTATTAATTTTTTTTTTAATTGACCTTGACCACGCATTCATATGAATTCACACGCATTCAATTCGCGCTTTCTCAATTCATATAAATGCGTCTCAATGCGTTTGAACGAATCAGAAAACGGGATTTACGCGCATTACAAAAATGTTAATTCGCCTCAATCCGTATCAATTCTTTCTGTTTTGCTGGACTCATATAAGCTCTTAAAATAGCAAAAAAAAAAAAAACTAATCAGAACGTTAACAAATTTATAGCTATGTACGTGGATGTAGGTTTATCAAAAGCTAAGTTCGACAACTTAAGATGTCATAACAAAGATATATTTGGCAGTCAAGTGTATCCGCATTAAAAAGAAATAACAGAAGCTAAGAAAAATTGTTACCCAGAACGTGTTACTAGCAATAGTTATGGATCAAAGGTAGATATAATTGCTTTTCTAGACCATACATTACAAGGAATACTTGCTACTTTAGATGAAGAAGAATGAAGAAATTTAACGGGTGAGAAAATTGTTGTTTTTTTTTTTTTGGTTAAATGCTGAATGGATGGTGCCTCTGGCCAACAAACAACTAGGCAAGCCTTGCATATCCCATTTGTAAATGATACTGATTCCAATTCGTCCAATTCAGATGATAGTGGTTCTGAATACGAAAATACTCATGCACATCATTCAGATGCATCAGTATTCATTACGACACTTGTTCCACTGCAACTGAAAACTGGAAATAATGTTTTATGGACTAACGACAAATCGTCATCTGTTTTGAATTGTCGTCCAACAAATTTCAAGTCTACTAAAGAAACTGAAGATGTTGTCAGAAAAAATTATGATTACTACTGCAAGGTATTAAGTAAAGTAAAGACCTATGTTCTTACTTTTAAAGATATGTCATTCGATGTAACCTTTGATTTAAAGTGTGCAATGATAGATGGTAAAGTGTGCTACATTTTGAAGGACAAAAATCTTCAAGATGTTGTGATATTTGTATGGTTGGCCGGAAATTTATAAACGATTTATCGAAAGTACAAACACTTTCTTGTAATGCAAAACATTACAAGTTTGGTTTTCCTATCTTACATGGTTGGATACGTTTTATGGAATATGTTTTGCATTTATCATATAATTTAGATTTTGAAAAAGGATTTTCAAGCGGAGAAGATAAAAATACAAAGAGAGAAAAAAAGAACAAGTTCAAATTTTATTAAAACAACGTTTAAATTTAACAGTCGATGTTGTGAAACAAGGTGCTGGAACAACAAACACTGGAAATTCTGCTTGAGCTTTTTTTAGTAAAGCAACAATCGTTTCAGACATTACGGGAATTAACGAAAAAATGATAGAACAGTTATATGCGGTGTCGCAGATTATTTCCCAAAGAGCAGAAATAAATATTTCTAAGTTTAAAACTTATTGCATAGAAACAGCTAAATTGTGCATTAGCGTATACCCTTGGTATCCAATGACACCTTCTGTACATAAAGTGTTGATACATAGTTGTGATATTATGCAAGAGTTTCCAGCACCAATAGGCTGGTTTTCAGAAGAAGCACAAGAAGCGAATAATGAAGTCTTTTGGAAGGCTCGTAATCAAAATAGCAGAATCTTTCAGAGAAGAAAAACAAATATTGACGTAATGCACTATATGCTTATTGCTATTTTCCATGACAATATATACAATAGTATTTTCACATTACTTTCTCTCCAGAGCAAAGAAGCAATTTTTATGAACTTTTAACACAAATATGAGCCCTCATGCTCGTTTTTCTCTACCTAGTCTTCTATGCAACAATTAATTTTCTACAAAATTTCTTAAGGTAATAAGTAAAGTCTGACGATGAAAACAGACTACACTCTAAACGAAACCCTAATTTTCATACAGAATTTTATTTATTCAAACTTTTCAGTGGTCGAGTATATATTCAGTCATTGTAGTATATGTTTTAATTTTCCGCAATCTTTGGTTTTTTTTCGACATAAAAACAAAAAGACCCTACCATCTTACATAGTCTTTTTAAAATTATGGGTAAGAATTTCATCTGTTTTTGAGATGAAAGTAAATTATATTGTTTTTCCAATTATTGATACATTTTATTTCAAAAAATTGCAGAATTCAAATCTTCAGAACATATCGTAAAAGTTTAAAAATGTTTGAGATGTTTTAGGAAACTTTCGTTTCGCTTAGTTGAATTTGATATTTAACAAAAGTACATTTTTTATATTGTCGTTTCGTTATTTAAACAAATATATTATGACAAAGTTGAGGCCTCTAAACAGTTTTCAGTATCAAGAATAAAGTTACTGAAAGGGAAGGAAAATAAAAACTTCTGGCAATACGTTTCGTTTTCGTAAAGAAAATTAAAATTACCACTGGTAGAAGAAAAAGAATTGCAATTTTTCAATTTTCCTTCCTTCATACGAGACAAAGAAAATATCTCGTATAATAAAATTTATATGAAATTTTATATAATACAAAATATGAAAAATATGAAATGTTGGTATGCATAATCAAACAACAACAAAATCTCTTTTAATTATGCTTCATTTTTAGAAGCAAAATAATGAAAGAGCGTGGCTACGTGTATCGAAATGTTGGTACAAATAGCTTCGAACAGTTTTGATTGAATTAATATATATATATATATATATATATATATGAGAGAGAAGGTTTTATCATTCGATTTTGCTGGATTCCGTCGCATAGCGGGATCAGGGGCAATGAGGTGGCTGACGGTTTGGCAAAACAGGCCTCTAGATTCCCAGTCATATAAAAAATATATGAAGCAACACATCAAAAAGGCACGTAACTTTTGTTGATCTATCAGAGGATTGTCTCAGTTCATTAAAAGCATCTTTCATTTAATTTAAAGCTTTATTTATGCTTACGTTAATAAAGAACTGCTTGAATTCTGCTTACTACCTCCTTTTGTTGTTGGAATTTGTCATCTATGTTGATTTTCATCAAATCGACTCATCAATGCCGTATCATTGAATTTATTGGCCCACATTCTTGACTGACTTTTAGTACTTTTTTATGAGAAAATGTATCGAATGTTGACCGAAAATTTGTGAAACTGTATTCAAATGTTTTTGCAAGTAAGGCCCCCAGTGGGCTAAACTGAGAAAGTCCGTAACAAAATGGTAGAATTTTGGAAACCTATAGCGATAATCGTTTTCGAGGTTTGCATTTGAATAACCGCAGAATATAGGAGCTATATGGAGGAGCTGTAAGAAAATATGTTTCACCGTAAAAATCTAGGTTAAGGTTGACATTTTGTGACAAAAATTAGTATTATCGAATAACATGTGCTCTCAGATATTTCTTATGATGTGTTACACATATTTTGTAATGGATTTTGCTATGTCCAATCCAAATATGGCTTTTAAATTAGTCTAGGACTAGTGGTTTCAAAGAAAAATGCAATTGAATTTGCTACTTTAACCTTTCATATAATGAACATTGTAAATATAAAATGGATTTGAATAAAAATTTCTATTCGGTGGTTTTTTATTTCACTGACTTTAAACCTGAAGTAAAAATTTAAAAATTCAGAAAGACGGATCCAACATAGCAGAACCTACTTGTAAAAATAAAACATATTTTATTAACAAGTGCTACTCTATTACTAATAGTCTAGGAGTGACAGTCTTAAAAAAAAACGATTTTTTCAATTTTCTTGCAAAAAGTGTATCTTATTTTTGGCTTCTCTATGAGGCTCGGATCCTGATCGTTATATCTTCAAATGGTCAACAGATGAAATCAAGAGGACATTACAACCTGTAATTTCGTCAATAGATCACGAGTAGTGATCTTCCAAAAATACCAGTTTTTCGTTCTATTTCAGCCAAAAATGCAAAATTCGTGTTTTTAGGAAATAGTGAGATCAGTCTGTGGCGACATTGAGGTTCATTAGGATGACGGCGATGTCTACTGATACGGAACCAATCCTCTCCGTAACGGAGAACTTCTTCGAGGAATGTTAGGATTTTTTTGGTGACCCATGGTATCTGGTGCGATGCGACGTTGCGGCTCGTTGCGATGACAACGATTTCTACCGATACGGGAGTAATCCCCTCTGTGGAGAATATCTGATTTTAACGCTGCTGAAAACTAGCATGCAAGTGACGGCAGGTAGTGGTCCAAGAATAAAATAGGCAAGCGTATAATGTAAAAACTAGCTTTTTATTCTGGGTTCGTCTCGTATTGAAGTGTACACGTTGGTGGCTCAAATGCAAATTAAAACATCCAAAACTTCCTAAATCAACGCTGAGAATATACCCTCTTCCCCAGCGGCCTTGAATGGGTCGAAACGCCGGAAGATTCACTGATTTCAGGCTTGCCATCCTCCAGTCATCACCACTGGCCCTATGTTCCAGGCCGTCAGAGGATTTCGGTCTGACATCCCCCTCCGACGCGTACCCAGGTTCAATACCAGGGAAGTGTAGCTAAACGAGGTGTTCGAGGATTTCACTGGCCGTTCTTGTCATATCGCCTGTTGCCAAAATCAATGCCCTCAGTTGACACGTAGGGTTTTTCTTTAAGTCTCTCTGGAGTTTCACAGTATCAGGTACATATTCGTCGTCAGATACATTTTGAATCCCCTGACAATTCCCCTTTCATGAGTTCCTCTTAGCCTATTGTATTTCGTTAGTTTGACCCTCGGAAAGTTTTGTCCTCTAGGCTACACTTACCTTATACACATTCCAGTTTCCAGTTTTCATGGCTCTATTAAATTATCTCTTAGTTTCTTTTTTCAAACCCAGGAGTCTACAATTCCACCAAGGAGCATCCTGGTCTGGTTTTCTAATGCGAGGAGGACAATTATCCTCATGAGATCTATGTATGGCCCTATTCGCTATATCCAGAGCAAACTCCAGTTGGTCAATTGATCTTACCCTCACAGGAATAATTTCCAAGGACTCTCCAAGATCTTCCCTATATTTTTCCCAGTCATTCACTCTTGGGTTCCTATACCTAATCGAATCAGAGTCGTCAGCTATCACTGAAAAGCATATTTGCCTGTGATCTGATAGGGATGTCTCAGGCGATACGTGCTAATCAAGAATGGTTCGCTAATGGATATAGAGCATATGTTCGAGTGAATAACCTCTTGACTTCTAGTTTTCACAAACTTTCGTGTATTTCTGCGATTTAATATGGTTAAATCGGTAGTTAAAAGGTAAACTAATAGGTACTCACATATGTTGTTCATGTTCTTACTGTTCCGTATCGTATGATGTACATTCGCATCATATATAATGACGAGCGGCCATTCTTTTATATATAATCGATATCCGTCCTCGCGTAAGTCGCTGTCCTAGGACTTTCATCAGTTGTATTGCAGATTATAGAGCCGTATTTCTGGAAATACAAAAGGGTACATCAGAAAAAAAGTGTGAAAAAATTGCCTGCAATAAACACATTATCAGGAGAAAGTCGGCCTGGGCCAGGCATTGTCTGGAAACCGGTAACCTTGCGGCAGGAGGTAGATTGTCGAGCGGACGGTTTTTTGCCCCGCGCGACCTTCCCATTGTTTGAGACTAGACACAGCGGAGAAAAATTAAAAATTTGTACTATAATATTTAATTAAATTTTAATATACTACATTAGTCTCGTTATATTATTACGAGTAAATTAAAAGCACAGTTGGGCAAGTGACAACTGTGCACGTTCACAGTTGGACAAGTGATATCTGTGCACGTGCACAGTTGGGCAAGGGACAACTGTGCACGTGCACAGTTGTCTAAGTGACAACTATGCACGTCTAAATTTCAGCGTGCACACTTGTCACTTGGACAGCTGTGCACGTGCACAGTTATACAAGTGACGACTGTGCACGTTCACAGATGGCACATGCTCAGTTGGCACGTGCACAGTTGTCCGCCTGACCAAATACGTGCACAGTTGTCCGTCTGGCCATCGACGTGCACAGTTAGGCACGTGCAAAGTTGCTACGTGCAAAGTTAACCCCATCCCGTACGATTCCATTCCTCACTTTTCTCATATAAACTCCCTGATCCCCGGCTAGAACCGAGTGAGTTGCGCTTACCCCGAAAGGGATATGGCTTAATGGTAGAAAATATTAACGTTTATTATGAGCGCAATCTCTACTCAAATTTTCTCGAGTAGTAAGTAATCAATTGACTTTAATAAGAGATGGCTGAAAATATTTGGAAAAGTTACTTAATATAGGCAGGGAGAGGGGTCTAGACCATTTTGTTAGGACTTGTTATATGTGGCAGTGGAGGGGTCCAAAAGCGGCAAAAAAAGTGTTGCATAATTTATGGATGGCCCTTAAGCGTTAGTAGCTTTTTGTACTTTGTGGCGATTTTATTTCGTGAATCTTAAAGTAAAATCCATTTTTTAAATTCCACTTGATTGCATTGTTTTGTTCATCTATTCTTCCCTCGAATCAAATGGTTGTTTCACAGTAGGGCTTTTCATATTCTAATCGGCCAGAATGCTGTTCAACTACCTCCACTTTTATTCCCTCAAAACTGGCGCGCATGGTATTTTCGTTGGTTCACACATCAGATTTGCATTATATGGAAATTTTTTCTCTTCTCTCTTCCTTTCCAACTCTTTCATTCTCTTTTATTCCCTTTGTCTAGCGTTCACTTCAAATCTGGCGAGGATCGTCGGTAGGATGTTAAAGTGTGGTGACCGATGAAATCACGTGCCATGCTTTATAGGTTCCGTCCGGTGATATAAATACAAATATTTCCCATCAGTGTAATCACGTCCGACATTATTGAATTCGTGATCACGTACATAGATAAAAGAATAAGTTACTTTTCATGTATTTTGAATGCTTCGACTCACGGGAATTTCATTTCTTATTTTGAAAAATGATAAATATAAAAAATGAAAAAATAATTTCTAATTAAAAGCATGTAAATTAAAAAATGATATATTAAACGATTTTGAATAGAAAACGTCCTGAATCAAGCAATTGTAGAAAAGGTTTGGTTCAGAAGCGATCTAAATTAAAGAATTTCAGTCCAAAATTTGGAAACTTTGATAATTTCATTGGAGAGGAGTTAAAATTGTATTATTTCCAATTTAAAGAGTGCAAATTCATTTAAAAAAGTGTTTAAATTTCAGATTATTTAGAATTAACGAAATTTGAAATTGTATTTTTTCTCATTAAAGGAATTTCAAGATAAATAATTGGAAATTTAGAATTTTTCAATATAAATAGTTTTTCATCAAAAGCGAATGAAATAAGAGAATTTGAAGTTGAAAACGAATTGAATATTTAAAGACAAAGCTTCTGAAATTCTACAATTTTAAATTATTCTTACATAAAAACAATGGTATTTATGCAAGTGGAATAACTTCATGTCAAAGAATATAATTTTATAAGATTTCAAACTGACGTATACTAATAAACTGTCTCGTTGGCATGACAGAAAATGTGGCGAGAGAAAAAACAAACTAAAAGCGAGCGACATATATCGGAGCTTTAGTGTGGGCATAACGAATGGATCGTAGATTATCATATGCATATAATAGATCATTCTTGTGAATGTCACTTTTTTATAAGAATTCACTTGTTCTTCAAGCAAACTAACATTCTTCGTACAAATATCACAAACAGCGGCGGACTTGGTGGAGATAGGATTTCAATAGACGAAAACTGATTAGCAAAAGATAATAAGAAAGTATTTGCTTTATTTTTCGTTATTTATAAGTAAGATTCCACATTTAGTTGATTTTGAACTGAATTTCAAAGCAAAATTTGTGAGCCAACTACCCTAAAGGGTCGCACGAAGGGAGCCGTGGTTCGGATCCCACCCTAAAGCACAGACCAGTCCGTCGCTGGATGAAGAAATAAAATGGGTAAAAATGCTCCATTTTATAAATTTGATTGAGGGAAAAATAAGAATCTTAATCAAAATGAAAAAAGGCTTTTAACTTAATCAGATTTTTAATATTGCACATATTTAAGGAATTTTTATCTGATTTATTCTTTGTGTTACTAGTATCGTGAAGATTAGATAGAATATAATTAATTATTAATAATTACTATTCCGAGCTTATATTATTGAAATAAGCAAACTTCGTTTATAGTGTTAAGTTTGTCCAACGAACAGAGAACTTTCCTCCTTTTATTCAACGTTCAGCTGATGCAGGAAGAAGGAATTTTCAAGGGACGTCGTTAATCTTACAATTACGACAAAGCCATACGAGGAACCTGACGTTCAGGTATAGAGCTTCATTCATTGGAGTTAAAATCACGATCTCCCAGCTGAAGCTGCGAAGCTACCTCGGACACAATAAATATCACAAAGCTTATCAAGTTAACGACTAAAGTTGACCTTCAAGGTCTTCTTCAAATTTTAATCCACGTAGATATTTATTGAATTATAAATCTAATTCTTAATTTTGGAATTAATATGAAGAGTAACTCTGGTGAAAGGACCCCGCACCAAATGTAGAGAAAATGGATTTCTTTCAAAATGTGTAAATATATAAAAAATATAATATATAATTGAAAACTAAAGGTTAACAACCACCGCAGGGTCCCACTGGGAACAACTGTCATAAAAAAAATGACATCGGCTCCCAGTAGGACCGCGGTAAATCCCATTCATGGCCACGTCTCACAACCGTGAGATGGGTTAATTTTTCAGGATTTCTAGAAATATCATCAAATTTCATAGAAATTCACAGGGAACGGAAATCACGAAAGTATTTTATTTCGTTTCTATCGGGTCCCTGGTTTCAAAGATTTTGAAGACATTTTCAAATATTTTTTGCAATACATTTGGAATTCGCCCTGAATTCTTATTAATTATTTTGAATTCTTTCAAATTCTTTTAAACGCACTCAATTCGACTCAATTCAATGGATTTTTCAAAAGTTTTATTGCCTTTTAAATTTAGCTTGATTGCCTTGATTGCTTGATTGCCCACTTGATTGCCTTTTAAATTTAGCTTGACTTTTTATGAATTTCATCTGATCCTTCTCAATTCACATACATTTCTCAAAATTCACTCCATTTTTACTGAAATAAATTGATTTTTTTTATTTAAAAAATTTTTCGATTCATTTGAATTCTCTTGAATTGTTTTGTAGTCATTGTTCACTTGTTTAGTTAGAAATTAGTAGGATTTCAAAGAATAGATTTTTTTTTCTTCAAATGACCCTGAATTCTATTAAATTTTTTGGAAATCTCTTAAATTTTGTAAATTGAGAATAATTGAATTGCCTCAGATTTTTCTAAGCTTATTTTACATTTACAGAATTCAATGAAGTTTTTTATATTTTCAAGATTTTTCCAATTCATTTGAATTGTTTGGAATTTAACTTGAATTGTTTTGAAGTCTTATGAATGTATCCTGGATTTGTTATCCTTTGAACGCGAAAAAAGTACCCTATATTTATGACCAAAAGTACCCTGTGGTACCTATTTTTTATCCCAGAAGGGCTGTGAGGCCTATGCCTGTATTTAAGAAATTATATGTACTTTATACTGCTTCCTGTGGATAGCAGCTAACCATACTTATTTTCGCTTTTTTTGCCACCAGAGTCTCGGAAAAGAATAAAATTGTAGTTCCGCATTTTTATGGTCCGTATTTGAGCAACCTACAACGCAAAAAATTCTTCTTGATATGGTTTTTCAAGCTGAAACCCCTAAAACATTTACATTGTTATCCATGGTAATTGCACAACATAGCACAACGACTCACCCAGCCGTTCAAAAATTTCGTCGTCTGATGGCGCTGCCAACATACTTGAATGCTCTATTCACATAAACATTTCAGACACCGAAGGTGGAGCTGAACGAATATAAATAATCAATACTTCCGTGCTCTAAACCGATATAGACTTAAGGGCAGAGATCTCAAAAACGAATCCTAACCTCCAAATAGTGCACATAGAGAAAATTTTTATTTAGCAGAATAACATTTTTTTGCTATTATCCCTAAAAAAAAGAGCTCGGGGACGTCTGTTGTTCTATTTTATAGCATCTCCAAATACAGTTTTGAAAATTTTGAATTTTTGTGGACAAAACCCCGGGGTAACCGGTAACTGAACCCGATTTACCACACGAAGAAGTATCACATGCCCTTAATTGGTCATTTATTTTCAATTTGAATGGTTCTTGTCCGAGCTAAGTTGCCACTGAGTATCAGCTGTCCGATAGACTAGTTCGGGGGGTAAAGAGTGCGGGGGCAAGAGAGTTGGTGGGCACAATCTACGGGTTGAGAGGCTTGGGGGGATCGAGCAATTTTCGCCGGGAGCGCCGTCTACAATTAGTTCCTCGAACTATACCCCGTTCCGCATCTAGGCTTATAATATCTTTGGTCCAAATGCATGGGATTCGGTCCATTTTTGCCCTATTTGGCTAATATTTTCGTAAAAACTAATTTCTTCTATATAAGTGTCTTGGAAAAATAGTTTTTATTTTTTAGAAACTATTTAATGACATCATAAAATGATAGTGATTAGCATTCATTACGATGATATTACAAAAATAAAGCTTTGTCCTATGCATTTGCTCCGTTGTTTTCCCCTCAGCTATCAACGAAGTAAAGTTAGCTGGTGGTTGAAGTGAAAATACCTAATACATGCCCATCCCATCTCACCCAACGCTCACTGGTGAGCGCGACATTCGAAATTACAAAAAGGCGGTCACTTGACCGCCCACGCGAACGGATTAGGGTTAAGAAACCATTTTAAATATCATTTTTATGTTTAAAGTTTTGTCGGATGAGAACTTTCATTCAATTATAAAAGCAGAGGACCCACAGTCATTCAGTTACAAAGCCTTTAATTGTTTGAGAGCACAAAAGAAAAATGCGCCCTTAAATTGTATATTGATTGGCCGGAGTCGAAAAATGTTTTTGACAAGATTTCTACTCATTCTTCGTAAGGCAAAGTGACAAACAATCATATAAATATCCTGTACAAAGTTTAAACAATTTCAAATGCAGTTTTTCAATGATATTTGGCATTCGCTTTTTGAATATTTTAGCAAATCATTATGTTTCCGTTTTATTCACGATCGCAATAATTAACCGTACCCATTTATTGATTTACAGGCATCATTTTAATGTTAGAATACTACTCTCATGTATCTTTAGTCACCAAATTCAACTGAAATAAAAAAGGTTCAGTCAAATCTATAGCAACTGTTAATAAAATAATGGTTTTTGACAAGTGACACTCCTAACCTCAAAAGCTATTTGTTTGAATTCCTTGCTTGTTCAGAATCACCGGTTTTACTTTACTCTGTCATTTAAACGTACCACACTGCACTGACCTAGCTTGTCAAATACGACGCAAACTTGCCTGTGCTTTATTCGCAATATTTATTGGTAGTTTTATTTTAGGGTATTCCTTAATTCCTATGAGCATATTTAAATAAGGTGATCAATCCTTGGAGCGTGGCCAGCGACTGTAACGATTACACTATTACAAATTTTGAGCCTTGTTATAACACCTCGATAAGGAGATAAGAAAACACATCACAACATTTTAATCTTTTATTTACTGAGATTTATTTTGGTGAATGATTGAATAGTCTTTGTACTGCACATTTAGCAGTTACTTTCCAGGATTATAGTAACACCGTCCTTCTGCCCAAGAGGGGTCATTCAAATAATTTTGTAAAGTAATCCCACTTAATGAGATTTGCATTTGGTTCAGTCTGAAATATACACACCAGAAGTTTTAGAAATGCAAAGAAAAAATAATTGTGGACAAATTACAGACTACTTACAGTTATTAATGCCTGTAAATGTCCCGTTTCGAATAGGCGATTGCGAATGCATTTGATTAAATGGGGATTGTCAGAGAAGATGTATATCTCACGATCACCTGCAATAGGATGAGGAAAGGAGTTTTTGACATTATCTATTTTTCCACTGCATCCGACTTCAGACCAAAATTTCCTGTTAGTCGTGGCTCTGCCCGTTACAACTCCGCGTATCTTTGCACCAGCTTTTTCCAATAATGCAATCGCTTGAGTTATTGATTTGACCAAGGTTACATCAGGAGTTCGTCCTTTGGAAGTGAAGACAGCAATCGGTTGGGTGCAATCATCCATTATAGGTTGAAAGACGAAAACTGGCCCGTGATCAGCCATTTCGTTAACATCCGTAGTTGGTGCACTATCACCGAAATCAACAAGACCTTTATAGGTCATTGTTTTTGCGTCAAGTCTGAGGTTCCTTTGTCTTGATACTTCGTCGCTCTAAAGAATTTCATGACGTTTTAGGTCTGGCTTTTGCTTAAGCGTATCTGCCGGCAAATCCAGTAACTGTTGGTTTAAGCCAAAGGGAGTCTCTATCAGAGATAAATACCTGTATTAAACAAAAAAAATACATAATTAAGTATATATTTATATTTAACGATTGTTTGTTAATATAATAAAAAAATTATAGGCATTGAATATCGAAAACATTATTACCGGCGAATTATACTGATGCATGGTAGTAGTAAAACCTTTTATCGCTGATGAGCCTATAAGCTGCAGGTGACCGCATGTGAAATAGCAGAGATAGTATTATCCAATCCTCTCTGTAACGTCGTCCTTTCGCAACGTTGCATTTCGCAGTTTTTAAGATTTCTGAAATGACCGTGTTTTCATTTTTAGCAATATTATGCTTTACGAATTCTGCTTCCAATGATGTACTATTCAGCAAAATCAATTTCTCTTGGGTTTGTTTAAACTGCCTTTTCAGAAAATATAATTGGCCTGCTGCTCGGACATTTTTCTTCTACTGATCTTCAAATTCCGGTCTAATAGTGTAACCTTCTTTTTTTTGTTTGGACTCAACTTGAGCACAATTCGATGCAAATTCGTCTGATTTTTCAGTCGTACTGTTTTTTGGCCAATGTTATTTTAGCTTTTTGACAAGCTGCACAATACCTAGATTGTTTTTTGCATACAAATCCATGATTAGGGAACAGTTGTTGTGCTGTAAAGTGCCCAAATTATCGCGAAAAGCAAACGTCGTTTCAGAATTTCTTACGGAATTTGGAGAGGCACATCCTTGGCAAATCTTGCATTTGTGGAAAACGTTGATCATGTCTTCCGATTCTTTTGAAGAGAACACGTATTCAGAAATAAAACCAATTTTCTGCGTTTTTATCGGAACGTTCATCACTGATGCATCTTCAGTCATATCCTTGTACAAAACAACTTTTTTTGTGATATTGTCTTTACAATACCATTGTCCATTCGACCTGTGCACTGAATAAATTGGCAATTCTTTCAATTTCTGACACATATTCCATATTTTTCAATGGAGCATCAGATATCTCTGGCATATCAAGAATATCAAATGAAAACGACTCTTCAGATACAGCAGCAGGCATATATAATGTTTTAACATCTGATGTGTTCGAAACTTTTCTCCTCTTCGCTTTCCCAGCTTTTGGAGGTATTTCTCTTTTCTAATGAGATTTGCGCGCTTTTGGTACTTTAGAGAGGTAATTTGGACAGTCCGGGAAAACTGACGGCAATGCACCTTTCCTCAATCTCGGAACTTTATAGTTTTCCTGGAAAAATGTACATACACATTGTAATCTTTTCAAAACTCCATCCTATTACTAATAGTTTTAAAAAATAAACCTTAATATCGCTAAAATCACCTATGTTATGAAAGGTTGAGAAAAAAAAATTTCAATTTTAAATATCTCCTAAGTTTTTTGATTTTTTCAAAAATTATTTGCGGTTTTTTTCTTTCAACACCTGAGAGAACAAATTTTTAAAATTGTTATCAAAATTACTAACAAAAGCTGAAATTCTTCTGAGGATTTGACATGGAATTGCTCAGCTGATTTTTCTATACATGATATACACATATGTATTTAAAAGATTAAGGTTCGGAAAAGATGAAATAAAAACTTTAGATTACGAAACTGCTTTATCAAAAACATAATTTTTTTAAATTTATGTCTGATTGACCCACCTTCTGATAAATTCCAGATAAGTTTAACGAATGTTAAATATTATGGTATAAACTTAACTGAAGGTCATCAAAAGATGGATCAACCGGTCTTTGAACAGTAAAAATGAAGCTCTCAAATTTAACAAGGCCTTGTACGACAAAATCCTACAGTGCACAAGATGAAAGATACTTCAAAATAAACAAAATTTTAGGAATTAAGCTTCGAATGCAAAAGAAATTGAATTTTATTATTTTTGTTTAATATTACAGAATTTTAATTTTGATAAAGAATTTGAAAGATTCCATACAATACTTCTCCTTTATTTTTTGTTAAAAGTAAATATTTTATGAATTATAAATAAAAGAAGTTTCATTACATACTACCTATTTTTTAAACTATTTCTTTCTAACTAAAACAGACGTGTAATATTTTAGGGAATTTTTTATGGAAAAAAGTAAGCTACCGAGTATACAAATTAAAAAAAACACGCGTCGTTGATGAAGCTGAAAAAAAGTATAAAATAACAATTAACTATGATGAAATAAGTAATTCTGATCCAAAGTAATTTTTTTCTAACTTCAGCTTTATAACACCGGTTTCAAGATTATTGAAAATTAGTTATTATTGTCTACGTCTTTATTTCGTACGTCGTTTTTTAGCTTAATATTAAATAAATTTGAGTTGATTTGATTGAATCCGCGAAAGTCATTTTTCACATAAAACCAATACCTTCTCATTGAGATGAGAATGTAAAAAAAGTAGCATTCATACAAATAAGACGATTTTTCAACAAAATAGGTTCTTTTGAAACCAAATTGTTTAGTTATTAGGCCAAAAGAACTAATTTTTACAAATTTCTATAAATTTTTACAAATTTACAACAAAATAAGTACATTTTTACCAAAAAGGTGAATTTTCAAATAAAATTATGTAATTTTGAACAAAAGGGTGATTTTCAATCAAGAAGATTAGTTTTCTATCATAAAAGACGAATTTTCAACTAAAATGAATCTTCAACGAAAAAATGACGTTTTAACAAAAATTGTTAAACTTTTAACCGAATTTTCAACCAAAGATGATAAATTCTCATCAAAAAATATAATATATAGTTCGATATTTAAACAAAAAAAGATTTAAATTTTGCATAAAGAACTAGCAATTTTAGCTAAATTGCAATTTTTATCAGTGCCCATAATAATTCAAGTGATAGTCTTTTTTATACATTTTTCATACGAGCTAATTATTATTTTATTGTTATTATCTAATTTCCCCGGCTATAAAGTGCCAAATTTACTGGGAAATTTTGCATTTTTACATTTTTCAAAAGTTCCCTAAAAATGTCATTGATTAAAAGTTTCGTGTATTGAAACTTTCAAAGTGAAAGTTTCCGATTGAAACTTTCAACGGCACATTGCTGATAGAAAACCTGGTAGAAGAGTGAAGTTACACGCGTTTTAAATAATACGATTAATGCATTAATTCATTTCGGGCAAAAAATGTAGCAAAAAGTAACCTTTTCATAAAATAATAACTTTTTCGTAACCGCAGATCAAAAAAGTAACCAAGTTACTAAAAAGTAACCCGCTCCGAGCCCTGCTATTTGAATCGGTCAGTTTCTCGATGGGCTTTGAATCTGCAATGTACTACAATGTCCATTTCAAGCAAAGTCATACTGAATCGGTTTCCCTCTTTTCGAATGAGACCGACTCTTCTGAGGTTAGGCTGTCATATTTCGCAGGATTTTAACAATTGATAAATCATTGAGAGGTTAAGAGAAATCATACGCAAGGCTACTAGATTCCTTTTGCTATTTTAATTGTATAGGATGTGAAGCATTTTGCGGCATACAAGTCTGTCAAAAAAATAATGAGTAAAATTCGGTTAGAAAACAATTAGCGGCAATTTGGAATTCCAGTGACAGATACGCTATTCAGATGGCTTCGAAACCCATTCAAAGCAAGTGAATGCATTTTTGTTTCCTGGGCTATCAATTTTTTGAAACTGTTTATTGTACTGATATCAGAAAGAATGTTATCAAACTTCCTTTTAAAAAATCTTCGCTTAATGTTGAATAAATTCGGAAAAAAGAGAGTTGAAATTTTAAGACCTGTATTCTGCTACTTTGAGTTTTTTGAGAAAAGCCAAGAGTCACCCAAAACCACACATTAGATGTTTTCCTGGTAGTTGCTTACACGGAAAAAAGTGAATGGCTAAATTTTCAATTTTATCGTGCACCGCTTAAACTCTGAATGCATTATTCCTGGAATTTAGTACATTTTACCATTTCACATTGCAACATCAAGGAATATAGTAAACCCGGGTATTTTAAGTTGTGATATTTACTAAATTCTAGGAAAAATGCGTTTAGAGTTGAAATGGTGCACGACAAAATGGCAAATTTAGCTAGTCACTTTTTTCCGCGTAGAGAGCTTATTTATTAAACTTCAAGTTTTTAACAGATTTATTATTAGTAATTGTGAAAAAGAAATAGGTGAACTTTTGATCTACTTCAAATTATCATATGGGACAGAACGAGCATCTGTTCTGGGGCGGAATGAGCCATCTCTTCCTATGCATTAACGGATTAACCTAGCCTCATTGTGTAGCAGTCAGTATAGGTTAGGATGCAATTTTTCATCGTATCAGCTTTTGCAATCATATTTTAATTATGGTGCGTATGGTGCAAACATATTAAAAAATTCCAGTCGACCAACATATTGAAATGCAGCATCATGCACGGTAGATGAGTCTATATTGGTCGGAAGTTATTTTACTGTAGAATTTAATTGTCACGAAGACAATGGACACGGGACAGTCGGAAAATTTGTGTACATATTTATTTCTGCAATACAATTATTGAGAAGTATGTAGGCGAGAGTGACCTGAACTGGATATATTCATAAACTGAATAATGAGTAAAAATAACTTGTATATTTAAATTAAATGATCTGTAGTCATTTTTTATAAGTAACATTATCAAAAAGGGATTGTGTCATAATGCAGCTTACCACTTATTTGCCGTTATTAAAAAAAATGTAATTTCAACATGGCGACGTAACTGTGCACTTCTAATAATTTCTAAATTTTTACTGAGGTAAGATTTTTTAAAACAGTTTCTTTTATTCCTGATACACTCAACTCCCGAATAAAAGAACGCCCGGTTCACTGGCCCCCGCAGTTTCGTGATATGAGAGGAGCCACGGGTCGACAAAGGCTTGCTCACTCATGCATGATGAAACAGCACCGTATCCACACAGGGTGCAGTGCGCGAGCACTCTCGCAGGAGCGGTTTAACCCGGGCGCGAAGGGATGCATAGCACCCTTCGCGCAATCTTTGGCAATCATTTCAACTGAACGTGCAATTTCAGAAAACTTGGATATTGCATCTACGCACAATATGCGGGAAAACACTGATGGACAAAGTCCGAAACAAGATAATCCTCAAAGAATGTGGTACAGGAGAGACACTAATTGACATATGGGAAAGAAATCAGTTAAGGTTGTTCGGACATCTTGAAAGAATGAAAGATGAACGACTGGCCAAACAGGTGTACAAAGGTAAAGTAAATGGCAGAATGCCCAGAGGTAGACCGCCGAAAGAATGGTTAGACTCTGTGAATGAGACATTAATCCGAAGAGACATAAGAAGCCATAGAAACACGAGAGCTTCTCCCTCTGCCACGCTTACGGACGCCACTTTTCAGTGTAGCTATTACCGGGAAGTGCTCGGACCCTATCTCATTCCTCACATTCATACTGTCTATCGTATTCCTCATTCTTTCTTCCGCCAGGATGTAGTCTTATTACTGTTTCTCCCTTACCTATAAATGTAATGTCTCCTTTCTCATCTCCTTTCATATTACCATTACATATAAACCATCCGGTTTCTCCTATTACGTATAGCAACCTCCTCCCCTCTCGATCTGTCTCCCTATGTTTGGAGCTCCTTGTATAGGCCTCCTTTTCTTCATCCCAAATCCCTCCCCCTTGCTCGCCAGTCTAGGCATTCAAATCACCTATCAAAACTAACTCTTCCTTCTTTTCCTTCATCCACCTCCTTATTACTCTCCAACCTTCCTCTTCCCCTCTTCTTCTATACACACAAAACACAGCTATTTTTACTTTTCCATTTACAATCCTTCTTACCATTGTTCCATCCTTTTCCTCCTGTCCTCCTCTGTTCTTCCTCTTACTGCTAATTCTTTCCTCACCCCTGAGACCATGCTGCCCATCCCTCTACCTTTAGTGTGTTCCTTTCTTGCTTCTTGCATTGTCCACACATAACCTTTAGGTAACATCCTTTTCATCCCCTTTCAGTCCTTCTCATCCGCCCAGGTTTCACTCATCATAATCACATCCCACTTTTGTAACTCCCGCCAAAATCCTTCTTCCCTCACCTATTCTCCTTACTCTTCTTCCGCTTTGCTGTTTGGAAACCCCTCTGCTTGATCTCTAAACTCTTTTGCATCTTCTTTCTTCTACCTTTCTCTACTCTTTTTCCCTTTTCCTTTATTTCTTCTACTTCTTCGTCCCAGAACCATTCCTCCCCATTTATCCATAATCTGTCTCTCCCTATCCTACTACTGCTTGTTGTTCTGTGCAATCGTCCAGTATCTGTCGCCCTCTGGCGTTCATTGGTGGACTTCGTACCGTCGGCATCCTACCTTACCCAGTACTCCGCGAGGTTTCCCTCTCCTTAATCGCCTACCTCTTGCCCCCTTGCCGGACAACTATTTTTCCACTCCTAATCTCGAAAACTTCGCACGCTTCAATTTCCCTTTCACACAACTTACTTTCACCCTTTACACCATTGCCTTCACTCACCCTTCTTCCCTTACATCTGATCTCCGCACTCACTGCCCTTTCTGTATTTTCTGATTGAAATGTAATAGTTTGTCATTGTTCAGAGAAGAAATTTTTTAAAATATAATGTAATTATTTAAACAATTACTTATTGCTAAGTCTCAACATTTCTAGAAATTGACCCAGAGATATCCAGTTTTTTCTCAAATTCGCATCCTACGCTGCTTTTTGTTGAATAATTATATAATTTTGATACATTTATTTTAATTTCCAATATATTTCTATTTGTTTAAACAATTTTGATTTGCTTAAGCAGTTTTTTTGGATAACTTTAAAAAAATTAAATTAAATAAAATACATATAATTATTTTTCTGAATGTATAGTATATAGAAATAATTTATTAACCATTTTATAATTGTTTAAACAAATATAATTTTTTTAAACAATTACTTTTCCAGACATACTTTTAAAATCGTATTTTCTAAATTAAACATAATATTGAATGATTTCGAGGAGTAATAAATTCTCCTAAAAACTTTATGTTATTGCTTATACAATCAATTATTGTTATTTTTTTCTCAGATTTCCTTCAAATAGAGTGTGGATGGTTTACATCGTTTTTGGCGCATTATTAAATAAATCATAAAGGTGATAATGAAATTTAAATTATGAAAGTTTATTTATTATTGCTTTCTTCATATTTTTACAATCTTTATTATTAAAACAGTATTTACTGCAAGTAGTAAGAAATTATAGAAAACAGTTTCCAGATATCAGAAAGAAAACATTGTCTTCAACCAAAAAATAATATTGTGTGATCAGCGTTGTAATTAGACTGCATATGAAATGGATTTAGATTATATTTCATTATAGCATTTGAAAGTCTTATGAATATCAATCTGACATACTGAAAGACACAACAAATATATATTAAAATATATTTACGAAAATAATTCTATGTGTAATATTTTATATTATTGAGCCACATTTTTTAATAGAAAAATTCTTGAACGAATAAAATTTGGTTAAACAATGACACGACGTTTTTAATAGAATTGATTACTTCTCGAAAGCATTCAATGTTATGTTCAAATCAGAAAATACGATTTAAAAAATATTTTGGGAAAAATAATTATTTAAACAAATTATATTTGTTGAAACAACTAAAAAATGGTTAATATATTCTTTCTGTACACTATACAGTCAGAAAAATAATTATATGTATTTTATTTAATTTTTTTAAAGTTGTGGAAAAAAACTGCTTAAGCAAATCAAAATTGTTTAAACAAATATAAATTTATTAAAAATTAAAAGATATATATCAAAATTATATAATTATTCAACAAAAAGTAGCATTGGATACCAATTTGAGAAAAAAATTGGAAATCTCAGAGTAAAATTTTAGAAATTTTGAGAATAAACAATAAGTAATTGTCTAAATAATTACATAATGTTTTTTTTTTAATTTACTACTCCAAACAATGACAAACTATTACATTTCAATCAGAAAATACGATTATTTATAACATTTTTTGGGAATAAATAATTGTTTAAATAAGTTAAGTTTGTTTAAACAATTAAAAATTCGTTAAAAAGTCATTGGAAATATCCAGATTGTCCGTTAGTAATTATTTGTATGATAAAATACGACGGAAATTGCTAAAAAGTAACAATAATAAGTGAAAATGTAGTTTTTGATTTTTGGGTCTTATTTGGGGCGATGTTGGGGACATAAGGGTGGGTTAAAAATAAAAGTAATTAGCATGGTTTAATTTCATAGGTACTCCTCTCCAATCCCTAAAAAAGTTGGCACGTTTCGATCAAACCCTGAAGTATGAGTTCAATTTTGAACAGAAGATATTAACGAATTTCAAATTTGTATTGACTTTTTTCGAATTTCAGAGAAACCAACTTTATAGCTCTGCATGATATACCATAACTGTTTTTATTATACATATTAATAAATTGAATAAACAATTTAATTATAATGAATATGTAAATAAATAGAATAAATAAATGATATAAATACCAGAAAAGCACGTAGGTCGTCAGTAAGTAAGCGAATCAAAAGAGGGCCTCGAGGTACAATGGGATTCAAAAGATGACGTGCAGGGCTAAGCAGGACTAAAGGAGGCCTTGAATTGAATCATGCAGGGCTAAAGTAGGGCCAAAATTTCGACTCGGGACAAAGCGTTGAAATTAAACAAATCTGAATTTCATTAAAAACTGAACCAATTATTAATTACCAAGAATTGCGATAATAAAAGGTTTTTATACTCTTCCCCCTTTAAATTTTAAATTATTTCAAGTACATTTAAATCGTTCAAAAATCAATATTTTTCAAAATTTCAATTGTACTTTTTCAAGTTTTAGCATTTCAATTTTAATTGCAGAATTACAACTTATGAAAGAGAAAAATGAAAAATTCAGCGTTCAACATGAAAATTTAGAACTCTAAAATTTTCAAATAATTTGCAACTTTTTGAATATACATCGTTTAACTTTTACCACTTTATTCAGAATCATTATTTATTCTTTGAATCTTCCAATCAAATATATTTTGAATTATTCATTTGTTGAAATCTTTGCCTAAAAGTTTCAAATATTATTTCGTTAAAATTTTGACAAAATAATGCAAAGAAGATCGCTATGCTTCCATTTTTTTAAATTGCACAGTTTAAAGATTCAAATATTTAAAAATTCTATATATGGCTATTCGTTGTACTCGGAAACTCGAACAATTTATTGACGGCTTTTGTTTTGATAAAAAGAAAATTATCAGAGTTATAGAATTTTTAAAATTCGAAGAAACAAACGGAAGGTAAAATTTCAAGCGAAATAAGAACAACGCACGATATGAAAGAAAGTCTGAAAAAGAAACACGTTGCTTTTTGAAAGCCCTACAAGATTATCATAACAACTTTCTGAATTTTCTTGAAAATTCAAACTTTGATTGCAAAACAAAAAATAATGGAAAATGAACATTTTCATTCTTCGCTCAAGCTATGCAAGGTGCGAAAAAAGATGAATTGACAAAAATTGTGCACACAAAAAGATCTACAAGATCTACGTTTTGCAAAAAATTTAATTGTTTTATTTTTAGTGTTATTTTTTACGATTAAAACAAAAGCTAGGCGTCCTATCAATAAGTTACTGATGACAAATTTGTAGTTGTTTTTACGATGAGCAACCTCTGTCTATTAATTTTTTTCATAGCTTGTGTCGTTTGTCCAAAAATTATATATTTTTTTATTTTTAATCTTGTTTTTCACGACTAAAACAAAACTAAGCGTCTTATCGAAAATTGAGTTTTTCAAATTTTGCACTATTTTTTCTGGGATCAAAATTGGAATTTTTTATTTATCGGAGAAATTTAAAAAGTTGTTATGGTAACCTTGTAGGGCTTTCAAAAAGCAACGTTGTTCTTTTCTTGACTTTTTTTTATATCGTGCGTTGTACCGCTTGAACCCGTGTGGAAATTGCCAAATGTTTGCCTAGTTACAAGTTTGGCCCCAACTTGGAAAATTATTTTATTTCTACAACAGGTTTAATATCTTAAATCTAGTTTAAACCAACTCTGTTTCACAGCTCTTGATTGCAGCGCCATCAACTTGGCTGTGCATCTGCTTTCTGTCGGGCTCCATCTTGAAACTCTTGCACACAAGTAGGTTAGTTTGAGGTTATGTGGGCGAGTGTTTTTGTGATTTCGCCTGTAATAATTATTAAAGTGTGATTCAAATAATTGAAAATGCCGAAAGTGAAAAGCAGTTGTCGCGTTCAAAATTTTAATTAAAATTGGTTTAATAACTCCTTGTTTATTGAATAAACTATACATTATTTCACAGAATTACACTTTCTGAAATATTGTTTACCGAAAAGTAGCTGACCAGTTTACTGATCCTTTAAAGATCGAAAGTGAACAAAAAAATGAATCTATAAAATGTAGATTACCTCAAAATCAAATTTCGAATAATTAAATATTTTATTGATAAAATGATTGTAAATAACTTTATTCAAAATTAAGTTTAGCAGTTCTGTCTCGATCATCTTTTTTCAATTTATATTATCAAATCATTTGAATTTTCAAAACGTTAAAACCGTGTGGATCCATTGCTTTCATTTAGTTTCATGTAAATTTGAATTTGCGCGCCGAACTTTAATATCGATTATCTGTCTCTTCGATTAATTCTTTGGTAATGTGACAACTTCGCTATAATAAAACAAATGAATTGCGTGGTTGAAAATTGCAAGCATAATTCTGATTCGCTTTGAAAGAAGTTTATTTCAGTGCGATATTACAATGTGAATTTTTTTTACAATTTCAAGTGCAAAAGAAATCCTTGTGGAGAAAAATTAAGTTCACACTGTGAGTGTTAAATAATTCTCTTTCATAAAGATTGAGTTTGCAATTCAAATTACATTGGTTGAATTTTAAAAAGTGTTATCAAAAAATTGAAAATGATCAATTTATAAACGATTTAAATATACCTGAAACATTAAAATTTGTACAGCTATTATACGGCAAAAATATCTCTGTATTTTCTTTTATCAGAACCCAAACTTTTCTTATAATATTTAAATCATATTTTCAAAGACCAATCGATTTCTTGCACAAAGTTTGCTGATGCTCAGCGACAACTGTATTTCTTCATATGAGAAAAAGTGTGGATTTCGCAAAGAGAGCATATTTTTCAATAAATGTGATTGTTTTTTGACAAAAATTATAAAAACAATTCATTTTATTTCTTAATTCCAGTAGATTAGTCTTTTACTTTAAATTAAAGTAATTGAGCATACCTATCTTGTTACACATTATAAAACTAGGCGAGATTCACATCACTACTTTCCAACCGAGCAATTCACGCCTACCCCGAAAGGGAAACGACTTAATGATATAATAATAATAATATATCAATGTATATATATATATTAATTATATTATTATATATTCATCATTTTCAATATTTCCGATACCCATTTCAATATATTTTGCAGGTTATAGTATATCCAAATTATCCCGAAACTGTCCTAATAACATTTTGTAATTCCTGTCTAAGGCAATTTTCGATCCATCCCGAATTAAAATTTACATTTCGATTATTCGGACAATCATAATCAAAACCATGTTAATAAAATAACGTAACAAATCGTAAGCCTTCCAACTAATCTAAATCGTCAGGCATTCCGACGACATAAAAAAAAAATTCACGTAGCCGGGCCACGTGGCTGAAGCCCTACCATAACCAAAAAAATGCTACGAAGGAATATACGAGTTCCCCAAACTCACGGTCGGTTTCCAAAATTCTTTAAGCTTTACACACTAGCACCGACCACGAGGTGCGACTCGAACAAATCATAAAAAAAAGAAGATTTTACGCGTTTACCGGCAAAACACGAAAATCCTAACTATCCGAATAGGAGCACTCACGACCGAACTAGCACGTGACGTGTAAATCGAGAAGCTCAACTTCTTGGTTCTCACCACACAAATGGAGATTATCACAAAAAAAAGAAACCGAAATTACCGAGATCATTTTCGAAGCTGATTGTCGAAATTGCAAAAAAAAATCAAAATCGCGTACGAAGGCAAGAAACACTTTTCGCGGCACTTAGAGAAAGCTGGCTGAGCGTCTTGGCGGTATCTCAAATCTTTCCCATTTCGAAACTAACAGTGATCCACCAAAACCCTCCGCCAGGAAGTAAAAGTCCTATTTACACCGTTGACCTCATTCCTTTTGAAAAGTCCTTTCGGCTTATTAGACATATTCCCTCTTTTTGTTAGTTTTATTTATTATTTCAAAATTTCACTTTATTTTTATCACTTTCCAATTTTATCTTCCTCGTATAATTTTTTTTGGTGACCTGACGAGAGTTCGGAGCGAGAATTATGAGACGCGCAAAGTATGATAGGCAGGTTCGCTTGGTCGTCCGGTTCGTGTTGTCCAATCGGAGCGTCGTATCGTCGTGTCCCGATGCCATCCGCCAATCACAGCCATCCTGGTTCATCCACGGCCGCCATCTTACTGGAAGGTGTAAGGAAATTCTACCGCAAAAACAGAAGAGAACTTTGTTAATGGTAAATCCTTACGATTCTGAGTGGAATCCTACTTCTTAATTTACAACTCCTACTCAGAATCCTCAAATATAAATGATAGTAAGAAGATTTCGAAGTTTCGCTTTGGTTTCACCAGTTTTGTGCGCCCTCTGCCATTTCCGGGGCTTCCGTTATGAACTTTGAGAACAATAAAAGGGACGCAGTGGTGGTGCCTTTCCTGTCGAACGTTAAGTAAAGGAGGATGGTTGGCATTCGATTCCTCTTAGTCTCCTACTTCCTCATGATAGTCGTTGGATCGATCAATAGGTCAGAAAAGGACAGGTTGCTTGCATGCCACCTTCCTCTCTTTCTGTCTTGCCATGGGTCCTTGTACCGGTGGGCCAGAGAAGGACGGTATATTTGCACAACTTCTTCCTCTGTTTCCCTCTAATTAGTAGGACTGACCAGTGGATTCCGACTTGCTTGTTGTTGTTGTCGATACTCAGCTGCCAATCTCGCTCTTGTCCGTTGTTCTCGAAAACGCAGATTAAACATATACAAAAGAAAACGAAAAAAAGAAACGCATAAGAAAAATGACTCAGTGTCGTGCCGAAAGTGCCCCTGTGGAGTGATTCTCGTTCCGAACTGCCAGCGAAAGGAGATGATAAATTTTTTATCCGGTGCCGGTGAGAGGTTATGTTCAAATTGTCAACATCTGACAGTTAATTATCACCCTCTCACAATTGTTCCAAACATATTTTTTGACATATAACGCTGTTTCTGAATTATTACAATATAATCACAGAACAAATTTTCATCGTAACCCTGTTACATATGTGTTACGAAACTATTACAGAACATGGTTACCCTGTAACCCTGTTCCTAAATTGTTCTAAAAGTATTTTTGTTACATACAACTTTGTTCCAGAATTGTTACAGATCTATGACAGAACATAGTTCTGCAACATCGTTACAGAACTGCTACGTCCATTTGGGGACGGCATTGCACAGAACATGGTCTAAATATGTTCTAATACTGTTACAGAATCTCTTCTTTTGTGTTTTAGAACTATTACACAGAGTTATATAACAGTGTCAGCTGGGTAATAATATCTTCTAATTAAGTAATTTGTACTAGAAGCATCTGAGAAGCATAATTCATAACCAGACATGAATGTCCTAATATAATTCGAATAACTAAAGAGATGCTACAAAAAATCTGTTAATTTGGTTACAGCACTTTGCTAATAATGCTAGGAAGACATCCAGTGCAAGCAGTCTCTAGGTTTCGCGTCAACAATGTTTTTAAAAATTTTCTTATCTGTATTTTACATATGACATTCGAAACTGGAAGTTTCAAGTGCTATTACTGAATAATAATAATAATAATATTTTTAATAGCTTATTTTAGTACTTCAGATTAAGCTGAATCCTTTCAACTGTTGGATAAGCATTTGTAATATTTGATTGAACACATTCTGTAGTTAGTTTGAAGACACTAATAAAATGGAAAGAATATCATAGCGCTGTCCCGGACCCTTCGGTTTTGGTTTCGATTCCTTTGGAATAGAACTGAAGGGCCTATGACAAAGCCATCGAACGCATCCTCGGCTTGCGGATAGACGGTCCCTGTACCAAGGGTTTCTGCTGAATATGGTTACAATGATTAATACGTAGTCGCAGACAATTGTCCAGGGATGATCCTGAAGGAATAACCCCTAAGCGGAGGCGTAGCGACCGTGCCGAAAGCTGAATGGCACCTGGGTGAGGTGTCTTAAACGGCACTACTTTACCACCGAGCAATTCACGCCTACCCCGAAAGGGAAACGGCTTAATGATATAATAATAATAATAATAGAGAATTCAGGAAATTCATAGAAATCAGAGAATTCAGAAAATTTCAGGAATTCATGAAATTCCCTCAATTATCTGGACTCGTTACATTTGTGCAATTCACTGAATTCGGAGAATTCCACAAATGTAATTAATACAGAAAATTTAGAGAATCCAGGGAATTATTAGAATTCCGGAAATTTGCTAAATTAAGGAAATTTAGAAAATTTAGGTTATTCAGCGAATTAAGAGAGTTTAGGGAATTCGGGGAATTGAGATGAATCAAGTAATTTATGGAATTAATGCAATTCAGAGAATTCAGGGAATTTATGGAATTCAAAGAATTCTGAGAATTACAGGAGGTGAGAGAATTCACTTCATAACATGAATGCAGAGAATTATGTGAATTCGTGGAATTACTTGACTTATGTTATATCCTTTAATTCTTGAAATTCCCTAAATTATTTAGATTTATTAAATTTGTGTAGAGCCCTGAATTCCAATAAATTTAAAATCACGTAAAGAATTCAGAGAAATTGAGGTAATTCAGAGATTTCAGGAAATTCAAAGATTTCAGGAATTCATGAAATTTTAAGAATTCAGATAATTTTAGGAATGTAAGTAATACACAAACTGTAGAGAATTCAGGAATTTCAGGAAATTAAGAAAATTGTAGAAATACAAGAATGTAGAGAATTTTAGGAATTTAAGTAATTGAGGGAGTTTATGGAGTTCAGAAATTCGTTGAATTCGTTAAATTACCTGAATTATCTTAATTCCGTGAATTCATCGAATTCTCTCAATTATCTGGATTTCTTAAATTCGTGTAAATCCCTGAATTCCAAGTACTTGAAAATTATGAAAATAATTCAGAGGAATGCAGAAAATTCAGAGATTTCAGGAAATTTGAGGGATTCAGATAATTTCAGGAATTGAAGTATTTTCAGGGAAGATATAGAATTCAGGAAGTTAGTGAATTCAAGAAATTCAGGGAATTAAGAGAATTACAGAAATTTAGAGAATTCCCTGAATTTTGGGGATTTCATGAATTATTTGAATTCATTGAATTGCCTGAATTTTCCTAATTCCTTGAGTTCATGGAGTTGCCTCAATTATCTGCATTTCTTACATTCCTGTGAATCTTTTAATTCCAAGTATGTACTTGAAAGTAATGAAAATAATTGAGAGGAATGGAAGGAATTGAGAGATTTAAGGAAATTTCAGAATTTCAGAAATTTGAGTAATACAGGAAATTAAAGGAATTTAGGGAATACATAAAATATCAAACAAGTTTACAAAATTCAAAAGAAACCGAAAGGGTTTAAAAGCATTCCCACACAGTGGTCGTTTTAGACGTACAGTCAGCGAGATCTTTTTTTTTAAACACGGTGGTATCGTTTTATTCATTACTTAAATGACAGATGAATATTACAAACGATGGAAAATTTAAAGTTAGAGAGATCCTTTAGCACAGACTTAGTAGATAATTGAAAGTAGTTGGGTCGGGTAAATTGGATGTGAAGCATCGATAATGAGAATTTGAAATTGCACGTTGAGGGAAGTTATTCTCGAGAGCCGTACTTAGGTCGGGCGAATGAGTTCTTGCTTGACTGGAAATCGCTTTGTAAGGGACTCGAGGTGTCCCCTTTCTTTCACTCCCAGAATCTCTCTATTCGTGGGTTACACGCATCGTTCGAGAAGAGTAGAAAGACGGATCTCCGTCTTGTCAATCCTCTTCACATCCCTGGCTTTTGCTAATCTCGACGTAAATTTTTTATATCTACCGCAGGCTTCCACTCGAAAAGAAAATCTACAAAGTAAACTCCAGTCGAAAACACAAAATGGAAATGTCCCGTGCGTACAATTTCTACGAAGTATTTGTTTACATTTCATGATTGTCTAGACTCTAGACGAACTCAATAAATAAAAGAAGTAACCAGTGATATTTCTCGAAATCGCTTATACAATTCATAATAATTTTTGGATAATAAAAGTTTTTAAAAACTACAATTTCTTTTCATCCAAAGCCATATATTTGAAAAGAGATCATAATGCATTGTTCTAGAACAGGCTTCAACTTCAACAGAAGTAATTTCGAAATTACATTTTTTAACAAATCTTGAGTAATTATTTAATTGAAAATAAAATTAGCTGAAACAGGATAGAAATTCGTAGTTATTGAAGAACGGATGAGGTGTTAAATCCTTCGTGTTATTAACGTCTGGGAATATGATATATATGAAAGTGGCGAAAATAGTATACGGCAGCTTCCAGTCAAGTGTTTTTTTATTGTGCTACTTCATTGTGTTATTTTTTATTGTGAGTTCTATAAAGTTCTATGTTTCTATAAACTCCGGGAGTTCCATGAGTTCAGGAAGTTCTATGCATTTTATGAATTCAAGGAATTCTACGAAATTAGAGAATTCTATGAAATCTGGGAATTCTAAGAATTTCATATAATATTAAGGACTTCAAGGAATTGCAAAAATATTAAAATAATGCAAGGAATTCGGAGTAATTCACAGAATTTAGAGAATTCAAGGAATTTAGAGGAATTTGAAAAATGCAGTGAGTGTAAGGTATTCTAAGAGTTCAGAGAAGCCAGACAAGTCAAGGAATTCAGATTATTAGGAGAGTTCATAGAACTCCCGAAGTTTATAGAAGTCCCAGAGTTTATAAAACTCTCGGAGTTTATACTACATTCAGGGTTTTTACAACTTCCGGAGTGCATGAAACTAACGGAGTTCGTAACTACCGGAGTTTACAGAACTTTCGGAGTATGTAACTGCCGGAGTTCATAGAACTCGCGAAATTTATACAACTGCCGGAGTTTATAGAACTCCCGGGGTTCACAGTTAAAAAAATTGTTCAAAATGATACCGAAATCAACATCATTTTGATATGCAACAAAAATGATACCGAAATTAAGAGCAGCCATGCTACCATTTAGCCGTGACCCATGGTTTAGCCAGATATTTCCAAGTTTATTGCCATGCGTGAGACATGCTAAGTTTTTTCACGCTGGTATCTAACTTCTTATTAATCTTGAACCTACTAGAACTTGTAGCCAAGAAAGAATTTGGGATTAAAAAATGTTTCTACATATAAAATTTCCAAAATTATAAAATTTTAAAAGTGGTAAAGATCCCGAAATTTGTTTTTCCCTAAATTTAAAAATAATTTTCGAAATTTGATAATCTTGCAATTCCCGACATTATAAATCTAAAACTTCGGAAATTTAAAATGCCTGAAATTATGAAACTATAATTTAAAAATAATCGATATTCTATAAAAACAACGAATTTATTTTAAAAAGCATTCATTCATTAGAAAAGAATAAATTCTGAACCCGCAATTTATTAAAATTTTTAAAGACAACAAATGTTTATGAAACGGGTCACAAAAATATGTCACGCGGCCCTGCACAGCTGTAGCTTATATTTTAGATTTTTTTATACTCCAAGTTGAGTTAGCTGCGAGAGTACCTTCCGGTACTCTGGTACCACTTGTAGTAGGAATTGAAGTTAGGTATCAATTTTACAAATATCTGTTTCATTTTAGAAAAATATATTCTCAAAAAAGAAAGAGATTGTTTACAAACTGATTATCTCTAATGTTTATTTATTATTTTTTCATAAATAAAAAGCCAAAGTAATTGAGAAAAATTCAGAAAAAGACGCAACTTTATAGCAATTATCTAAGAGAAGATAGTTATAAACAGTAATACATTATTTAAACAATAATGTTTGTTAACTCGCATTACTTATTACCTCACTAAGTGAAAAGTGGACAAAAATTTGAAAATTTTAGAAAAAAACTGCAACTATCTAGCATTAATATAGGAGAAGATAGTAATAAATAATACTCATTTGTTTGAACACAATTATGTTAACTAAATTGCAATTATTATTACCTCACTCTTAGTAAAAAGTGGGCAAACAGTTGAAAATTTCAACAAAAAATACCGCAACTAAAAATGGACAAAATGTTTAATATTTCAGAAAAAATCGCAACTTTCTAGAATTATTCAAATAGAATATTATTAAAAATAATAATAAATTGTTTAAAGAATTATTTTTTTTAAACTTGAATTAATTATCACCACACTCTAATTCAAAAGTGAACAAAAAGTGGAAAAATTAAAAAAAAAAACGTGAATTTCTAATTCTATTCTAAGAGAAAATTGCCTAAAACACTAATGAATTGTTTAAACAATTTATGTAAACATCTAACTATCAGTAAAAAGTACTATTCCATGTAGTAGAAACTATCCGTATTATAAAACCAGAATAAAATTCATAATTAGTGCTAAAAAATCGAAAAACACCATTTTTCACTTATGGGGTTTTTTTGGGACCCTATAAAATAGACCTATGGGAGTGATATTTATAAAATGAGTTTTGATTCATATTTTATTGCTAATTTTGAAGAGAAATTTTAAGTTTTAGCTTGATTTATCTAATAATGACGATTCTGTATAAAATTTGGAAAAACGTCTTTTTACATTCTCATCCTAATGAGAAGGTATTGGCTTTATGTAAAATTTAACTTAGTAGGTTTTCATCAAATCTCCACGTTTTGAGACCCCCTGAGCTAGAAAAAATTATTTTTACCAAGGTGTCTGTCTGTAGTATGTCTGTAGTCTGTCTGTAGGCACGATAACTTTCGAAAAAATTATCAGATTGGATTGAGCTTTGGCACATTTCTTCAAGCCCTAAAAAAAGGACAAGTTTGTTGGCCAGCTATTTTTGATTAAAATTCAAAAAGTGAGCATATTTTGAAAATTTTTGGGACCAATTTTTTTCAGGTGTTGAAAATTCTATGTATGGTTATTAATAGTACTCAAGAAGACAAACAATTTATCCTCATGATATTTGTCGATAAAAAGAAAATTATCAGAGTTATAGCATTTTCAAAATCCAAAAAAACAAACGAAAATTAAAATTTTAAGCCGAACAACGCACGATATGAAAAAAGTCGAAAGGAGAAAAATGTCTTTTTTTTGGAGCCCTACAAGATTATCATAACAACTTTTTGAATTTTTTCGAAAAATCGAAAATTTAAATTTTGATCGCACAACAAATAATGAAAAATTAAAAATTCCATTTTGCGGTCAAACTATGCAAGATATAAAAAAAAAGATAAGGATGCCAAAATCGTGCACCTAAAAAAGATCTACAAATTTGTTATTAATCACTTTTTGATAGAATGCGTAGTTTTTGTTTTATTCGTGAGAAACTACATTAAAAATAAAAAAATAAAATTTTTGGACAAACGACACAAGCTATGAGAAAAAATGAATCGACAGAAGTCGCTCACCCAAAACACAGCTACAAATTTTTCATTAACAATTTTTCGATAGGACGCTTCGCTTAATGTTTTGGAAGACGACACAAGAAAAGAAAAAAAAATAATATGCAAACTTGTTTACTCAAAGAGGATGTACAAATTTTGTTATTTATCATTTTTAGAAAGGGCGAGTAGTTTTTTTTCAATCGTAAAAGATAAGAATAAAAATAAACAAATTAAATTTTTGGAAAAACGACACACGAGACGAAAAAAAAAATGAAAAGATAAAAGTTGTTCAACCAAAAAAGATGTACAAATTTGTTGTAAACTCTTGTTATAAAAATGCATTTAAAATTAAGAATTTACTTTTCGGGAAAACGACACAAGCTACAATAACTTTTTATTTAACAAAATTTTTCGCCTAAATTATATCTCTACAAATTTGCTTAAAACCACTTTACAGTAGTATGCGTATTTTCAGTTTAAATCATAAAAAATAACGTGACAAATAAACAAATTGAATTTATGGAGAAACGAAACAAGCTGTCACAATTCGGCTTCCCCCCCCCCCCCTAAAACTGTGACATCCTTTATGGAAGCAACCTTATGAATTGTGATAATATAAATCAGGTGCCATTCAGCTTTCGGCACGGTTGCTACGCCTCCGCTTAGGGGTTATTCCTTCGGGACCATCCCTGAAAAATTGTCCGCGACTGCTTATTAATTATTGTAACCATATTCAGCAGAAACCCTTGGTAAAGGGACCCTCTATCCTCAACCCGAGGACGCGTTCGGTAGCTTTGTCATAGGCCCTTCAGTTCTATTCCAAAGGAATAGAAACCGAACCGAATGGGGGGGGGGGGGCTCGTCCGGCATATATATTTGTATATATATAAAGCCGGGAGAGCAATAGAACACCGGGAGATTTTCCGTATTTCATAATTCGCGCGTATTGTAATTTTTGAAAGTTTCCAATTGGATATAGCGTATATTTTTCAAAGTGTTTAGAATAATTAAACTTTAAAGGTTCACACTATTTCATTAAAATAATTTAAATATTTTTTAGTAAAAAAATTTATCCAGTCGTTTTCAATGTCACTTGATACTACATGATATGATACTTCTAAGAATATATTTATCGTCTTTAAAATGTCTATAATTTTCATTTAAAATTACATTTTTGAATGCGCGATTCTAAAACAGTTTAATCTTTGAGGCCATGAAACTAATGTTTTTTCTTAAATTAATTTTTAGATTAATGCTTGGAGGTTTCTTATTTTAAATTTCACAATATTGAAGCTGCAAATTCAAATAATTATTCAAAATGTCAGGGCCATTCCGCTATTAAATATTCAAAAATTTCATATTAAAAGCCTTGATAGTCAGTTTTAAATTTAATAATTTTATATGTAAACATAAGGCCATTTCGAATTGAAAAGCTTACAATTGTACAATTTCAAAAAATGGAATCATATTATAGATATCTTGTTTTGTATTCTTTATTTTAATTTTAAATGTAATATATTTAACTTCTCAGATTTTGTGTCGAAGATATCAATAAATAAATAATTTAAAATTGAAAAATATTTGGAAAATTTCAAGAATGAATAATAATTTTAGATGGTTACAATTTTAGAGTTCTGAATTTACATGTTGAACACGAAATTTTTAATTTGTCCCTTTCTTAGGTTTATTTTTGCAATTAAAATTATATTGATTGAATTCTGGAAAGTATAATTAGCTATTTAAAAATTATTATTATTTTTAAGCGATTTAAATTCACTTAAATAATTAAAATTTTGAAGAGTTTGAGTACAAAAAAGTTTTAATATCTCCTTTGGCATGGGTGGGTGGTCCACAGTAACTGGAGCGAGGGGCAGATAACTTCAAAATTTGGTGTACGCCGATTGCATGATTGCAAGTGATTGCACTGTGAAATTACAATGTGATTGCAGTGATTTCAATGTGGAAATAGAGTGCTTGCAATGAATTTTGTACACTGATTGCAGGAGTCTTGTACCCCTCGAACTGGAGGCTCTCGGAAGATTCGAGATGGGTCACAGAAAAACTGTTCACTTTCTCTGACCCACCTCTACCTTTGCTCTAATCTTCTCTTACCGTCAGTTAGTGCCCGTATTCTGTCAACAATATGCTACCTGATGGTCGGCAGCTTTGACTTGTGTCATGTTGGATGCGTAGTTCGCGTGCGACCTTTCGGACCCTGGCAGTAAACGTCCTGTCAGATGTTATCTAGTCAATACTGTACTGTCTTGCCTAGCCTATCTTTGTGATGAGTTCATGCATGCGCCTTTTGGTCTTATTGACAGCCGTTGGTTTTCTTTTACGTTTTGCATCAGCCAAAGCATATCTTGGGGCTTAAGAGAAACCTGGGTGTTCATGTTTCTCCCGGTCTTAAACCATCCCTCTTCTTCTACTGGATGCCTGTCCGCGGTTGGTCTGTATTGCCTCTCTATTCCCGTTGCCGTCTTCTTCTGGCTGTGGTGGAGTAGGCGCTCCGCGTATATAACTTTTTTGCAGGAGTTGCTTAACACGGTTTCGTTTCAGTTGTTGCGAAAAGTGCGAGAGATCTGAGTGTTTCTCGCACCACAGAACTTGCAGCCGCGTCATGTAATATCTTTGCTCAGAGGCTGTATTGGTATCGTAGCATTGTAGCAGGTCGTCCTTCAGTCGATCCGTCTACTCGAAACTATTCAGACGTTGCCGGTCCATCGTATTATCTCCATCTTGGAATTACTCTTAATGGGTAGACGGCATTTATGTCCGACCCATTGTCGGGAGCACTGCTCGTTCTATTGTTCTGGGCCGCATTTACAACAAGGTTTGATGTTATTGTTGTTCTCGCGAGCAGCTAGGTGAGGAAAGGGTTCACCTGCCCTCGCAGAGCCCCACATGCGAGGTTAAGACTATATACTCTGGGAGCTCGTCCGATATCTCCGACGCATCGGTTGAGACACCACTCCCTGGTACCATGCAGCCATTGGCATAGTTGCTTACGCCTTGGCTTGGGGGATTTTCCTTCGGGACCATCCCTGGTCCATTGTCGGCGACAGCTTATTTATTTTGCAGCCATACTCAGCAGTAAATATATATCGTAAGGCCAATTTCATAGTAGTCATACGGAAGCGTGAGAGCGATTGAGACTCGTCACAAATGGTCAGAAGTTCTGATGATTTCTAAACATTCTGACCATCCCTGACGAGTCTGACTATTTCTGAGGATAGGTTAATTCACCACCTACCAGGTAGCTCATCGGCTGGGACCGCAGGTAGGCTAACCAAAAAGGATTACAAATTAAAAATAATTTTGTTTCAATCTAGCATATGCAGATTCAAAAGTTAGCTCTGACTATTTCTGAACATTTTCTCATGAATTCGGACTTTTCCTGACGATTTCTGTCGAGAAATGTAACAAAAGCGGTCAGAAATATATATATAATTAAAAAATAAGGTTAACAACCACCGCAGGGTCCCACTGGGAGCAACTGCCATCTAAAAAAATGACACCGGCTCCTAGCAGGACCGCGGCAAGTCCCACTCATGGCCACGTCTCACAACCGTGAGATGGGTGGTCACAGGACACGACGAAATCACACCTAAAGGACCTTATTTGAGCAGACTGTGTGCGAAAAAATTTTCGCGCATGCGCAGTTTCAAGATGGCTTACTTTAGTCACTGGTGAAAACGCTGCGCATGCACACTTTCGAGATGAGGTACTTTAGACACTGGCATAGGTAACTTTAAACAATGGTGTTGGTATCTTCTTGAAATAAATTTAGATTTAACTTGAACAAATCTTTCAATGGTTGAAGTTTTGTTTTCAGGGTTTCGTAGCCGTTTTCGTTCGGCTTACAAAAGGGCATAAGCGCCAACATTTGGCACAGCAAAAGGGCATGAGCGCCAACATTTTTTTTTCATAAAATTTTGTTTACATAATTTTTTGTCGACAAATTTTTTTTCAAAAATATTTTTAAACAAATTTTTCTTACATTTTTTTCACTAAATTTTTTCTTAGAGACTTTTCTGTTAAGACTTAAATTAACGTCTTAAGAGGCTACGAAATCCTTCCTTGTAAGCGCTCGGAGCCTACTTTGACTGATTTTTTCGTTTTGGAGCAGCAGACGGTGTAGGGGGGGGGGGGTCTTAGCTCCACTCAATGCAATATAAAAGTAGTATTTTTCGTTATCTCCTCCTAACACAAGTTTTTCGGACGAGCGTTGCGAAAAATAGCGTGTGATACACGTGCGCATAGCTAATTGCTAACTTGTCTGGTTGCATCATTCGTCTGCGGCTCGAAGCATGAGTAGGTGGTTAGCGCACGAGCGAAGCGAATTCACACAATCACCTATTTTGCGCACTTGTATTACAAATAACTATTTTGAAATTTATTCTTAAATGATAAAACATGAAATAACTAATTTAAAGAAGAGAATCGTATAATAGGAATCGAATGACATAGGATATAGTCTGTGTGGTGGTAAATAATAAAGGGATTCAGGAAGATTCCATGTGGATACACCACTGGCCCAGTACTGTGCTAGTATTGGCTGGTAGTGCTCCGCATTACTGCCGTGCAGTACTGGCGCATTACTGCACACCAGTCCTGGTTCTGTACTGGCAAACCGCTGGCGTACGAAAATACCGGGGGTAATTTGAAAAATTATAAAAAATCATTCAATTGTTTTTCGGATCATCAATTCAAATATTATTTATAATTACACGGGTGTAAATTTCAAACTTTTTATTTAATTTTATTACCCACTATTGCTATACTATAACAAAAAAAGGTATTTAAAAAATAAATAATAATTGATAATAATATAAGTAAAATCATTTTCAAATAAATAATTTAAATCGATTACAATCTTTTTCGTGTAATATTTTGTTTTTTCCCATTTTAGGTCAATTTAAAACTTTTGATAATGACATAAAATGCCATTTTTAATTAGCATTTAAAATTTATATCGACAGAACCTAGCAATTTTATCGCTTACTGCGACAATTTCTTTAATAACAATTTTTTTTAACTTTCGTGTAACGTTTTGCTTTTTAGGTGTTTCAAACTATTTTAGAACGGTTAAGAATTACATCAAATGTAGTTTTTCTAAACATTTACAATTTATGATATAGATGGAACTTCGAATTTTTTTTAAAAAAAAAAAAAAAAAAAAAAAAAATTGTTTTCGCGATATTTGTATTTATAGTTTCACGGAATTTTAGAACACATGAACCATATTTATAAACGTATTTTTTTTCATTTTTTAAATATTTATACTGTCGGCATAGTACTGCCCCGATTGTGGAGACAATCATACGCCAGTACTTGGCGAATTGCCGATTATCTGTACTGGTGACCAGTACTGCGCCAGTGGTGAACTCTGGCGGACTACTGAATTTTCCACCTGAAATACGCAGGCATTTCCATTGACAAAGGAATAATGAAATATATACACGAATAGACTAGCGATAACCTATATAGACTGACTTACATAAAAGGGGATTAAGAAAATAGGACGACTATATTTATTCTGAAAGATATATGTAGAAAAAGATAGGCATGAGTAAACAATGTTAAGCTGAGATAAAAAACAGAGAAGTGAGTAACGTGAATGACATCAAGAGGTGGTACTTGAAAAAAAAAAAAAAAAATACATTTAATTTGAAAGATATATAAGAATATTGACGTAAATAAAAAATTAGACTACTTAGAATAAACAACAGAGAATTCAGAAAAAATAAGTTTAGGATTATATTCACAAAAATACGGAAACAGATTGAAATTAACAGACTTCGTATGCATGTTCTGGGCTGGGAAAGAAGAAAGTCATTAAAAAATTAGGAGATTTCTATAATAGTTTATTACGATATAAATAAATTAATGAACAAAAGTTATTTTTTGGCATTGGTACTGTTTGGCTCACTGAAATATAGAGTTTTGGTGTGAAATACGAAATAAATAATTATTTCATTACAATTAACTGAAGATAGATGCTATTTGGCAATCGTTTAAACCATTTTCATAGACAAATTCACAGTTTGGATATTTTTCAATAATATTACAATAAATTATTAGTTTCATTATTTCCGGTAATTTTACCATTATTCTCCTTTTCCAGTTCCTAACCTTTAATCTTGGAGCATGGCCTCACCACCATGTATTCCTGCTTTAATCATTGCTTTTGACGCAATAATCTTTCTTTTTTGATAAAAATAAACATGAATTTCATTTTCAAATAAATTCTTCTTTTAAAAACAAAAAAAGCTTAAAATTTATTTCTAATGTGAGTCCTATTATGGCTTCAAAAAACAAACAGACAGAAAGATGGGAACTTTAAATTTTTCGTACACTAAAAAAAATGTTTGTTTGAATTAAACAAATTTCTTTTGAATCAAACAAATTATTTCTTTGATATAGGGTCAAACAAATGTTTGTTTCATTCAAAGACATTTTTTGTTTATCCTTATTTATTTGGTTCAAATAAATTTTTGGTTAGTTTAAATGAATCTCTTGTTTAAATTGAGTAAAGTTCTTGTTTACATTGAATATATATTTTTTGAATTAATTATAGATTTTGTTCAGGTTGAATTTTCAAATAAAAAAGATCAGTTTTTAAACAAGAATGAAATAGTTCAGTTTTCAGTGTGAAAATTTGATTTTCAACAAAAAAAAAAGAAATTTTCAACAAGAGATGAATTTTCAACTGAAATAATGAATCTTCAACCAATAAAAAAATTTGAACAAAGTACTTCAACTCACTGTCTTTCAACACAATAATGAAATTATTTTAAAAAAAACATTTTTTCATCAAAAATGGCATATTTAAATTTTTAGTGAAGAATATTAATTTTCAACAACAAAAAAACGAATGATCAACCAATGAAGAGATGAATTTTCAACTGAAATGATGAACCTTCTACAACAAAAAAGTTGAATTTTCAACCAAGTAGTTGAATTTTTAAATAAGAAAGATTCATTTTCGTCCAAGAATGGAAAGGTTTAATTTTCAATTTGAAAAATTAATTTTGAAAAAAAAACAAAGGAATTTTCAACAGGAGATGAATAATTTTCAACTGAAATGATGAATCTTAAACGACAACAAAAATTGAATTTTCAACCAAATAGTTGAATTCAAAACAAAAAAGATGAATTTTTAACCAAATGGTTGAATTTTCAAATAAAAAAGATCAGTTTTTAAACAAGAATGAAATAGTTCAGTTTTCAGTGTGAAAATTTGATTGTCAACAAAAAAAAAAGAAATTTTCAACAAGAGATGAATTTTCAACTGAAATTATGAAACTTCAACCAACAAATTATTTTTTAACAAAGTACTTCAACTTAATGTCTTTCAACCCAATAATAAAATTATTTTAAAAACATTTTTTTTATCAAGAATGGCATATTTAAATTTTCAGTCAAGAAAATAAATTTTCAACAAAAAAAAAGCGAATTATCAACCAATGTAGAGATGAATTTTCAACTGGAATTATGAATCTTCATGAATATTTAACAAGATTCTTGAATTTCCCAAAAATAGTTAAATTTAGAAACAACATTTCTATCAAAAATTTCATAGCTAAATTTTCAGTTAAAAAAATAAGAATTTTCAACCAAAGAGATGAATTTGTAACTAAAATTATGAACCTTTAACCAAAACCAAATTTAAAAAAATTGTTGAATTTTCCAAAAATATCTAAATTTTTTAATAAAGAAATTTTCAATCAGAAATGTAATAGTTAAATTTTCATTTGAAAAATACGAATTTTTAACCAGAGATGAATTCTCAACGAAAAAAATTAATTTTCAATCAAGAGAATTAATTTTCTATAAAAAAAGACGAGTTTTCAACAAAATACATGAATTTTCGACCAAATAGTTGAATTTTCATATAAAAAGATTAATTTTCAATCAGGAATGGAATAATTCAATTGTTAGTTTTAAAAATTAATTTTGAAAAAAAATACAAATTTTCATCAACAGATGAATTTTCAACTGAAATTATGAATCTTCAACCAAAAAAATAGCTTAACTTTTAACCAAGTGGTTAAATTTTCAGTTAAAAAAATTAATATAAAACCAAAAAAAAAACGAATTTTCAACCAAAATGATGAATTTTTAACTGAAATGACGAATCTTCGACCAAAGAATGAATTTTTAACAATGTAGACCAACCTTCAAGCAAGTAGTTGAATTTTTACTAAAAAAAAGAATTCTCAACAAAAAATGGAATAGTTGATACGCCAACCAAAAATATTTTAATTATTAATGAAAAAACAGTTCAATTCAACCAAAAATGTTGAATTTTCTACCAAAAAGACGAGTCTTCCACCAAATACATGAATTTTCAAACAAACAGTTGAATTTTCAACTAAAAAAATCAATTTTCAACTAAAAATGGAATAGTTAAATTTTCAGATAACAAAATTAAATTAAAATGATAAATCTTTAAAAACAAAAATTAATTTTTAACAAAGTAGTCCAAAAATCAAACAAGAAGCTAAATTTGCAACCAAAAAAGATGAATTCTAAAAAAAATGTAATAGTTGTTATTTCAATTAAAAAATATTTAAATTTTAAGTAAAACCCAGTTCAATTCAAACAAAAAGCTCCCACTTATTAAGAAGAAAGACTAGTCATAAGAAAGCATACCTTTAAAGAAAACAAAAATGTTTATCGACATTTTTAGAATAAAAAATATAAAAAATCTGTTCTATTATAAAAAGTGTTATTAAACAACAACAAAAAACATCTTTACACCTAAATTAAAAAAAAAAATCTATAAATAAAATTACAGAGTTTCATCTCTTGAAATCAACCAACTTTTTTGATAATAAAAAAAAAGAATGCTTTTTTTTATCCTATCAGTAATACAAATTTGGAACCACTCACAAAGTCTAAATTTGCGCCTGATATAAAATTCTTCAGACGAAGGAAGATGAAATAAAATTATAATTAAAACATTATAAATTTAGATTTTCCCCTCTCCTTCAATTATTGTATATTTTTCCCCTCACAGTTTCAAAACACTTCCGACATCATTGGTTGGGTTTCGTTACGGATAGACGTCACAAGTGGAGAGTGAGAAATTCTAAGCTACATTTAATTACAAAAACAAAATTTTTTATTTCTCAGGCATTTTCAACTTGAAAAATAAAAAAGATTCATTTTCAACTTACAAAAAAGTTGTTCAATTTTAAGCCAAAAAAAAAATGAATCTTTAAGAAAAATGTTGAAGTTTCAACTAAATAGTTCAATGTTCAACCAAAGAGATGAATTTTCAATTTAAATTGAATCAACAGCAAAAAAATAAATTTTTAAAAGTAGTCCAACTTTCAAAAAACTATGAATCTTTGATAAAATTGTTGAATTTTCAACTAAGTATTTAAATTATTAAACTAAAAAAAAATTTCAACCAAAAATGGAATAGTCACATTTTAGGTTGAAAAAATCTGCCCGCTCCGCGGGCACATACTCATCGCGCGCTTCGGGCGCGGCTCGCTTCGCTCGCAAGTTTGAGCGCGCCTAGGGCGCGCACCTGTTGGATCTCGCGCTTCGCGCTCGATTTAATTTTCAACTAAAATTATAAATATTTATCTGGAATACTTGAATTTTTAACCGAAAAGAACCGTAAATTCGATAATCAAGCTTAAATCGGCGAAAAAAATCTCACAGATCAACAAATTTGCAAAAGGTTTTTTTATAATGAATAAAAATAAAAATTCTTCCTCTCATAAAGTATATATATATTTAAAAAAATTTAGAATCACTCAAGGAACGTTACATTCTTTTAATCGCGTGATAAGCTCTCTTTTCAATCAATAAAAAAAAAACGGTCAATAAAAATAAAATAAATAAATATAAAATAAAATAAGTACTCTTGAACAATAAAAAACTATAATTCAATTAGAGTAAACTGAGACAATCTGAAAAATCTAAGATCCATAAACCCCGAACCATGAAATTGACTAAAATTATTAAAAC